>OU898276.1:45078594-45678594 GCA_918026665.1 Diabrotica balteata | reverse complement strand
GAAAGCCAAACACCAAGAGGAAGATCTCCAACAAGATGAACAGACCAAATGAAAACTATTAGGAGAAAATTCCTACACGAGGCCGTCCGTATGGCACAGGATTACAACCAATGGAGGCAGCAAGCCGATAATATTTTTAGTGTCACCACGCCCTGACAAGGGCTCAAGGAATAACGAGAAGAAATACACAGACGTGCTAGCCCTTTTGTATTACTTAGCAGCCTTATTGCTCCAACTTCAAATTTTATTGACAGTTCAGCGTGTGGCAAAATTGTTTGAAGTGTTGTCGCTTTTTTAGAGTAAGAATTTTGTTTGTTTTGATTTTTTACACCATTTGATCATATATTAATAATATATCATAATATAATAATAATATTAATAAATTGTATTTATAAACACATGTTAAATTTAGATTGATAGTTTTAAAAACCCATTATTGTTGTGTATTGTGATTGTGCTATGCCTAAACAAATAAATAGTCTGTAGAAAGCTGATAAGCTTTCATATAAGATAAATTATTTTGAACAAGGACGTTTTTACTATTAATGCTCTAAAAGAGGTAAGTATAAAATTTAGAATATATAATTTCGTATTTAAATGTTTTCTTATGTATTTTTTTGTGTTGCAGTAATCTTAAAACTAAGTGTATTTAGTGTTAATAAAATAGATACAAAATTTGCAAATAAAACTGTTTTTAAAATAAAAAGGACGAATTTAAAAGCATAGATGCACAAAAAGACATGAATTAAATATTCTCAAAATATTCAGATTCCAAAAATTAAAAGAAAAACTTTGGACACTTTATTAGCTTAATGCATACAAAATATATCTTCTTTTAGTTCCATGGCCGTTATCGATCGTTGGATATCATGTTGGCTGCCATATTCGTTATTGTGATTTTATTAACAACAGCTCTAAATAATGATGTACGTATCGATTTTTCATACAATCGTCTTATATTTTTCGGCCATGATGTTCTTCGTCTACTAGGACCACGTTTATCTTAGATCTTTCTCTGAACGATCACATGTAAAAGTTCATATTTTTTACGGTGTCTCATAATGTGACCAAAGTATTCCAACTTGCGTCTCTTTATTATATTGACCAGACAACACAACTTTGTCTCTTCTTAAATCTCAAAGGCTTGCTAGTGTTTAAGCATCGCCTCACTTAGAGTCCATGCTTCCACTCCATACAGTAGCACTACAAAAAATCTAGCGATATGTCATTCGACCGCGAACGTCAATACTAAAGAAAACAAATTTTAGATATTTATAAAGTGAATAGAACCACAAGATATCATGCTGGCTATACTTTATGCTTCCTACCATATAATTGGTACCATATGGTATATTTTACTCAATTAAAATCAACAATAAAATAATTAAAAATCTAATTAGCATTAACCAACTATGAGTAATAATTGCAAAATTAAATAACCAAGTCCATAAAACATTTTATTAATCTTTATTATAGGTATTTAACCTATACTAGTAGATATCTACGTGTCTATCGTATATTTTAATAGAGTTGAACGAGCTCTCACACTTTAATGAAGACTTATAAACTGTTATACCAATTACTTGGTATATGTTGATGAATGTATCTTCAACCACATACAAGATTATTTTTTATGGTATTAAACATACCTTTACGGTTGATAAAGATTTGAAAGTTACTTAAAAGAAATTTGACTTGTGAAATCCTCTGTAATGAAATTCAATTATAAATAAAACAATAAAATTGTGGCTTAATTTAATGAATAGGTACTGAGTTTTGGTATTTTTTAAATACTGAAATCCGTATATCTACAATCATATTATCCATTTCAACAACTCGTACGTTGTATATAAGCAAAAATAAAAATGAATGGTTCAAAAAATAATATGAAGTAAAGAACAAGGACAATGCTAATTTTTTTTGTTTAAAACAAAATACCGCATTGTAAAATCATCGATTTTAGTCTTACAATATTATATAAAAAATTCTTATGCTCAATATAAAATATACAGAGTGGCCCAAAAGTCTGGAAATGACCAATTGTCTCGTAAATTGCTAGTAATAATTGTACAAAATTTGAGATACACCTATTTTAGAATATAAATATTCCATATTTGATATTTTCAATTTTGCCAGATTTGCCGTTTCTATTATATTATTAGTAACTTTGGTTTTTCAAATTAATCACCCTATATATTCAATCAGTATTGGAATATCCTATTCAATACGAGATCACCCATATATATCACTTTATGTACATGATTTTATGTAATCTGGAAGGTCATAAATACATAAAACAGAAGTCTGACAATGCCTAATTGTCTCAATAAATATTTTAATACCAACTATTTTCAACTGCATTAAAACGTAACAATTGATAGATTACAAAATTTTTTAACATAATGGTTACTTTATCAAGTGTTCAAAATGTGCTCCATTTGTGAATTGACAGTACCTTAATCGATGGTAGAATGCCTCTACCACATTTCTCCATGATTGTCTAGAAATAATTCGAGATTCATCAATAATTCGTTGCCTTAGCTCTGCAAGACTTGCTGGTTAAGTTTTGTAAACTGAATTTTTCAAGTATCCCCAATAAAAATAATCTTTAGGATTAAAATCAGGTGAACATGAAGGCCATTCAATACTACCTCATCTACCAATCCATCGTCCGGGAAATATCTCATCTAAATAACGCCGAAAATTCACACCAAAATGAGCTAGAGCTCCATCTTGCTGAAACCATCTGAATAAAATTTGCCACCAACAAGTTTCTCAGTGTGGGTACAATTTCATTTCTAAGTAACATTTCCTAACTATCTTACGCGACGTTCAAATTCCTTCGATAAAAAATGGCCCAATGAGTACCTACTATACCTGACCATACATTTAATTTTTGTGGTCTTTGACTATAGTTTTCACGCATACAATGTGGATTTATGGATTAACTTTAAGAAAAATATGTAAATATTTATTTGCCGCAATATTTTTACCTAAAAGTGATATAAAAACTGCATACAACTTGGTGTGTATAATTAGCAAGAGGGATACGCTCTTGTACTTGTATACCACGTGTATACGTGTATACCAAAATGGTTTTGCTCATTGGAAAAGAGTTTAGACAGCAATATGCAAACACTTCCAGACATATCTGGAACACAAAAATATACTGCATCACTTCTAAAAGACCATGGAAACGATGTTGATTCTAAAGAACCTCAAACTCTTTCTGACCAAAAATGAACCCAATTAGAAACTCTCTTTGACTGAAAAAAAATGGAGCTAAATTCAATCCCATTATATTTGTACCTACCATTAAGAAAATGTTATTCAATGTGGCTAGTTGGATTCTTCGTTCTACACTTTTGGAAGTTACAGTGAAGTAGATAAAAAAAATAAGTGAAGTCAGTGCTGGTCGGCTAGCAGGATCTCAACTTACCATAAAGGCTTTACGGCCACACAACTATACCACTTTCGGACATTTACCTTCCAAGAAAAGAAATGCTCCTCATAATTTCGAAAGTTCTGTACATGGCAATAAATCATTGGGTATGATAACACAAGCAAAAATGTAACACAAATATAAATTTTGACTATACCTAAATAAAAAGAATAATTAAATTGATTTTATTTTCCCTAGTTAGTATCAAAAATTTTTTATCCTTGATATATTATCTAAAACGGGCTGCTTAATATATTCCCTTTATTTGCAGTGTAGCACTGTTAGTACTGTAGCCACCAGAGACTTGGGATTTGCATACTTCTATGCTCCGTTTTTTAATAAATTAAAGGCCAAAATCTAAAAATTTTCCTAGTCCTCTTCAATTTTGCTAATCGTGTCAGGCAAGAATGAGTCTTGTCTAGTATGGTTTTCATCTTATACTCACAGGTCATATTCATAAAAGCCTTATGGGAAATAAAAGAGGAAACAAGAATTGGTGGAGAAATCGTAAAAACCATGAGATTTGCAGATGACACGGAAATAATGGCTGAGAGTACAAAAGAACTATAAAGTTTACTAGATGCAATAAAATAGTGCATGCATTTAAATGAGACTTGACATCAACACAGATAAGACCAAATTTATGATAGTATCAAGGAGTCCAATAAATAATGAACAACTAACCCTTGGTGGACAGAAAATAGAGAAAGTAACAAAAAAGAAATATCTGGGAGCTTACATCAACACAGAATTAGATCCAGACGAAGAGATCAGGGTACGAATAGAAATGGAAAGGGCAGCGTTCTTAAAATTCAAGCAATTGTTTTTTGACAAAAATCTGAATACTGCGCTGAGACTGAGGTTGGTTGAATGTTACGTCTGGTCCCAACTATTGTACGGGGTAGAAACATGAACGTTAAAAGCGCAAATAGTTAAGAAGCTTGAAGCCTTTGAACTTTGGATATACCGGAGAATGTTGAGAATTCCATAGACTGCTAGGGTCACCCAGTAGGAAGTACTGAGAAGGATGGCTCGAGACAAAAAATTGTTGAGAACAATAAAAGTACGCAAGACTGCATACCTTCGACACATACTGAGGAATGATAAATAAAGTCTTTTGCAGGTCATCATGCAGGGTAGAGTCGATTGCAAAAAGGGAATAGGTAGAAAGAGGAAGTTATGGCTGCGAAATATTCGAGACTGGACAAACATGACTGAAGACGAATTATTTCCACGTTGCAAAAGACAGAGAAACTTTTATAAATATGGTCGCCAACCTCCGTTAATGGGGACGGCATAGGAAGAAGAAGAATAGGGTGAAATTGATTTTTTTTTTCGTGTTTCTCTTATTTTCTAACTTTCAAAAAAACAAATTTATATAGCTTTCCAGTAAAATCCAGTTGTTAAGATACCTATATCTCTCCAAATTTGATATTTTTCGGTATAACAAAATGGTCAAACACAAAACGGTCACATTTTGTTAAACAATGAACATGCTATTCCCTTCAAATTGCCCCGTTTATCAAAAAACATCATGTTTGGAAAAAACCCACCACATACCACTGAATTTTACGTAAAAAAACTGTATAACAAATTTTTTTTAAACAAATTCACATTATAAATCTAGAAACTATTTACGGTGGAGTAGCAAATTGTATTTGGCGCCAAATCATCATATCCCTTCGCTATATTTATCACAAATCCCAGGGCCAAATATACTGGCCCATTCTGTACGTAGAGGGATCAGCGAATACGCCTCCCAGTTCCACGCACTTAACACTTTATTTTTGAAAAAAATTTTAAATCACTTGATACACTCCGATATTCGACCTCTGATTCGTTGTTACCCATAGCATCACGAGCACTTACATCTGCTAATTCATTTCCTTGGATACCAATTGGAAAGGTATCCACAAGAAGTTTACTGTTCTAAGGTTTTCCTGGGCTTTCTAAAGTTCCAATTTTATCGTTTTCTGTATGCAATGTTTTAGGTAGAGATTTTGCATGGTTTTAATTGCAATGACAATCGAAAAGAATGATACTATGGGAGATCCTTCTTTGAGACTTTGAACAATAAAAAAAATTATGATAAGTATATGGCAGAATAAGTCTAAACATAAAATTCTAAGGGGTTCTTTGATGTAGTAATACCTACACCAAATCTCTGTTCGGTTTTTAATGCGTCGGTACATATGTTAAACAACTAGTATTTTTACTGCTCATTTAAGCAGTAGTTCAAGATAAGCTTCAGCTCTGCCTTAATTGTTGATGGATTTGTTTAACCCTTATTACTTAAGCTCAATGCTTAATCGATTAAGGAAGAAACAAAAAAAGGTAAAATAAAGTTTTAAGTGAGCATAACCAAGGCCAAATAAAAACAGCTCAACTTGGGGTACCAGGCAACACTGAAGTTATATCAGACTTCTCTTGACATGCGAGTCTTCGCCATAACTCATTATGCACTCACTATCTTCTTGTGGAACAACAATGCACCAAAAACAAACAAACAAAAACATTAATATAGCCAGCAAAGACCAACAACATAGCCAAGAAAAAATTAATTACCTGTTTAGTTAAGGCTTTGTTCCAAAATACCCTCACAGGATCTACAGTCATTTAAAAAAATACAAAAATAACTATACAAAACAAATAAATAATATTATTGGCAAAAAGAGATGAGGTAACAATATTCATTGGAGACTTCAATATCAAAATTATCAGTAGTGCTGTATAAAGCACCATAGCGTAATGCTGTCGCGACACAAGACACAATAGGAGAGATAAGCTGATACAGTTTTGTGTAGAGACAAACTTTTTTTTAAAGCTAACATCTCTTTAAACAACATCCTAGAATGTTATATATACGGACATAACGTGCTGTCAGAGAAGGAAAATCTCATAAATCAAATTGACTTTGTGCTATTAAAAAATGGCAAGAAACCATGTAAATTTCACAACAACAAAAACGCTCAAAGAAAGAAAGAAATAAGCCTCACGGTTTAAAAAAATGGAAATATTAGCAAAACCAGTAAAGAAAGGCGGTATATTTTAAAAACAAAAATACAAAAGATCCATGAAGAAGAGATCGTATTCAGGATAAATGTGGATAACGCAAGAAATCATTGAATTGAAGACTTATTGAATGAAAGGCCTTCGGTCTTTTATTTTAAAACAAATCGTTGACTCTTTAACTTTTTTATAAGAATCTTAAAATAGAATACATAGAATGCCGAAGACTATTTCTTTTAAGCTCACCTCTTGCCTGACTTAACACTAATGATGCATACTCCTTCGCGTGTAATTTCTCAATCCCTACTATGATTTCTTTCTCCCCACATGTGTTAAAATATCTCATACAATTTTTACGTGTTTGGATAGATGTTCATTGAATATACTACAAAATTTTTAAAATGGTATTTTTCAATAATATATTTTTTTATACCATGAATAAAAATACAATGATAAAAATCGTACATATTTTGCTATTTGGTAAATAAATTAATAAACATTTCAGTTTATAAAAGTTTTATGACCTTATAGATGGTACATTTGAAAAAATCATCAAAAAGTCTTTACTTATGTTGTATTTGTTTTATTTCCATAAATTTATTTCGTCTTTTTCCATTTTGTAGTTATTATCTGAATTCTAGAAATCATCATCATCATCAACTAGCCTCTAACGTCCACTGCTGAACATGGGCCTCTCGCATGCTTCTCCACTTAGTCCGATTTGGCGCCATCTGAATCCAATGTGTAGTCACTCTTTTTATGTCATCTGTCCATCTCGTTGGGGGTCGACCTCTATTTCTGTTAGCTTGTATTCGGGGTCTTCATTCCAATTTTTTTTGTCTACTTGTCATCAACTGATCTTGCTACATGACCTGCCCAGTTCCACTTTAGTGTTGTTATCCTTTCAATAACGTCTGCTACTCCTGATCTTTTGCGTATGGTAGCATTGGATATTCTATCACGTAGAGAAATCCCTAACATTATTCTCTCCATTGCCCTTTCCGCAACTTGAAGTTTACTCACTGTTGTTCTTGTGAGTGTTTTAGGATTTCTGCGCCGTAGGTCATCACTGGCAAAATACACTTATTAAATATTTTTTCTTTTCAGACACATTGGAATCTTCTAAAAACCTTAAGTCCACATTGGACCTAAAAACATCCTTCATCTTTCCAAATGCAGCCCAAGTGAGGTTTATTCTTCTTTTCAGCTCAATTGTTTGGTTGTCTCGACTTATTCTGATCTCATAGCCCAAGTATTTATAGGAGTCAACTGGCTCAATATCTTTGTCTTCTACTGAGATGTTTTTGTTGTGGACTAAATTTGTCATAAATTGTGTTTTTGAAAAATTTATTTTAAGACCAACTCTTTTTGTAGCAGTATGGAGTTCTTGGAGCATTATCTGTACCTGATCAGAACTGTCTGCAAGAAGAACGACATCATCTGCGCATGTAAGGATATTTAAAAATTTTCCATCTACATTGATGCCCTTTTCGTTCCAATCTATTGTTTTACAAGCGTATTCTAGCAAATTTGTAAATAATTTAGGAGATATGTTTTGTTATATTGTCGTACGTCCTTTCTCACTGCTTTATTAATATCTTTATTAAGTTGTTGTAGTGCATTCGTATCGTTTTTGTTCTTAAGTTCTCTTCGTGTCTCCATAAGTCTTTTTGTCTTCTGTTGTCTATTACACTTTTTCTCTGCGTTTTTAGTAGCTTTTATTAAGTTATCATTTAAGGTTTCGACATCCATAACGTCTATATTTGTTGTGTCTATACATCTCAGAATTTCCTCTTCGAAGGACATAGTATTTTCCTTTGGATTCCATACTATTGGGTGTGTTTTTGTTATCATTTTGTATCTTTGTTTTTGGAGATTTAGCACGATCTTCGCTCTTACTATTTTATGATCACTTCCCACTGAACAACTATTAAGAACTGTTACATCATGGACCATGTCTTTGTTGTTGGTTAAGACAAAATCAATTTCATTTTTGGTGACTCCATCTGGACTTGCCCAGGTCCATTTTCTTTGGGGACTTTTTTTGAAAAAGCTATTCATTACAAAGAGACCATATCGTACCAAGAAACCCAAAAACATTTCGCCTCTTTCATTTCTTTGTTCGAATCCGTAGGGACCTATTGCAATTTCGGCCCCGTCCAGTTTACATCCCAACTTAGCATTAAAGTCACCTATTACTAGGTTGTGTGTAGTAGTCGCCAGTTTTACTGTATTTTCTAGGTCTTCATAAAAAGTTTCCACTTCGTCGTCCGAGTGTGTAGATGTAGCTGAATAGGCTTGAATTATTTTAAGGCTGATTTTTTTTGTTAAGCTTCAGTATGCAGAGTATTATTCTTGGGTTGATACCTTTAAGTTGTTGGATATTTTTAGTGTGTCTCTTATGTATAAGAAGTTCAACTCCTCCTATTTTTTCTTTGTTTCCCATATAGAAAAGTTGATGCCCTGATTTAAGTGTATGAAGTCTTCTCCTTCGCGTCTTACTTCACAGAGACCCATAACGTCCCATTTTATGTGTTTTAACTTTTCTTCTAATTCCAGTAATTTTTCTTCAGATGACAGTGTTCTTACATTGTACGTGGCGATATACATTTGTCGTCGTCCGTGGTAGCCTGATCTGACCCGGGGATTCTTCGCCTTCTTTGTTCGCTGTCTTTCTTGATCGCTACCTTGACCAAGAATCAGCTTACTGCCGGAGACTGAGAGCCGTGTTTTTGTCGTGGCAAGCATGCTTGGATTTTAGCCATACTCTACCGCGCTGGCCAGTGCGAGTTGGTAGGGGGTAGGATGAAGGTGGGAGTTTTAAAAGGAAGAGATAGGTAAAAGGTATGACGACCTGGCCCCACAGGTAAGAAAGTAGGGAGAACCAGAAGCTAGCATAAGGCAGGGTCACTAGTCCCTGCAGTAGCCTGTCGTCTACTGGGTTTGTTTGCTACCTGCCATCTGGTGGGTGAGGTGTAAATTCTAGAAATAATTTCATCAAAACATTTTAGTAGAAAAATTCATTATATAAATTTTAATGTTTGCGACCTGCTAATATTGCTAATCAACGTTTGCTGGGTTTTGAATGTTTGTGATTTTAAATAACTTTGATCTTTTTATTGTAATCTTACTATCATATGGGTGCGTTCCATTTTTATTGTCTTGAAATTTCCGACTCTGAAGGTGTGCCTGATTGGAAGTGTACGTCATATTCGAGTTTTCGGCTTCAACTGAGACCATGAATCACCCATCAGTGCCGTTACTATTCTTTCAGGTTTCAACTCCTCTAAGACTACACACTATGATTCTCAAACATACTATACTCCATTCGCTTAGCTCGGGCATATTTTGACAGATTCATTGTCGGAAACCTACAACACAACAATTCCTACTTCTCAATATTAATAGCTTAAGTATACTACTATTGCAGACTTCTTTCTTTCAAAAAAGAAGAATTATTCTAAATAGTGGAAGTGTATACTAAACCCATCAAATTTTGGGTAGTATATATTTAAAAAATATATTTTAGTTGTTATAATTTAACATAAACATTTATTATATGGTGCAGATAAATAAATATTGATTGTCGGTAATTCGCAAATTTCTATTCTATTTACTATTTGGTTTGTTTACTATTAATATTGGCTATGAGTACGTGTGCTTGGTTGTATAATAAATTTCAGCTACTTTTAGTCTGTCAAAAAGTCACTAACTTAGCAAAAAAATAATTACTAAATTCAGTAGACAGTTCGGACTGAGAATAGCGAACCGAGTATATCAGGGTCGCAATAATAATAAGAAAGATAATTGCTTTAGATAACTGAGATCTATTCAAGGAAGAAAAAATAGCGTGAAGCTGCTACTTCACTAAAACCCGAAAATCCTGTAAAATATTACCAAAATAGTTTACCAGCTGCTACTAACCAAAGAGTTCAAGAGTACAGAAATCAAACTAATTAAAATCCTCTACTTATAAAGAATTTACTTCGAAACAAATTTCATAATTAACTATTCACAATTAAAAAACTAAACAAAGTCATCCACTCAATAAAGAATGGCAAGGCAGCGACCATGTGTCAAATAAACAAAAACTTGGGCTTATTCACTAATAACTGGACCCTGAAGCTCTGTAACAATTATCGAGATAGCTACAGGATACAGAAAATTGGAGAAAACTTATAGTAATAGTACTGCTAAGAAAAAGTAAGAAGTTAGATTTACCTAAAAACTATAGATCCATCTCTCTTTTACGTCTTATTTTCAAGATATACGTCTAATCAAAAATCGCAAAGAAAAACATAGTTGACCAGAATCTTAAATCATATTAAGTTGGTCGCTTAGACTGGTCGACTTGAGTTACACCTTTACATTATTCTGTGATGTTGAATATTTATTTTACAGGAGCCGATGGAAAAAACAAAATAACTGACCTGACTCAGAGTAGCTTCATGGTAACTATCGTCCTTAATATATACACAAATGACCAACCAACACCCAAATATACATAACACTTCCTATTTGCCGACTGTCCATCACTACACTAATAAGATGTATTGTACATGGCGAGTTATTCCTTTGTCTTTCTGTTTGGTCTCTGATAAGCCACATATAATTAATACAGTCACATGTAATAATAAATAAATAGGCAGCGAAATAAGACAACAGGATTCATTGACCCCATGCCCTTTAATTTGATCATGGATGAAATCATCAAAAGCGTTAACAAAGAAAGAGGATACAGAATGGGAAACAAAGAAATCAAAATACTCTGTTATGCAGATGACGCAATATTGATAGCTCAGGATGAAGATAGTCTGCAAAGGCTGGTCCATAGCTTTAGTCTGCAAAAACAATTGTAGTCAGCAAAGAACCAATTAGGTATAAAATAGAAATTAATGGCATCAGTATTAATCAAGTAATGAAAATAAAATACCTGATAATTACACTGTCCAAATATGGAGACCTGGATAAAGTTATGGGAGATCAAATAAAAAGGCAAATAAACTGGCAGGATGCTAAATAACAACATATGGCGAAACAGACACATTAACACTGAAATGAAATCAAGAATTTATAAAGATAGGGTAAGACCAATAATGACATATACCTCAGAAACAAGACCCCATACAGTCACAATTCAAAGGCTACTGGAAACGGCAGATATGAGAGTACTGAGAAGACTTACAGGAAATACGCTGAGAGATCGAAAGAGAAGTGAAGACATTAGAAGAAAATGTAACGTACAGTATATATACAAATGGATACAAAATGGAAAAAAAAAGAATGGAATAACCACATAAGCAGAATAGCAAGCGATAAGTCACCAATCGGCAGAAGAACTATCGGACGACCGCGTAAAAGATGGAGTGACAACCTTCCATAGAGGTGATAATCCGCCAATAACCAAGCAGATTTGCATATAAAAAGGAAGTAGAAGAAGAAAAAGACTTATTCTATGTTTTCTCATTTTAATAATTGTTTCCTAGTCTTTACCATGCCAAGATGTTATGTTCCAGTAGGCAGGTCTGGTTATGTTCAATCTTTGTTTCCGTTTCCTCTTATTCTTTGTCATTGAATTATCCTTCATAAATTCAATCCGTTCTGGTTTTTAGGCAGCGTTGGTTCTGAAAGCCTAAATGTTTCCCCGAGGCAGAGGACTAACTTGTTTTTCCTTTTTTATCGTTTTTTATCCTTTTTTATTTGGGCTTGGGACCGGCAGAATGATTGAGCTGCTGAATCCACCTAGAATATTGCAAGTAAATTTAATATGTAATTGTAACTTTGTGCCATTAATACCTCAACACCTAGTTAATTTTTCTAAAAATCTAAAAAAATTAGATGCACATAATATCTAAATACCTGATAGGAAGTAAATACAACATGACTTCTATTTAATATTCCATTGTGATCACACAGTTTGTCGGTAAAATTCAAATCTAACAGTTCTAGTTCGAATGCAAATTTTTATTTTATTTCGATGTTTGACATCGATTGCACTCTTCACCGACTAAGCAGAACATCAGGAAGTCATGTTTTTACTAACAAGGAAATAAATTAAAGGAACGCGTGTCCTGTATATTTAATTGCCTCAGCTGACGCTGCTAATACCAATTAAGATTTTATTTGCTAAAAAGAGAGTAATAGGTCTTAGGTAACACTGTCAGAGATCTTACGATCATTGTAAGCATTGTATCTACTACTGACTTTTATGTCGTAAAATAGTTTTTAACACGTTAAAATTACAAGATCTCTCTTAAAGGTATATATATATATATATATATATATATATATAATATATATATATATATATACAAATATATATATTATATATATATATATATATTATATATAATATATATTATATATATATATATATATATATATATATATATATATATATATATATATATATATATGTTTATATACATATATAGTTTCTGACAGCCATTCGTACTGGTCTGGTTGTAGAAATATTGATATCATTTTCTAAGGAGGTTGGTTTTGAAACCAAGACATTCCTTTTTCCCAATATCCTCTTTTTCCATATATTTGCCATTAATCATTAGTTGCAACCAGTCCTACAAATAATTTTTCATGCCTTTCCTATTTTACGTACAACCCCAACATTAGACACACGGACCACCCATAAAATTTTTAAGATGAGCCCATAATACCAGAACTCGAGCTTTCGAGCTTATTAAAGCTTCAGAAAATGTCAAAGTCTCTACTCGATTTACTAGTTTCTACTAGAGGTTTAAAAACAATGCGTAAAAATCATCCGAGGAGATTATCAACATGGTCTTTGCCTGGAGGATGATACAAGAATCAAATAGATTATATTCTTGTCACTAAACGATAATCAGGAGCTTAATAATCAACGCAAAGACAAAACCAGCTGTAGACTGTAGTTCCGACCATAAAGTGTCTCAAGCAGAATTTCGCATTAAGTTACACAGTAAATCAATCACAAATAAAAGACAAACATTGATTCTAAAACACCCGGAAAAGTTTACGTGGAAATACATAAAGAAATGGATCAATAAATCCATCAACAATTCTAATCCCAAAGATAAAACAGCTAGGAAAAAACATTGAAGAGACCCTCAATCTTGTAAAAGAAAGAACAAAACTTAGAAACGGCATATCAAATTCACAACAATAAGAAATAGAGATATGCACCAAAAATACCATTATAAAACACTTGTGCAGAAGGGCTAAAAATAATTATATTTAAAATATATGTGTACAACTAGAGGAACATGGAGGAACAATCATGCTCTTACCGCCCTTCATATGTACAAGTTGGGTCTCGCGGAGTCACCTAATTGCAAGTGCGGAAAAGAAGGTAACCTATTACCCACGTTGTAATTAACTAATATTATATAATAACCTATTACCCACGTAATGTTCCCACGAATCAGTAAACATAAACAAATTTTATGATAATCTTATTATATTAAAAATTCCACTGCCCGTCTACCTGAACAATTTGATTTTCTCTAGAGATATCAATATATTAAAATCGATTTACGAACATATCAAAAACTGTAAATATAAATTGTAGCTTAAAACTAGCCCTTATATTTAAGTAAATATTGTATTATAGCAGAAAAAAAAAATGGAAAAAAATAATATTTTTTTTTATATAAAATTTTTATATAAAATTAAATATATATATATATATATATATATATATATATATTATATATATATATATATATATATATATATATATAAAGAATTAAAAAATAAAAAGGAAGATGTAAACCTCCGAGATGTTGAATCGGGTTATGTCTTCGCGCAGGAAAAAAAAAGTAATTATTAACAATGTAATTAATATAATTAATAAAAAATGTAAATTTATTAACAATTACACGTTAGATTGTACGGATGATTGTATGTTTATTCCTCTCACTGTAAAAATTCCTGTGATTGTTAAAATTGTTTATCTTTAAATTTGTCTGGCTAATTGGCTCGGCCAAGGACATCAAACTAAAATAAAAAAAAACTAGAGGAACATGCTGACCGCCAAGAATCTAGAAAACTTTTCTCAAAAATCAAGTATCTAGGGAGAAAATTCAATCCGCAGACACAGATCATAAAATATAATAGTTGAAATACCATAACAAACCTAGACGGTATCGCAGAGTTGTGGAAACAATATTATTAATATATACCGATTCAGATCCTGCGTAGACGCCGTATTTGTACTAAGACAAATCACAGAAAGGGCCATCGAGTACAATAAACCAGTATATCTATGTTTTATAGACCTGACAAAGGCTTTCAATCGCATTCAAGTCGAAGACGTCTTACACTTACTATATAAAAGAAACATGCCAATCAATATTATACAAACCGTCGAAAATATCTACCTCAACCGAATACAGGCAAAGATAAATGGTAAACTAAACACAGTGTATACCAGTACAAAGCGGAGTCAGACATGGTAACTCGTTAAGCCCATTTCTCTTTAATATAATAATGGACAAAATAATACAAGCAGTACGTAAAGGTCATGGTTACAATATGGGGTACAAAGAAATCCAAATATTATGTTATGCAGATGACGCCGCATTAATGGCCGAGACAGAAGACGAGCTCCAAAGATTAACATATATCTTCAATACAGCTAAAAAATACAATATGATAATATCAGCAGAAAAAAACCAAATGTATGACAACTTCTAAATACCCACTACGGCGTAAAATCAAAATTGATGAGAAAATAATAAAGCAGAAAGCAAGGTTTAGATATCTGGGAATAGATATAACTAGTTACCGCGATGTTGAAGAAGAAGTACGACAACAAAGCTTAAAAGCAAGTAAAGCGGCGAGATCTCTTAATGCCACAATCTGGAAGAACAAACACCTAAGACAAGATACAAAAAACAAGAATCTATAAAGCAGCAATTAGACCTATATTAACAATACACGGTGGAGACAAGACCTGACACATCTAAAACGAGACGACTACTAGAAACAACAGAGACAAAAATACTCCGACGAATATCAGGGAAAAGTCTGTTGGATCGGGAGAGAAGCGAAAACATAAGAAGAGCATGCAATATAGAAGACATAAACGGATGGGTGACAAAACGAAAACAGGAGTGAAACGAACACATCAGTAGAATGGCAGATAATAGAATAGTACGAATCGCACGCGAGATAAGTCACCAAATGAACGAAGAAGTATTATTATTATTCATACAAGAAGGAAGAAGAAGAAGACAATAAAAACTTTACGAGCTTCGAAAGAGGATGATTTGTTGTTTTGTAATGCAATTAATGCAATGGTAATAAACACACTAAACACAGTCGAAGAGGCTCCAATGGGAAATAACTAGCAGCAATGTTGTTAATCCATTGTCTGTTGTCTGTTGGTTGATTTACCGAAAAAAACTTCAATCGAAGCAATAAAAAGCAAGAAAACTACAAAATATCTTGGATTTTATCATCATAAAAAAAATTGATTTAGTGATGCTTTCTGTTGTGATGAACTAGTATTTTTTACTAGTATTTTTTTACAGTAAAATTAGTTTTTTATAATTTTTTTATAGTTAATACTCTAATCTTTTTTAATAAAATAAAGATTATATGAAAAGTATATGCGCCGTATTTATTCCCATAATAAATTTCGAGTTTACAGCACCAAAAAGAACATTATTAAGCATGAAAACAAAAAGGCGGCAAAACGTGTTTTACCTACTTACCAGTGTTTTACGCATTTTACCAGTGTGCATTTTAAGAGTTTATCACTGATCTTTTTAACTTGTATCACGACTATTGAAAAAATAATTTTTTATCAACAATTTATATCGGAGTACCTACATTTGTAAACAGAAAAGCTGCGCTCTACTTAAAAAAATTAGAGCATATTTTAATTTAGTTAGTGATCGAGTCTCCCGATCATAAAAACTTATAATAAAATGAATATTAAACTGGAAATGACTGGCAGATGGAAAGCAGGACTTCTAATAAAATAATTTTATTCAAGGATAATAACTATGAGTAAAAGACATCATCGAGATGTCCCTGGATAAACAAAAAAACATGAAAACTGAAAACAGGCCACCACATTCTGAATGAACTTTTTTTTACTATTTGAAACTGCTTCAACCACAAGGATTATTAACAATGGTCAGTTTTACAGATAACATCAATATAAAAAAACACAGAATTTGCTGCAGAAAACGCTGCATTTCTTTAAAATTCTCTTTAACTTAAACACCTACTTTTAATTCAGCAATCTGAGAACAGTTTTTAGATCTATACTAACTTCTTTAGGCTTCTGTATAGTTCCAATGTGTTACATTTAAAAAATGTAATTTTATGAAAATAAGAAATGGGAGACCACGCACATTTATTGATGAGTATTTGTTTGTTGAAGCAAATAATTTAAAATTTTTCTTCGCACTACAATAACCATATACGCCATATGGTACATGTATTGTATGAAAACAGGCCACCACATTCTGAATGAACGTTTTTTTTACTATTTGAAACTGCTTCAACCACAAGGGTTATTAACAATAGTCAGTTTTACAGATAACATAAATATAAAAAAAAACACAGAATACAACTAGATTTTATTAATTAGTCCCGAGGAAACCAAAAAAACTATGGTACGATTGTGGTCACGATGTTCACTTAGAATGTCTTTTATTGTTGTAGGTAACTGTTTATGTTGTCATTTAAATGCCTACAACGGACACAATGCCTACAACGGACACAT
The DNA here is from genome assembly GCA_918026665.1 of Diabrotica balteata. Lineage (NCBI taxonomy): Eukaryota > Metazoa > Arthropoda > Insecta > Coleoptera > Chrysomelidae > Diabrotica > Diabrotica balteata. Next base: position 45,661,408 of record OU898276.1, on the reverse strand, counting down.
GCCTACAAAGGCTTGAGTTACTTCTGTAGTAGGAAATCATTTGTGATCTTGGTGTGTCCTAATCGTAAGTCTGGAGGTGAGGTGTTTAAGATTGTGACACGAGTTTCCTTTGAAATGTTTTTTTTTGCAAACATAGGATGGATAGTTGAAATTTATTTATAAGAATTTTAAGATCTAAATAGGTATGGTACCTATTTAGGTTTCATTCAATAATAGAAGTGAAAATAGTTTAATTAATAAGTCTCCGGAGAGGAATCGCTAGAATCATCGGTAGAAATATTACTTAAAATTTGTTCTGTAATTTTGTTTATAATTCTAGAACAACGGATTTAAGATATCTTGGACTTAACATTGGATACATTTTCTTTAGAAAGTCTATCAATACTTCCATATCCTCCGAGTAAGTTCTGGCGACAGTGAGAGGATCTGAAGAACCATGCGCATTTTCAAAAAAGTGAATAAATTCTTTCTGTGTTAATTATTCATTGTTGGAGTTTTCTTTGAAGAATTGACTGATGCATTTGCTAAGATCTTCTACTAGGTTCCTGTTGTTTTCTTGTTAAGTTTTTGGTTTTTTGCTTCGTGGCTTGGGTTCAGCGAAGGCATTTTCGTTATCTCTTATTGGCCTGGATATTATTTCAGATACGTTTCGTTTAGGGTGCTTGGATGAGGATATATCTTGATCGAAGGTATCCATTTAAGTCTCATTTGGTAGACCGCAGCTTATGGGAGTATGCTTATTTGATTGAGAGGTAATGATTTTTCTTGACATTTTAGCCTCAGTAAGAGAGGATTGTGTAGAAGAAATTTTAAAAGGTGAGCCGATTGGAGTACTTCCTATAGAGAGTTTAGATGAACAGTATTTTGGGTGTTGTTTGAAGAAGTCTGATTATTTTTATTAGGACACTGAGATGTCCTTAAAAAATGTCCTTGCTGTCCTTAAAAAGAAAATTCGATAGTTGTTATCCTCATGGTTATTTAACATAGAATCGGGTAATGTATCTAAGTTAGTTGGCGATGTAAACAGTGTATTTCTTCTATAATGCTGTCGGAATACTCAGTAATATTGGAAATAATCAGTCGTTCATTTGGAGTTATTAGTCTTTGGGCTTGAATACGTTCTTAATTATTTACTACAATCCTATTGCCGTTTGCTAGAAACTCATCGACTGTCTATTCACTGGTAAAGTAGATACAAATGCGATCGTTTAAAATTTTGAAAATAGAATGTATTTTTTGGGAATCACTTTACAAGTTACTCAATAGGTAAACTTCAATACTAGAGTTTGGAAGTGAATGAAGTGGAATTGATTATTTTTTATTTGGAAATTTATTTGTATGGTTGATTAAGAGCTGTAGAATATAATTTTGATGCTTCGTTTACAAGTAGATTGCCAAAAGTTTCTATGGTGGAAGTTCCTGCTACTGAATCCATTTTCATGCTTGGGCTAAGAAACCTGAATACGGCCCCGGTGCTTATAATAGATCATTACCGAAAGAACTAATAATTAACCTCACGCCAAATCGACGAAATAGTTATTTACCCTAGATTTGTTATAGATAAAATAGGAAAAAAACTTACAGTTTTTAGTCCAGAAAAAGTAATAGTTTTGCACTACACCTTTGTTTAAATTTTAGATTAGATAAACATTTAGATATAAAAATTTTTTGTCCAAATTAACAAGTAAAAGCTGTTCGGAGGTTCGAACGAGAATCAACATGTATGAACTTTGCATGTATAAATTTTCTAAAAATTTTCTTTGATGGTTTTTCTAGTTATTAGTAAGTATTATTTTAATTACTGCTTTAAAAGGACGCTGCTCACAATCAAGTGTTTTCAAAAATGAAATTCTGCAAATTTTAACTGTTTATATCAATTATTTATATATGTAATTAACATTATCTGACAGTCAACTGTTATTAGAAGATTGTCATTAGTAGATAATGTTTCCTATTCTTCTTCTTCTTCTTCTTCTTCTTCTTAGCCTTCTGTCGTCCATGTTTGGACATAGGCCTCTCCCAACTCCTTCCATCGGTCTCTATCCTGAGCAACATATTTCCAATTTGTTCCGGCTATTCTTTTAATGTCATCAACCCATCTCATCTGTGGTTTTCCTCTTGGTTGTTTAATTTCGTAAGGTCTCCAATGTTGTATTGTAGTATTACAACGTTGGTCTTTCTGTCTAGTAGTGTGGCCCGTGAAGCTCCATTTAAGTTTGGCCATTTTTGGTTATTATGTCCTCGACTTTTGTTTTGGAACTTACCCAGTCGTTTCTCTTTTTATCTGACAGTCGTATAACTAACATTGCTCTTTCCACTGTTCTTTCTGTTGTGGCCAATTTATTCATGTTTGCCTTGGTTAGGGTCCAGGTTTGACATCCTTATATCATGATAGGAAGGATGCATTGGTTGAACACTTTGCTCCTCAAGTATTGGGGTATTTTGCGGTTCTTAAGTATCCAACTAAGTTTTCCAAATACTGCCCATGATAGTCTTGCTCTTCTAGTAATTTCCGCACTTTGGTTTCTCTTTGTAAAATCTCACGATTTGGCCTAGGTAAATATATTTCTGGATTTGTTCTATCTCACTGCCGTTTATATGTCTGAGGTCATCTGTGTTTGTCATTATTTTTGTTTTTTTCATATTTATTTTTAGGCCGACGTATTGGAAGCTGGCTGCTAGTTCCCCCAACATAATTTGCAGTTCCTTGAATGTGCTTGCTATAATCACTATGTCGTCAGCGAATCTGAGGTGGTTTAACTTGTTGCCATTAATGTTAATGCCATAGGTGGACCAATTTGTAGTTTTGAAGACGTCTTCTAGGGCTAGGTTGAAAAGCTTTGGCGATATTACGTCTCTTTGTGTCACTCCTCTCTTAATGGGGATGGGATTTGTATTTTCGTCTAGTTGTACTATTATAGTTGCATTTTTATATATATTATGTATAAGTTCCCTATATCTCAATCATTAATAGCTTGTTGTATGGCCCACATCTCGATACTATCAAACGCCTTTTCATAGTCGACGAAGGCAAGAAATACTGGTAGTTCATTTGCCTTCTTTATCAATGTTCTCATTGTCAGCAGATGGTTTGATGTACTATATTCCTTGCTTAAGCCACCCTGTTCAACTGATTGGTAATTATCCATTTTGTAGGTTAACCTGTTATTAATAATTCTCATAAATAGTTTGTATACCTGACTGAGCAACGATATGGGTCTATAATTCTGTAGATCACATTTGTTCCCTTTTTTGTGTAAGAGTATTACTAGACTCTCGTTCCAGTCTTTAGGGATTCGGCTTCTATACAACATGTAGCTTCTCCTTAAAATTTTAAAGTGTTTGTTTGTCTTTGTGTATTGTATTTTGTATTGTTGTGTCCAAATTTTACATTTATGACATTCTACTATGTCGGATAGGCCACAACTGACGAAATGCCCCTGAAGATGATCTATTGATCGAAAGTACTTGGGCAAGATTAAATTAATCACCGTGTTCGATAGTTGCCTTGTATACCCTCAAAATTTAATTATTCGAATATTCAACCTTATATTGTGGTATTATGAAGACATCTATTAAATAGCTCTGTTAGTACAGGGATTGTTAATGTCTTGCTTTTTTTCAAGAGCTCGGCAATTATACCGTCGTGTCCTGGAGCTTTATTATTTTTTAAATCTTTTAAAGCTCTTTATACTTCGTATCCCTGTATATTTGGTAGTACTTCTGATCCCACGTTTTTTAATTTTCTTTTGACGTTCTCCTTTGTTGTTTCATTAGGCTGGCCTTGCAAGCTGAACAAGGATGTATAGAAGTCTTCGACAATATTTGTTATTTTATATTTGTCTTTTTCTACCCTAATTTGTCATTAATAATAATAACTATGTTTCCCATAGTTATTATTATTAATAATTTGTATTTTCTAAGGTGCAGTAAAAAATTTTAACCTTTTCCAGATTTTTTAAACTAATATTTCGACCTTCTTTTTTTAATATCCTTATTGGTTTTATTAGACAAATAGTATTACCCTGTAAGATCCATTTTTACAGAAGCGCGCTCTTCACTACGCTACGCTGGATGCTCGCATTGCATAAGAAAAGGATATGGAAGTATAATAAAGTGAAATATATGAACGAAGTGGTAAACGTCTGTTTCATAGAAAGTATGTGCATGGGTGATAGGTATATATAAACCACAAATGCCAATTTTAAACACACAAAGCCTTCCGTCTCTCACGATCATCATGAAGGCCTTGGTAAGTGCTTCTACAGCAGTGATTTTTTTTCAAAAAAAGTGAATAGTGATCACACGGATGGTTTTTCGGATTTTGCAGTGCTTTATAGGATTTTTGTGTTAATTTTTAATATACAATTGTGGCGACAATAATTATTGCCTTACTAATTCTACTAAAAGTGTTTTTTATTTATTTTATCAATTAATAAATTCATTCAATTAGTAGAATTCAAAATATTTAAGAATATTTTACATCTTTGAAATATATAAATCAAACAACCAAAGATGTTGATCTTATTTTTTAAATTAATAGAATCATACAAGGAATTTTGTCACTACACTGTAAATTGTTAATCAATATTAGAATAAATAATAATAATTCTTCAAAATAGTTAAAAGCTTGAATGCCAAATTAAAATTTTAGAAACACATAATTTGCTATTTTTTGTTATTGCAACGTTTCTAATTTAATTAATTTATATTTTATTTACTTATTATAATTTTTTATTAATTTTATCTAGTTGAAATCGAAAATTTTTATAGCTATAATTTAATAATTATTTTTACAAAAAAAAGGTGTTGCATTTGTGTTTATTAATTTTTTTGATATGTGTTAGTATTTACTTAAATATTTAAAATATATAAAAAAATTTCAAATTAACAATTAAAAAAGTATCCCTAAACCAATTATTTAATTTAATATTATTTATATATAGTTTTTATTTAGATTATGTATTCTCATACAATAATTATCTCATTTTTTTATTTATTTTCCAATTTTTATTTTATATTAACTGTTCATAAACATGTAATCGATATTTTTAATTATCGTAAAACTTTTTAAATTTTTATTTATTTAGTAAGGTTTTATGATATAAAAACCTTGTATATTTCAAAATTAATGGATCAAATAATAGATTATATGAATTATTTTATACAGAACATTGACCTATGTATATCATTTTCAGTAAGTTTTGTCATCATCTTGATCTCAGAAGATCTTAGCTAAATATTGTTGATAGTTTTGTGGAATAATCTGTTGGCAATAATTTAATTTAAACAATATATAAATATATAAATTTGTGAAACAAAAATCTAATATAGTCATATTCAGGCTATTCAATTTACCACTATATCTCAAACCAATATATTAAAAACAATAGTTATTTTTCTTTTCCAATTTTTAAAGCAATTTACAATTTCATTCAAGTTAGATTTTCCGTCAACCATTCGAAATCCATAAGAAAACTTTTTAGTTACATTTATTCCCGTATTTCAATTTTTTCAATTATTTTGGAATGTTTTTATATCTGTTTATTTGCCTATATTTATATCTTGTTACAGTTCTGTACTCGTAGCAATTATTGTAGACTTTAAAACGATCATTTGGTTCCACACATTCCACAACGCGACATGAAGAAACTTTATTGTCCGTTTCAGAAGGTATATTATGATGTTGAAGAACTAATTCCAAGATCGGAATTAGCAAATAATATATTCGGAAGTTTATTTTGCAATTTTTCAGAATGTGCATGGTTCTCTGTCCATTAGCTCTATTTTACAGACATGATATCTGAGTGAATTGTGAGAATTCCTGATCGAAGACTCTGTTTGTGTTATAAACTGAATATTCTAGTACTGGTTTTAGTTGCGTTTGGTCTGCAATTTTGTCTCAGTATAATACAGTCCTTTTTCTTATAAGTCACTTGTAGATGAATATTGGTCTATTTTATTTTTTTTGCATATTATTGCAGTAACAGATTTTCCAAATGAAATTTACTGCATTTCTTTAAAATTCTCTTTGACTTAAACACCTACTTTAAATTCAGCAATCTGAGAACCGTTTTTAGATCTATAGTAACTTCTTTAGGCTTCTGTATAGTTCCAATGTGTTACATTTAAAAAATGTAATTTTATAAAAATAAGAAATGTGAGACCACGCACATTTATTGAAGAGTATTTGTTTGTTGAAACAAATAATTTAAAATTTTTCTTCGCACTACAATAACCATATACGCCATATGGTACATGTATTCTACTTTCACCGTACGTCCAAGTAGAAATTTCTTGATAATTACTTATTATTCTTATATATAAAGTAAAAGTTTATGTATTACATTTAAAATGTTTATTATTTCATTAAAATTGCTTATCAGATCATCATTGTGGTTTTCTAACATGAACTAATGATTAAATGATTACGCTTATTATTCATATTTTTAAAAAAGTTTTTTTTCTATTTTTTTTCTCCAAATTTTAAAGCTTTAACTTTAGCTGATAAACTCTTTTTATTGATACAGCATCAAACTGCTTGTCAAAGTAATTTCTTTAGACACTTTTTTGGTGCCTTTTTTAGTACTGTCTTTTAATAGTAAATTGACTTCCATGTCTGGTCAGTCTTTTAGACTCTCTAATTAAGAACAGCGTTTTATTCCTGTGTCCCATTTCTTTTAACCACAAAAGGCCTAAAATGATTAGCTTGTCAAATTTACCTCTAAAATCTAATAGACAACAAAAAAACTCATTGTCCCCAAGTCAGAGATGTAGTGCTTTTAAGCCTTCTTTTTTTAAATGTAATGTCTATTTCGTCCTTTTGAAGTGTGTTCTGTTTGTCCCTAAGTGTCCTTAATTATTTGGGTTTTAATAATTTTATATACTGGACTTTATCAAAGAAATTTGATAATTACAAGTTGAAGAAAATTGCACACCCACACAATTGTACATCTAATTTCATTCATTGTCATACAACTGTTATCTTATTAAAACCTTAATAAGTAACACACATTTCATAAATATAACTCTTAAATAAATATAAATAACTTTTAAAGAATTAAATAATAAAGAACATCACTGTCATTTAACAAACAATCACATTACACCTATTTTCTACTTCATTGGATAAAATCTATTTCCTCAAGAAACTTTCCCCGTTTATTGTCGGCTTTAATTAGGAGTCGTAAGAAGTTACACTTTTCTTCTCTGTAGTATACTCTGGATAACTTGTTTTTTAATATTTCACAATGTTCAAGAATATCATATTAGTTTCCATCCTTCTTATCACCTCATCATTGGCCACATGCTCTGTCCCAAGAGACCTTCATCGCAGTTTGGAAAACTCATAGTACCATACCTTTCATAATGTTAATTCCAAGAATTTTAAATAGCATTCATTTTAGCCTAATTTGAGGCATGCATTTTTGCATTCATTAATTCTTTGTGGTTTAACGAAACTAAATTGCATAAATAAACTAATTATACACAAATTAGTTTCATTGTTTAGTTTTTTTTTTGTTAAAGCTATTATAACCAGAATAAGAACTAATTTTAAATTTCAACTTGAAATACGGATTACAGTTTTAATTTTTGTAAATTTTAAATTTATGTAGAACAATTTTTTTTAAACTTACGCAATAAACTAATTATTACATATTAAAATAGTTAATAAATATGTACGTAGCAACTATTAAGATCACTATTTACTTTAATAACTTTGTCTATATTTTCTACGTTATTATAATTGTTTAAAATCTTTATTTTTCAGATTGTCCTTAGCGTTTGCTTTTGCTTAACTCTAGCTGCCGAATCCGAGAAAAAGGAAGTAGCGCAGGAGAGTAAAAAACAAGACAAACGAGGTCTTTACGGCCTTGGTGATCATGGTGGAGGATTCGACCTAGGCGGTCATGATTTTGGAGGCGGCGATTACGGAGGTCATCACGAACACCACGAACACGTAAAAACTGTCGTAGTTGAAAAGAAAATTCCAACTCCTTACGAAGTAGTCAAGCATGTGCCTTACACCGTAGAAAAGAAAGTACCATACGAGGTCAAAGTACCAGTACCACAACCTTACGACGTGTACAAAAAAGTACCTTATCCTGTAAAAGAAATCATTAAGGTGCCTGTGATCATACCACAACCGTACGAAGTTATTAAAAAAGTACCATATGAGGTGAAAGTACCAGTACCCAGACCTTATGAAGTCAAAGTGCACGTACCACAACCTTATACCGTTGAAAAGAAAGTACCAGTACCTGTTAAAGTACCAGTCCCACAACCCTACACTGTCTACAAAAAAGTTCCTTACCCAGTCAAAGTTGAAGTACCATACCCCCAACCTTACACCGTAGAAAAGAAAGTACCCTATGAAGTTAAAGTACCAGTCGACAGGCCATACACAGTCCATGTTCCCAAACCTTACCCAGTTACCGTTGAAAAGCACGTTCCTTACCCAGTCGAAAAACCAGTTCCTTATGAAGTCAAAGTTCCAATTGACAAACCATACCCCGTTATTGTTCCAAAGCCTGTACCTGTTCACATTAAAGTACCAGTACCTCAACCTTACACTGTAGAAAAGAAGGTGCCAGTAGAAGTAGAAAAACCTGTTCCAGTGCCAGTTAAGGTAAGACAAATTTTGTTTATTTTAAATTAATTCTTTAATTTAACTTAAGAATTCATATATCCTTTTTATATAGCAATTTAAACTAATAAATCCATAAGGCTTTAAAATTGTTCCTTGAATGGATTTTTTATTACTACATTCATTCTCTGTTAAGTTACTTCTAATGAAACCCGTTAAACAATATTCATTTCAATCTTAAATTTGCAACCTTATTTATAACGCATATTCATAACGCATATTCATATATATTTCTTCTTCTTTAAGTGCTTTTTTCAGTTAAATCACAACAGCTCCAAATATCTGGACATTTGAAACTAAAAATCCAAATGATTAAACCTAACATTTTTGCACTTTTGGTATATGTGTTCTTTTAAAATTGCTCTTTTTCCTCTTTTAATCCATTTTTCCTTAAATTCGTTTATAGTTTAGTGGTTTAAAACTTTAGATCTTTACCCGAGAGATCTATTTGTATAATCTACATCTACGTTTGTAGATTTTGGATAGATTTTAGCATCTGCTATTAAGATTCTTTTGGGTAGTTAATTTGTTTTCATAGGTACTTTTTTAACTCCTCTGGACCTTGTCCTGATTCCCTAGATTTGTTTCGGCCCGTGTTGCGTTTCATGACGGAGTTTTAGTAGCTTATCGTCATTTTCGGAGTTATGGCCTATTACAGGATGCAGTTCTACAGTTTTAGGATGCCTGGGGCTGCTTCGTTTGTTTGTTAGCCGTCATAAAAATTTAGAAAGGATGGACAGTTCTGATACAGAACCGCATTTCAGGACAAGGTTAGCGAAACCTAGATGTGCTTGATATCCGGGGTTGAAGAAAGAGTTCTTAGCTTCTACTATATCGTTTCATTCTTACCACTTGTATTACAGCTCATATTAAAGAATTGGCTGCCATGACTAAGCATATAAACCCACTCCACGACGACAAGATTTTACGGCTCTCAAAAAAGACACAAATATAAGTAGTCCTTATCTTTATATGTATTGGTCGGATAGTATATTTGGTCCTTATTTTTATATGCTACAGAATCATGTAGTATAACAACAAACACAGACTATAAAAAACATCAAATCCTTTAAAATTTTGAGTCAATATCAACCATGACAATGAAACTTAATATAATACTGTTAACAAAAATAAATAGAGCCAAAAATAAACATGTACCTATTTGTCCACATTTTGTGGACAAAATAATAAATTAAATATTTGCTATAGGATAGGTCACATTTGCAATACATTACTCAATATATAAATATAAATATAAATGTATATGTATATTACTTGCCCTATTTATAAACTATTGGATAATATATTAGAAAGCAGATCAAAAATGTTAAATATATGTACTTTTGCAAGAATGTTTCCTTTTCAACTATCGTTATAAACCAGCCATTTATCTGTCGTAGGAATGTTCTGCATTTTTTGCACATTTTTGCAATCGTCATAATACCTGCATCTACATGTTTATTTAAATGAATAGTGATAAATTTTATGTAAACATTTTTTGTCACTTAATATAAGGTGTCTACCTACTTTTCCAGAACAATAATTAATTTATTTAAACCTTCATAACATACATAACATACACCAAAATAAGAGATATTTTCTAAATTATTTACTCGTTTAATTTATCATCATTTATTTTTATGGAAAGTTTAAGCATTTCTTCTCTCTAGACAGGTGCAATGCAAGAAACACACGACAGTGTTTTGCTGAGCAAGTTGCAGTTCTACTCTTTCTTTGTTAATTTTCCTAAGTCCAAGCAATTATCATATACTTACTTACGCTTAACATATACTGTAATAAATCAATGTTTTGTGATAGTATTACATCTATCACATAATTCCTAATTTTTAGATAGATCCCTACGTCCAGTAAACTGATTTTTGAACTTTCTTCTTCTTCATGTGCCATTTCCTTTCAGTACATTGGTTACCCTCATAGTCATCTTAATTTTATTCACTCCTACTCTAAATAGTATGCTTGTATATTTACCATACCATTTTACTGCGTATGCCTGCTATTTTGTAGCAACCTATATTTGAAACCTCTTATTTACATGTCCAAAGTACTCCAGTTTTCTCTTCTTAATGCTTTTTATAATCGCAGTAATATTGCTGAGAAGTTCTAGTATTGTGGAGTTTCGAATCTTATTCATTCAAAAAACTTTTAAAATTCTTCTATAGCACCACATTTGGAACGTATCAAGGGGATTTAGATTACTTTTATTCATAGTCCAAGACTTGACACCATAAAGTAAGACCTAAAACACATAGCAGCGCATTAAGTGGATCCGCAATGCCAATTTTAGGTCTTTGTTACAAGCCGCTTCTAAAAGCGGCTCTAGCATGCTCAATTCTGGATCCAATTTCACCGTGACTCTCTGCGTTACAGTTTAACTGATATCCAAGATACTGATATACGGTTTAATATACTGTTGTTTACTTATTATAAGTATTTTGATTCTCCGCATGTTCAGATCCAGACCTGCTTTCTTACAGCTCTCAACGACATTGTCAAGTAATTTTTGTACTTTATGTGATGAAAATTCCGCAATACTGTAATTATACCATGGATTTATGAATTCATCTGAATAGTACTTAAAGTTGTAATATTATACTTTCCATGAAACCGGTTTTCTTTATAGTTTCTTATACATTTTTACATACTTTCGACATTGGGTTCATTTTTAATTTCTTCATTTCTTAATTTGTCGAGTCTTGGGCAACGTTTAACCTTTCATAAAAATTTTATTTCCAAAGCTTAAATTCTGCTATTACATTTTTTGTTATTATATAATTATCACTTCCGTAGATACGTGAATACTGGCCTATCTGTTATTCTACTATTTCGTTATTACGTCCTATGCCCAGACGTTATTACATCCTTTACTTTGATGACTTGTATGTTATATTTATTGGTCCTTAAGTAGAAAATATGTAGTAAGCTTTGCATATTGTTTTAATTTTCTTGGATTATAAACTTCATCTGCAAGTAATAATAAAAATCGTAGAACTGATAAGCTATTACTTAGATTATTATTGTGAAGTGAATAGTTCTCAACACTTTTAATTTGAAGGTCTAATATTTTTACCAATAGTTTATTAGTTTTCTCTCAAAATTTCTATTTACTCATCTCTTTTATTATCAACACTGTCAGTTAAATGTTTGCTTGTTAGATTGCCTTGCAGTTTATTAAAAAATAAAATTTTTTTTTTTTAGGTACATGTTGACAAACCATACCCAGTCATTAAAGAAGTACCATACCCAGTAGAAAAACCAGTACCCTACCCAGTCAAGGTACCAGTACATGTCCCAGTTCACATTCCTCACCACGAACATCAAGGTCATGATTTCGGCGGTCATGCCGAAATCGGTCACGGTGATTACGGCGGTCATGATTTCGGAGGCCATGGTGACTACCACTGAGAGCATCGTTGAAGTTGTTGTTACGTCTTTTTAATTTGTCTTTTAGTAACCAACAATTTTGATATGAAAAACACAGAGCTGTCAAATACATGGGCCAGAAAGTGTTCTTCTTTTCTCTAGGAATAATTTAGTCAATTGGTTATTGTATTTTTGGTTCTGATCAGTGTTTCTGAACAAAATTGTTGCTGACTAAAACTTACAAAGTTGCCACATCCTTGTTATGCGCTGTTGTTAATGTAAGAAATACTCTCATTGTTTCATAATCTCATTTCGAATTTTCTCGAAACCAAGAAGCGTACAGTATTATTTAATAGAAACTGTGTTAATAAGTGTATTTATCTACTTTTATTAAATAAATGATTTATAGAATAAAATAACATGTGTTTTTGTAAAGATATCGATCTTCTTCTGCTTCTTAAAGTTAAAGTACTTCCGTAGGTAATCATAATGGCTATTTTTAAACTTATATATATATATATATATATATATATATATATAATATATATATATATATATATACCCGGTATTTAGGAGGCACACGCCCTTCCGGTAGGGATCTATGGAGGAGTATCACCAAGCCGCAAGCTCTTATCTCTTGCCGTAGTGCTCCACCATAGGCCGATCAGACACCAGCATATTCTAGTCTAAGCCGCAGATTTATTTAGAATTTTAAACTGCTGCGTTAGCCTTTTTGTTTTCTGTACACCAAGCTAGGGATTGAACTTACATTCGCTGAACCACTAGCAGTGAAGCGAGTGAGAATCCGGCCGCCCAGCCTGCTTGGCTATCTCACCGACATAAATTTGCTGTTCTAAATCAATCAATCAATCTACATTAAATACCAATCACGTAGATTTTTCATTCCAGAAATCTGACTTCGGCCAACAGATCTTCTTTCTTGAATCTTTATCTATTTTATGGATCTCAGAATTTCATATTTTATTCCTTTCATCACGTGGATTAGGTATTTCAGTTGTCTTGTTTGTATAGTGGTGATTAGTTATGTTTGTTTACAAAGATACTGACTAAATACAGTTAAAAAAATGGAAGATATTATTGGTTAAAGATTTTTATTTGAATAGTTAGATTGGGCTTCTTACGTTAAGTATGAGACCTATTTTTACTGGGTTATATTCACTATTGATCATAATGCATTTTTTGGCTCTTCTTTGGCCTGTGTTATCCTTTTTGTATTAGCTAGCGTTTTAATGGCGTATTGGTATTGGTCGAATACAGGTTTTGTATATCGCAGTTTTTATTTTTAATCCCAGGTACTTCGTTTTCCATATTGTCTTAATATACCCATAATTACTGCTGCCCTTCAAATTTGCTTGGATGTATCTCGGTAAATATCATGGTTACTTATTATATCTAGGAACGTCTAAAGATCTCAACTATATTCCTAGGTTTTTGATTTACGTTGATCTGTAGTTTACAGCTTATTAGTTTTTTGAATACTGTTAGGTATTCTTTAATATTTTTCTAACATTAATTATAAAAATCATACATCAAAAAATCTTGATTTAGCTTATGTGAAGAAAAAATCGATCCCATTCAATTCAATTTACAAAACGCAGTGGGTACTAGAGAAACTCTATTCAGTGTTCAAAGTATTGTTTTAAATATATATTTCGTATATACGCTCTCAAAGAGAAGAGTCAAGTTATATCAATATTAAATGTAGAGTTAGACAGGGATGTGCATTGTCGCTGCTCCTGTTTGACACATATTCTTGACTTTCTTGGTAAAACTACTCTTCTTTTGTCACCCATCTTTGTATTTATTTGTATTTATACCATTTTTGGTATTCTTTTTTCATTTATTATTTCTAAATGTCCCAACTAACTCAATCTTAAAGCTTTTACAACTTTTGATATCGCAGGCTCCTTAAAAAGACTCGTGATCTCAGCATTTGTTTTTCTTCTAGATATTTCCTTTCCCCTGTGTTTGGTTTAGCAACCATGTTTGGCTTACATAGAGAACTGTCGGTTTTAAAACTGTTTTGTATATATGTATTTTGGTTCGTCCTGATATGTTTTTAGATTTAATAATTTTTTGTAACTGCCTTAACATTTTCTTTTTGTATTATTGCGTCCAGCTCACAGTCATCTTTTCCGCTCTCGTGTATATTAGTTCTCCACTTGTTTTAATTCTAGGGCGTTATCTGCATTCTCGTTGATTTTGAAGATTACCGGATCCCATAATCCTGTTCGAGCTACTGTAAATTTCATGTACTTTCATTTCATTTCAATAATGACTAGATTGAGTTTTTCTGATGAGGTTTGTAATACACTGCATACGTCTCTTAATCCATACACAGATCTAGCCAGAATCGCACTATCATCTGCATGAGCCAATATCTGATAGCGCTTTGTTGTTAAAGTGACTGAGCACTGGAATACAGGCGCACACAAATATTGGCTACCATTGTATAAAAGACTATCATTACTGTTTCGACTAAAGCATGATTCAATAATCTATGTATAAATAGGAGAGTTACATTGTCGAACTAAACAATAACATGAAGAAAAATACAAGTATATAAAGAGTAAAATACTCATTCTCGATAGCTTATCTATATTTATCAATTTTCAATAGTTTTCAACAAATTCTTTAGGAAATAAAGATCATTAAAAGTCATTAGGTGAAGCAAATCAGGTTTAATCCCTACTGTCCAAGCAAAGCAAACATGTATCTTTGTCAATTTGTACTGAACATTGGACCAAAAACTTGTTGGCAAAAACTATAAAAGCTCAGTCCTATTGCATTTTCACAAGCAGATGAAAGCCTACATCATGGAGCTGTTGCCAGTAACTTTCTTAAATTTTAAATAAGGTATAATTCTTATAACCTGCGAAAATTATTTAACTTAACCACTACCGGACTTTTCAGGGCAGCAGTCAACAAAGTCAGAATAGCCATGTAAAGGTCAATTCAGACACATCAGTCCCGTCATAGTCTCGGCGCCGAACCGGTCCTGTTTGGTCACAGAACTATCAACTATCTGACAGCTGGGAAACTGTTTGTCAACTGATGAGTGTGAATGCCGGCAACACATTTGTATT
The DNA here is from genome assembly GCA_918026665.1 of Diabrotica balteata. Lineage (NCBI taxonomy): Eukaryota > Metazoa > Arthropoda > Insecta > Coleoptera > Chrysomelidae > Diabrotica > Diabrotica balteata. The sequence continues at coordinate 45,646,273 of OU898276.1, read as the reverse complement.
AAAGAATATTTTGTATGACGGATTGTTCGGTTCGGCGCAATCACTGTGACCAGACGTGACTGATGTGTCTGAATCGACCTTTAGTTTCCAGCATCCGTAACGGATAAGCACCATAAAAAGAAGAATAACTCTTATGTCCGATTTCACCGACGTTACCTAAATATTTAAGAATTACCTAAGCGGGCTTAGGTACTTCCTAACTCTAAAACGGATTTCACCATACGCTAAGAATTGCCTAAACCGCTTAAGCATTACCTAATAGTAGGATACGTTTTGCGATCTCCCTAAACAGTTTAGGCATTACTTATAGTTAAAAGTGAGGTTATGTTTTAACAGTTTTGACGGATGTACTTTTTGTATTATTTTATATTAATTAATTGTTGCTTTGGTACTATTTATAATATGGAATCACTACAGTTTATCGAAAATCTAGATCGATTCGATTCCTGATCTGATTCTGAAGAAGAAACAGAAAGAAGACCTCGAGTTATCAAGAATCGATTAAACTATTTTGAAACTTTGAACGATGTGGATTTTTTTAGAAGGTTTCGAATGTCTCTCTAAAACTAGATGCTTTCACCGAGTCGGTAATTATCCCCTTGCTCTCCTTCCTGGAACGTTTATGGCGACAGTGTTCCTAAAGTAGTTCTATTTTCGCGGGCCACATGTCCAAAGAACTGAAGAATTTTCTGTAGGCAGATTGCAGATATTAAGTTGATTTAAAGTAGAAGCGTTTATACGATGAGCAGTCCAAGGTATTCGGAGCATTTTTCTCCAACGCCGTATCATATATGCATCAAGCTTTTAATGCTCTTGAAATCGAATACTAGAAGTTTCGGAATTGAGAAGACTAACGTTTTAACTAGTCTAATGTTGGTTTCCTAATCAAAACAAAAATTTTGGAAACAAAAATAAATAAATGCATTTTTCAACAGGCAACATTATTGAATGAATTTTAGAAAAAAAAACAGAAATTTTCATTTATGTTATCACAGTGACCGTAACAATAAAGATACAAATTGTAGCTTGGTATGCGAGCTCTAACTACCCCAAACAGAAAGTCACGCATCTTTCTCACAATTAAATATCAAATTGCAGAAAAACGACAGTTACAAAAAAATTGGCAACAATCTTGGGTTTTCAAAAATTCCTAGAAAATCTATGTGAAACTGAAGTTACCAATTATTTACTTTAGAAAGCTCAAGAAAACTCAAACGTCCCCAACAACTACCTATCCACTAAAAAAGATGCCAATAACTATCCTAGTAACAATATGGACAAAGTTGACTTATTTGGCAAGTAGCTTCAAAACGTATTTATACCATATCCTTCTACACTCTTCAATACAAAGAAACAGAATTAAACATATTCCAAATAGCACTATTTTACCAAGTAAAATAAATAATAGTAAGCTTTATTAACCCGATAATTGTTATTTAATGATTAAAAATTAAACCACGTAAAATTTTATTATTAATAGCTAGAACTAAATGCTTTTTAATATTTTCGTTCTTAAAACTATGTTTTCGATCACTTAAAATTATTATGTATATTGAAAATTAACGTTTTGCATCGACAGATGTAATTGGACTGTGGTGATTCTTAACTACAGTGTGTAGATTTATTTTCTGTGTTTTTTGAGGAGAGACCAGGAGATTTTTTTTTAAACGCAGGATCTTTATCCTGTTTCGTTAGTAGAGGAACGCAATCTTTCCTTTACGAGGTATTGGCTAAGGGAAAACCAGCACAGATGTGTTGTTTATCGAACTTACGTCCTCAAAAACGTTAACGTCTGGACTAGCATTTTAGGAGACCACATAATAGGTCCATTTTTTATTGAGGGCAATTTGAATACTAGAGTATACCTCGATTTGTTACAGAATCATATTCTTTCCACTATTCTTAATATTCCTGATGTAAATCTGCAGAATATTTGGTTTCATTAGGATGGCTGTGCAGCTCACAACAGTCGAATAATCAAGGAATACCTACTTAAGCAATACTTTCTCGAATCGAGTTATCAGCGAAACAGGCAATATTAAGTGAAACGCGCGATCTCCAGATCTTACACCCACGGACTTCTTTTTTTGGAGACATTTAAAAAGCATCATATATGATCATCCTGAGGCTAGACTGCAAAATTTGGAAAAATAAAAAACCCAAAGCGAAGTCTCCAAGTCTGTTACAGGAAAAACTTTTTCTTATCTGTCCGCAAAAGTTTTTATAACAGATTGGGATGCTGTTCAGCCGTAAAAGGTCAAATATTTGAATTATTTCTGTGAGGCATAAAGAATTATTTCTTATTTTATTGGAAATAATTTTTTATTGTCAATAAGAGTATATTTTTAGTTTTATCTTTTAAAAGAAATGCGCTTTTATTTTTAATTTAACCGCAAAAAATTGTTAAAAATTTTTTAAAAACCGATACAAATGCACCGCATAAAAGTCAGTGTATTTGTATTGAGTGTAGGTTGTAAGAAATGAACAGGGCATATGTAATGAAAACCAAAATCGACAGACGAAGGTGTATACCCCATGCATTGTCATGTGTTACTAAATGGGTTTCTCATTTTCTGTTTAGATGTCGAACGGGATCGGAGAATTAAAATTAAGTAGATCGGAAAGACAATGTTGCCGATTTCAGCGCTGTATTTATGCAGTGTGTAATATCTAATCCAAAACTTAACGTACTGTATATAGAAAACTTCCACCTAAACCAGTAATTACAAGGTAGAAAACATGACTCGAAGCAATTTTTTTACTTTGAACACTGCAATGAAATTAAATAATTAATGTCAGAATTTGATGATGAGAATTCCGAAGCAATTCGGGAAGCAAAAAAAAATAATACAAAATCCGAAATTAATGCAGCAACTCTCATATATCAATAAAAATTATAAATTAATTGTTACCGCAATTACTTTATTAGAAAGACAAGAGGTAAATTTATGTGAGTCAGCAAAATTAGTAGATAATGTAAAGTCATAAATTAAATCGGTACCTGGAAGTAATAGTCAATCAATTAAAAAAATATATGTTAATAATTAAATATGTTTTTGACAAGATTGGAGGTTTTTCGTCTTTATTTAATGTTATTAAAGTTTTGTATGGGACATTTACCGAGAAATTACAAATTGAGCCAGATCGAATACATATACCGAAAATATTAAAAAGTATTGAGTTATAGCTAATAATGATAAAATAAAATGATAAAATGGTTTTAAAAAATGGTTTGCTAAGAATCTTTGCATATATAGAGGCATTTTTTTGTTGCCTATAAATCAGAGCTCTAGTTACAAAGAAACAATAATTCATGCTATAATTTGTTCGGTTCTAATTAATACTCGTATTTGATAGATATTATTATTTGATAGATTGTACCAGTTTATTTTCTAATTATTACAATACTACGGAAACATATAAAGTAAAAGTTCCGAATAATAGTAAAACGAATAAAAAAATGTTTTAAAAATATTAATAAAACTAGTTATGTAATTGCAACGAAATATCTCTATTAGCCGTATATGACCTAGTTTGTATAATTATCAGAAGCAATAGAAATAATATAAAAAGTGGTTTATAACTGACATGTGTTAATGGATATAATGATTTTCAAGCCAATCTATGTAAAATTACATAACATAACTATTATTCTCTGAATTTTAATAGAAATTTGTATACTAAAATTTACCGTATTGTCAAAAAGTTTCTTACTTTGATAGATTTCTATCTCAAAAGTAAAATTTTTAATAGATATATACTTTTCCCAATTTATTTTGCATTGTTTTAATTAAAAATTGAATAAGTGAAGGTCTGTTTTACTCGAGGCGACTATATCGATATATACTGTGCTAGTCGTAAAATACGTTAAACTGAGGAGCTGGTACATAAATGAGGACGTTCAATCCATTAGTGCTAACCGTTTATGAAAGTTCTTCTTCTTATTGTGCCGTCTTCTATCAAAGGTTGGGTTCTTTAAACGTTTCCCTATCTTTTGCAAAATCTTTTGAAATATCAGTTCAACACTGAGGTTAGTCCAATGCCTGATATTCCTCAGCCAAGTTTTTTTCTTCCTTCCCAAGCTTTTTTCGCTCTACTTTTCCTTGCATGATGACGTGCAGAAGGGAGTATTTATCAATTCGAAGTATGTGGCCTAGATACGATGTTTTTCTTATTTTAAACTTTGAGGGTATACAAGGCAACTATCGAACACGGTGATTAATTTAATCTTGCCCAAGTACTTTCAATCAATAGATCATCTTCAGGGGCATCTGAAATAAGCCAAGAAACGTTTTTTATAAAAAGGAAAATTAATTCACTTGGATAAAAAACTCCAAGTTTATGGTTGAAAAAAATTTTTATATGTGATAAACGTTTATAGACTTACTTCGTCAATTGTGGCCTATCCGACACAGTAGAATGTCATAAATGTAAAATCTGGACATAACAATACAAAATACACTACACTAAGACAAACAAACACTTTAAAATTTATATGGAGAAGCTACATATTGTGAAGAAGCCGGAGACAGAATGGGCTCCCGGTCTGACGGAAATGTAGAGATGACATGTGACAAATGACAGCTTATGAAGGGCAGTTATGTGATCTGCACCTTTCAAAATTCTATGACACTAAGTATTGACCAAAGGTCCAACTGACACCACTATAGGAAATCGACTGATGAAATATAAAATTATATAGTATATTTTTTATGTAGATTGAATAATTCCAATCTCACACTCAAACCTGTCTATAATAATTAGGATGTTGGTTTGAGAGCAATTGAAGTTGACATAAAGTATGAATGTGAGAAAAGACTAACAATATATTAGACAGTGGATGGTTGACTACAATAAAATGGTCCACCAAGCGCTATCAGTACTGTAAAAAAGAAAAATCTGAATATGCAGTTAAATTACTAAAAGTTAAAATCAAAATTGAAGACAAAATATATAAATGTGTTATAGTCCACGTAGTTCAGTTGAATCCACAGTCAATGGAAGAACTTTAAAATTAATATTGAAATATTCAGTGCATGAAGTCTAAACAGTCGAGCTGGGTCCTCTACGAGGTGAAGCTGTAATAAAGTTTTTAAATATAGGATTAAATTTAGTACAATTTAAATTAATTTGAGTATTAAGACAGTGAGAGTTTTCATTTGTTTCCCTTGTAATCTCCAAATCTTCCAATAAATCCAACTCAAGATAGTTTTTCTTTCTGCTAATGTCATGTAAGATAGATGAACCAGAATTGATGTTAAAATTGTGGTTGCTGGATACTAAGTGTTGACCAAAACTTGAAGAATTTGGTCTTTTCAAATGTTCAGAGACTCTAGTGGATAACTTTCTGATGGTTCTACCTACATAAGATGCATCACAATCATCACATTTTAATTTGTAAATACCACTTTTATCAAGTGTATTCATCCTATCTTTGGTATTGATTAAGAAGGAACCTAAAGTGTTATGTGATTTAAAGGAAATTTTGATGTTATCAATTGTAGAAGAAAAAAGTTTAGATATTTTATTGGAAATGCTACTAATATAAGTGAAGGAGAAATATCTGATGTTATCTGAACCATTCGGTTGGGAAAACTGTGAAGAATATGCAAGCTTTTCTGCAATTTTTAGTTTAGCTCTATTTAGAAGTTTGTATATAATGTTGGGATCATAGCCATTATTGAAAGCAATCTGCTTAAGAGTATTAAGTTCTGTATTGAAATTATCATCAGAGAGAGGAAATTTAAGTAACCGATAAATGTAACTGTTGAAAGCAGCCATTTTATGTTGAGTTGGGTGATTAGACGTTCCATGTATAACGTGATCTGTTTGGGTGGGTTTTCTATAAATGTTGTACTCTAAAGAATCTTTCTTACGGGAAATAGTCATATCCAAGAAGTTCAACTTATTGTCAGATTCTGGTTCCAGAGTAAAAGAGATGTTAGGATGGAGGTTATTAAGATCATCCAGAATCTGTAAAGCATCATCTTGGGTTCCCTGTATGAGAGCTATACAATCATCAACATATCTAGACCAAAAAACTATTTTGTTGTTGTTATTAACAAACTTCTGTTCTAAGCTATCTAAGAAAATATCAGCTAGAAAAGGTGATAATGGAGATCCCATTGCTAAACCTGTTGGTTGTTTATATATTTTTTGATTGAATTGAAAGAAGTCCTGATCCAGACAGAATTTAAGCATAGTTAATATATCATCTTTATCCTTTGCAGATATGTTGCAATTGTCTAGAAGGTTGTGTACTAAAGGTAATGTTTCATCTCTTGGTACAGTAGTAAACAAATTGGAAACATCAAAAGAAACTAAATAAAAACCCTCTTCTATCCTAATGTTGTTTAAACGTTCTATTAGATCTAAAGAATTTAAAGAACATTAGGATAGAAGAGGGTTTTTATTTAGTTTCTTTTGATGTTTCCAATTTGTTTACTTCTGTACCAAGAGATGAAACATTACCTTTAGTACACAACCTTCTAGACAATTGCAACATATCTGCAAAGGATAAAGATGATATATTAACTATGCTTAAATTCTGTCTGGATCAGGACTTCTTTCAATTCAATCAAAAAATATATAAACAACCAACAGGTTTAGCAATGGGATCTCCATTATCACCTTTTCTAGCTGATATTTTCTTAGATAGCTTAGAACAGAAGTTTGTTAATAACAACAACAAAATAGTTTTTTGGTCTAGATATGTTGATGATTGTATAGCTCTCATACAGGGAACCCAAGATGATGCTTTACAGATTCTGGATGATCTTAATAACCTCCATCCTAACATCTCTTTTACTCTGGAACCAGAATCTGACAATAAGTTGAACTTCTTGGATATGACTATTTCCCGTAAGAAAGATTCTTTAGAGTACAACATTTATAGAAAACCCACCCAAACAGATCACGTTATACATGGAACGTCTAATCACCCAACTCAACATAAAATGGCTGCTTTCAACAGTTACATTCATCGGTTACTTAAATTTCCTCTCTCTGATGATAATTTCAATACAGAACTTAATACTCTTAAGCAGATTGCTTTCAATAATGGCTATGATCCCAACATTATATACAAACTTCTAAATAGAGCTAAACTAAAAATTGCAGAAAAGCTTGCATATTCTTCACAGTTTTCCCAACCGAATGGTTCAGATAACATCAGATATTTCTCCTTCACTTATATTAGTAGCATTTCCAATAAAATATCTAAACTTTTTTCTTCTACAATTGATAACATCAAAATTTCCTTTAAATCACATAACATTTAGGTTCCTTCTTAATCAATACCAAAGATAGGATGAATACACTTGATAAAAGTGGTATTTACAAATTAAAATGTGATGATTGTGATGCATCTTATGTAGGTAGAACCATCAGAAAGTTATCCACTAGAGTCTCTGAACATTTGAAAAGACCAAATTCTTCAAGTTTTGGTCAACACTTAGTATCCAGCAACCACAATTTTAACATCAATTCTGGTTCATCTATCTTACATGACATTAGCAGAAAGAAAAACTATCTTGAGTTGGATTTATTGGAAGATTTGGAGATTACAAGGGAAACAAATGAAAACTCTCACTGTCTTAATACTCAAATTAATTTAAATTGTACTAAATTTAATCCTATATTTAAAAACTTTATTACAGCTTCACCTCGTAGAGGACCCAGCTCGACTGTTTAGACTTCATGCACTGAATATTTCAATATTAATTTTAAAGTTCTTCCATTGACTGTGGATTCAACTGAACTACGTGGACTATAACACATTTATATATTTTGTCTTCAATTTTGATTTTAACTTTTAGTAATTTAACTGCATATTCAGATTTTTCTTTTTTACAGTACTGATAGCGCTTGGTGGACCATTTTATTGTAGTCAACCATCCACTGTCTAATATATTGTTAGTCTTTTCTCACATTCATACTTTATGTCAACTTCAATTGCTCTCAAACCAACATCCTAATTATTATAGACAGGTTTGAGTGTGAGATTGGAATTATTCAATCTACATAAAAAATATACTATATAATTTTATATTTCATCAGTCGATTTCCTATAGTGGTGTCAGTTGGACCTTTGGTCAATACTTAGTGTCATAGAATTTTGAAAGGTGCAGATCACATAACTGCCCTTCATAAGCTGTCATTTGTCACATGTCATCTCTACATTTCCGTCAGACCGGGAGCCCATTCTGTCTCCGGCTTCTTCACAATATGTAGCTTCTCCATATAAATTTTAAAGTGTTTGTTTGTCTTAGTGTAGTGTATTTTGTATTGTTATGTCCAGATTTTACATTTATGACATTCTACTGTGTCGGATAGGCCACAATTGACGAAGTAAGTCTATAAACGTTTATCACATATAAAAATTTTTTCAATCATAAACTTGGAGTTTTTTATCCAAGTGAATTAATTTTCCTTTTTATAAAAAACGTTTCTTGGCTTATTTCAGATGCCCCTGAAGATGATCTACTGATTGAAAGTACTTGGGCAAGATTAAATTAATCACCGTGTTCGATAGTTGCCTTGTATACCCTCAAAGTGTAATTATTCGAACCATCAACCTTATATTGATTTTTCTTATTTTAGTTGTGTTTATAAGCTTTCTGCCATGTCCAACTCGTCTTAACACTTCTTCGTTTAAAATTTCTGCAGTCCAAGGATTTTTTTTACAGATTGGGCTGTTAGAGTTCACTCTTCTATCCTATATAGCAGTCGTGACTACACATAACATTCAACCAGCCTTAATCTGATAATCGTACTCAATTTCTTATTTGTAAACGTTGACTTGTATTTTACATTCTTTTCAAGCTATTTCAATTCTGTTCTTTATCTCTTTATCTTAATCTAACTGTGAGTTAATAATTGCTCCGAGGTGTTTATACTTGTCGACCCTCTCTAACAGTTTACACTTCAATGTCAGATGTATGTTGTCAACAGGGCTTTTCGAGATTACCTGTAACGTTATAAACGTCACATCTCTATTTATTTATATTTAAATTATTATTTCATTTTAATTTCTTTATTAATTTATTAATTTCTTTATCTTCAGTTTAATTTTTACTATTTTTTGTTTAAAAAGTCGTTAACGCCCTCTGTTTTTCTTTTCTCCCTCTGTCTTTTCTTTCTCTCTCTTTCTGTCCCGTAGAATAAATATTCGCCCTCTCTCTTTCTGTCCGGCAGACTACATATTTTGTTCTGTATTAACATCCTATGACATCTGTTCTAACTTCATTCGGTCAGTCCCTTCCTATTTTCTGTCACTTTAAGGCTATGGTTTGTTAGAACAGTGAGCGACGCATATCTCACAGTCAGTCGAACGCCGCGCACGTTCGTCAAAATCAAAGAAATGGTTCTCTATGATAACGGTTTGTTAGGTTGTGCTGAGCTACGCGCACTGCAGACCGATAGCCGTGTACGTCGACGGTGTGCGCTGGAATCAACTGCGATTTGATTTGGACGCAAACGTTCAGTTGAGCTCACAGCGTACACATTCATAATATACCGAAATTATAATTGTATTTTTATATAGTTATTAATATTGCAATAATTAAGTGATGTCTACTAAATTTTCTCCCGATGAAGATGAAATACTAGTGGATCTAGTACAAATTGGAGTTCCAAATAAATCCCTGGAAAGTCTAAAATATTCTAGAAATTTTTCCTCGTTTTGAAACAATCTTTCTTTGACTGTTAATTTAAAAATACCTTCTGCATTAAGACATGAAAAAATTTCGTTTACTTTTTATTTTTTTTCTATTTACATTTACCGTTATCACTCTTCTTCTTCCTCCTCTTCTTGGATTAATAAAATTATTGCATTAAGTTTGCGAGAATTCATTTTTTTAAATGTACAATCTTTAAAAGGATAAACTTGAAACCAATTTCTAAACTTGTTTTCAAAACGACAAAATATTTATGCGAAATAATCTAACACCCCAAAACTGCCGTGAGTCGAGTACAACAGATTCTGCTGTGCGCTGCGCACTGTTCTAACAAACCGTAGCTTAATGGTGGGACTATTTTTCGCCTCTTTTGAAATTTATAAAAGAAGGCAAAAATTGTTATAAGACTCATTTTATGGTCTACAAATTCTCTTGGGTATATCGGCTTTATTGGGCATATTGACGGATTTATTAAATAATGTTGAAGACTTTATTGACGACATCGGTATTTTATTGACCATATCCATTTGAGGACTTAACAACTTAATCAGGACATACACCCACATGTTACTGCAGCTCTCCAGAAGCTACAACATATAATTAAAAGACCTAACACCTAGAACACACAAACAGCCCATCGAAGCAGTAAGTATCACTTATTAATTGTTAAGCTTTGGCAGGGTTAATTATTGTTTTTTTTTATTCTTTTTAATAAATATGTTTGGTTAAAATCTGTCTTATTTGCTATCAGCTAAGAACTCAGGTTCAATCCCTAGTTTAAGACGAGACGAACTCACACTTGAGATACTGAGCTAGCCAAGGTATAGATGATAAGCTCCCATTGTTGATTGAGGTATTATCTTTACAATAGTACTTCAATTCTCTTTGGTAGTCTTATCGTTACACACCATGGATTTGGTTATATATATATATATATATATATATATATATATATATATATATATACAGTGTAGGAAAAATTTTATGGTCGGTATGGACCTTACGTGAGATGGAGTGAGAAACAGCTGTTTAGAAAGAGAGAGGTATATTAGGTCCGCCCTTTATATCGCCAAATATGCTTGCCTGGAAAGGGGAACTTCAACGTTGCCAAACTTATTGGATTTATTTGACCTGTTGTTTTTTTTTGTATTTGAACAATGTTCTAAGATAATCCAATTTGGGCGAAATTGATTTAAAGCTTACTGTTTTTTTTTATTGGGAATGTGCCACAAGTTTACTTTACAATAAGTGTAATATAACATTTTGATTTCCAATTTGGAAATCGTTTTATATAAATAAAATTTATTAATGTTTCGTATTTTAAGTACGATTTCCGAATTAAAAATCTAAACATCAAAATAAGCTTATTTTAAAGTCACATTGTGCCTTATTCCCAATATGAAATAATAAACTGCATACAATAACACCACATTAAAAAATTGTCATACACAATAATTTATTTGGCAACGTCGTCGTCCGTCTGGTCAGAACACCGAGTAACGGGTAGTAGAGGTGGGTCGCGGTAATTTTATCTTTAAGAGCGTAGGCAAATTTCGGATTAATATTTTTTAAATGCATTCATTTTTTTCGAATCCTGATAAAACTAATAAATATTCTTGAAAAATTTAAACGCAGAATGAACCAATACATTATTACCGAGGGCCAAAAGTCCCTGAAAACTTCTATAATGTTTATTTTAATAAGTTATAAGGGCGAAAAAAAAATTAGTGTGATTTTTAATTTCAAATATCTTATTCAAAAAACTTTTTGTTTATTCTAAGGGACTTTTGGCCCTCGGTAATAATGTAATCTTTTATTCTGCATTTAAATTTTTCAAAAATATTTGTTAGTTTTCTCAGGATTCCAAAAAAAATGAATGAATTTAAAAAATTTAAATTTTTGTAAACAAGTAACTATGATTGTTTAAAAGTAGTTTCAAGTAAGAGAGTACCTACATAAACAAACATAATGGCTATTATCGTTTATGTGTATATTTATTGAAGTGAAAGAAACTAATGATATATTTATTATAACTTGAAAAATAAACTAAACAATACAAATAGTAAATCGTACTTACATTTACATTACACGTTATTATTAAATCGCGAATAGTCTAAATTGACATTAAAAAACATAAGTTTTTCTACTATACCTACTTCTTATTAACCGTCTTCTTTTTTTATTTCAAATTAAACCAGATTTTGAACATGTGTTCACATTTACAATACTGTATGAATATAGGGGTTAAGTTAGGATATACATGGTGATGGTTTTTCCACCGTTGTAATGGACTCTCGATACAGGTTTACGTGTAGATGAGCCATCTCCAATTAATTGATCAAAAATACACCATGGATTTAAGTCATCTTTATTGGTTTCTTTTTCTTGTACTGGTTGATTTTCAATAGTACAATCTTCTTGTTCGTTAATTATAGAAGTAACCAGCTTCTTAACTTTTTCTTTTATTTTTTTATCTTCATTTTTATCAGAAAAACCCTGCACTTTAAATGGTGAATCCATAAATGTACATAATGACAATATGCCACTCTGTTCTATCCCTTTAAATATTTTTGCTAAACCCGATATTAGTAATTGTACTACGTCGGATACTATGGATGTAAGGTTACCGTTTGCTAAAATTTTCTTGCAAGATTCTTGCAGGCCGCGTACCATAACAATCACTGAACTACCCTTCAAGTATTTTTGGTCACTCATTGTACTTGTTATTTCTTTAAACGGCCGTAAAATTTGGGAAAGCTGAGAACAAATAATCCAGTGTTTTTTATTTAGATTTGGTCTAAGTCTAAGTCTGTATTATTTAATACCGATGTGGAACGGAAATACACGCCAGTACACCGAAAATATCAAAATACAGAGAGGAGTCCGCCAGGGTTGCGTGCTGTCCCCACTACTTTTCAATGTCTACAGTGATCGGTATTTTAAGAAGCGCTCTCAGACTCAATAGAAGGTATATCTATCAATGGAGAAGTTTTGAATAACTTACGTTTTGCAGACGATACAGTAATAATTACGGATAACAACAATGATTTACAGAACCTAATGCAACGCCTTAATTAACGCTGTCATGAGTACGGACTGAAGATAAATTTAAAGAAAACTAAATGCATGATCATGACTAAATCTGCACAAATATCCAATTGACTATTGAAGATACTGCAATTAAGAGTGTTAATAACTATAAATAGCATCATTTATTAAACTTAAAAAGTTTCTTTGTTGTCGGGATATAAGGTTAGAACTACGCCTGAGAATGCTTCGATGTTACGTGTTCTCTACTCTTCTTTATGGTCTGAAAGCTTGGACACTAAAACAAGTTCATCTGAATAAGTTGGCCGCCTTTGAATTTTGGTGTTATAGAAGAATCCTACGAATATCATGGATTCAAAAAATGTCAAACATTGAAGTAACTAGAAGGATAGGAAATGAGGCAGAAATAATATTAACTATTAAAAGACGAAAACTTGAGTACTTGGGACATGTGATGAGAGGGCAAAAATACGCATTATTACAACTTATTATGCAGGGCAAAATCCGAGAAAAGCGAAATGTGGGAAGACGAAGAATATCCTGGCTTAAGAACTTAAGGGAATGGTTTGAATGCAGTAGTGCAGACCTTTTTAGAGCGTCAGTCAACAGAGTCGGCATAGCCATGATGATTTCCAACCTTCGATAGAAGATGGAACTTAAAGAAGAAGAAGTGAAACGGATTGCCTCTTCTAACTCAGTCATTCTTTTTAACCTGTAATAGGTGAAGTTCTACCTAGTTTCCACGTCTTGGATTGGCCGTTTGGGAACTTTGTTATGTTGTAATTAATACTTTAAAAGCCTTTCTGAAGATAAGGTACTTTTTTTTTAATGTTTTTTTGCAGAATTGTCGAAAAAAGGACTTTTTATTTTATCTATTATCAAATCAGTTTTGACATAACATTCCTGAAGTAATGAATCTAACAGTTTTTCTTGTTGGCGGTTTATATCCAGGAATCCACCCTGCAAACTTTTTAAAAGCTGGTTCTTCACCTATAGAAAACGGACGAAACAAGTCTTTGCATAAGTTTAGTAAATCAATAAGTTTAGTCAAGAAAAAGAAACTGATAAAGATGACTTAAGTCCATTGTGTATTTTTGATGAATTAATTGGACATGACTCATCTAAACATACAACTGTATCGAGAGATATACAAGAAGTCGACATGTATTTGTCTGATAATATATTACCCACAATAAATTTCGAACGGAGATTGGAGCTGTCCATTACCGTGGTGGAAAAACCATCGCCATGTATATCCTAACTTAGCCACTATATTCATAAAATATTGTAGAATTGTAACAAAATCTTTTCCTTGTGAACACATGTTTAAAATCTGGTTTAATTTTAAATAAAAGAAGAACACGGTTAACAAGAAAAGTAGAAAAACTTGTTTTTAAATGTCAATTTAGACGATTCGCGATTTAATAATAACGTGTAATGTAAATGTAAGTACGATTTAATGTAAATGTAAGTACTATTTGTATTGTTTAATTTATTTTTCAAGTTATAATAAATATTTCCTTCGTTAGGTTCTTTCACTTCAATACTTATACACATAAACGATAATAGCCAATATGTTTGTGTACTCGCTAATTTGAATCAACTAGTTACAGTTTAGGAAAAACGGTTCCGATAAAAATTTAAAAAACGGGAGGACCCACCTCTAGTTTTTTAGGTATATTAGGATCGGAACCAGAGAATATGTAAAATGTCTCTGATCGGAACTATTCGTCTCACTAATGGCCAATAGGTGTTAAAAATAATTGAGGAGGGGAGACCAAGGGGAAATATGATTGTTATCTTTGTCTATTCGCTGAAAATATGATTTTATATCTGCGTTAGATATCCTGTTAAATTTTACCATACCGACCATAAAATTTTTCCTACACTGTATATATTCATTATTAGTGCATCCTCTTGGTTTCTCTACAAATTAATTAGAAATACAAAAACTGACACAATTAATTCAGAAAAGCCGTGACCAACATTTTTTTTTACCAACATAGAATTCCAAATAAATGGCCAACTAGCATCATCATACTTATATTTTTTAAAACCACATATAAGCAGGTACCCGAATTATAAAGGATTAAACTTACTAAGCATCCCATTAAAACTTACGATAAAAAAATATAACAAATAAGATTAATAGCCTTATACCTCTAAAAGACGATTAAGGATTCCGATCGGACAGATCTGGCATAGATGCAATCTTTTTCAAAGACAAACAAAAGAAAAATTAATAGAATACAACACGCTTATCTGTATAAGTTTAATTAATCTAGTGAAGGCATTCGACTGTGTCCAACTAAAAACATGATACATCTTCTGTATGATACAGATCATCATCATGCAACCTCATCTGTCCACTGCTGGACATAGGACACTCTTCGCGGTTCTGTGTGTCTTGTTGCCATTTCTTGGATATTTGTTTAATGCCGTCCATCCAGCGTATTGGTGGTCGTCCTCTGCTGCGTTTGTCTTCTCTTGGAAGCCAGTCAATTAGTCTTCTGGTCTATCTTCGGTCTTTTGGTCTCGCTATGTGACCTGCCCAATTCCATTTCAGCTTGACTATACGTTCGACGACATCAGTGATACCTCTTCTTATCCTTAGGTCTTGGTTCCTTATTTTGCCTTTTTTTTTTGTCACGCCGAGAATTGATTTTTTCCATGTGCCTTTGTGCCACTCGCAATTTTAGTGGTGTTGTATTTGAAATTCACAGGTTTGATTTATCCTTGCTTATTCTTATTTCATGACCGAGATATGTGCACCACAATTCTACCACTTGATTTTAGATGGTTAAGTGTTCACTGGGAACCAAATTTGTCAAAAATTTGGTCTTACTGATGTTCACTTTTAAACCTATTGTTGAAGATACGTTTCCTAATTATTGTAGCATTTGTTGTACTTCACGCAGATCTTCGTTAATAAGTACTATATCGTCAGAAAAATGCAGATGATTAAGCATTTCCTAGTCTATTTTTATTCCTCTATTTTCCCACTTTAGCCTTTTAAACGCGTATTTGAGTACCATTATAAATAATTTAGGTGAGAGAGCGTCGCCCTGTCTTACACCTAGCTTTATATGAATTTCTCTGTTGGTGTCATGTAGTTTTATACGCATTGTGGCGTTTTGGTACAATATTTGTACTAACTTTGTAACTTGTTAGTCTATTCTACTATTTGAAATGAGGTTGAATGCTCGAATAAATGAACTTTGAAAAATAAGGCTATTTCGTCGTTTGAACGAAATGCCCCCGAAGATGCTATTTTAAGCAAAAGTACTTGGGCTAGATTTAATTAACTTGTGCTCGATAATAGCCTTATTTTTTAAAGTTTATTCTACTATTGTTCAGAGTAGTTATGATGCTGTCTAATTCCACGGTATCGAAGGCTTTGTGAAAGTCTACGAAAATAAGTACTAGTGATCTGATGATACACAAATTCCACATAATCTAATCATTACCATCATTCAATTTTCGCTTGTCTACTGCTGGATATAGGTCTGCGTCATAATTTTCCATGTGTTTTGATCTTATGCCTCTTGCATCCAATCCCTTTGTTAGTGTTTTAGATCGTTAGTCCAACGTTCTTTC
This sequence comes from Diabrotica balteata, assembly GCA_918026665.1. Classification (NCBI taxonomy): domain Eukaryota; kingdom Metazoa; phylum Arthropoda; class Insecta; order Coleoptera; family Chrysomelidae; genus Diabrotica; species Diabrotica balteata. The sequence continues at coordinate 45,629,951 of OU898276.1, read as the reverse complement.
AATACTTCCAGTATCTGCCTTGTCCATCTATATTATCTGTCATTTGAGCCACGTGACCTGTCCAGTTCTACTTCAATGTTGCTATTCTCTCTACAGCATCAGCCACTCTGGATTTTCGATTTTTCAACATTTCTTGTAATGTAACATCTGTTTCTTAAATATAATCAAATAAACTGTTAATTTGTGCGGTATTACCAGCGTCAATATATTCTTCAATCTAGTTTCAAAATCTCAATAGACAGCATTCAAATGTTGAACATAGATTGAAACATCACGTTCCTGACAGATTACCTAGAACAAATTAAAGAACTGGAAAAAAAATTCGTACCGTCCTATGTTTTGCTTTATTAGTTTAATTCTGGCAAGAAACGCTGAAATGATCAACTTTGATTTTAGCAAATTTAAATTGTCATCGTGTAACCGCAAGTTCGCCATATTAAATTTATCTAATAAATCTGCCAAATAAGTAAGGACTGTTGTTCTCTTTAATAAATTTCCTTTCAAATTTTTATCTTTACTATCGAAAACCTCTAAAAGAGTTTGAAATAGTATGAAAAATCTTGTCAGGCATAAGCCTTTCGGCAGCAAGCGTACATTAGTGTAAAGAAGTATTTGGTGGAAATGATCGCCATTTTATTCACACATCTGCGCAAATAACCGCGTATTCAACACATTGTTTTGGATTCGAATGACAAATTGGAGAGATTCAGAGAATCTTAAATTCAAATTTTGTAGCAACCAAATGTTGTCTATGGATGACGCAGTGCAGTAAACGTTCATATACCAACAATAATGCTTCACTACCAGGTAAAATTGAGTCGTCAACATCATAACTCATCTAATTAATACAACTTTAAACTATGTTGTTACTTAAAGAAATTGTTTTAATAATATCAGATGCAGATACGTGTAGAACAGTTTTTAAAACCACTATAATGGCCGGCAAAATTAAGTGTTCGTCGGTAGTATGCGGTTTTCCCGATTTTGCTCTAAGCAACAAAGTATTGTTAGACACTTGCAAACCATCATCGTCTCTTTGTGACGTCGAAGCGAAGATTTTGTTTAGCGTGTGTCTCTTGTGTAGTTTATTTTTAAGATTTTAGAAATATTTCAAATCTGTATATGTTTTATCTAAAAACTTCGTTGAATAAAAGGCACAAAGGCATTTGATTTTACGACAATAATTGATGAATAAAATGTCTTGCCATTGACCCCCATTTTCATTTTATAGACTTCCAATTTTTTTTCACCCACGTAGACCACTTGCAGGTTTTCATCAACCCCTGAGGGATAGTCTAAAGCACTAATAGTATACTGCACAAGGTTGATTATTAGGGCAAACATTTTCAACGAATAATATACGTTTTGGATGCGAGACATGGTGATGACAGAAGACACGAAACAAAAGCTGGAAGTCTTTGAAAGAAAAGTCTTTAGAAAGATATTTGGACCTATTAATGAAAACAGGGTATTAAGATCTAGGTACAATCATGAACTTTACTAACTGTTCAAAAAGGACCCGATCTCAGAATTTGTAAAACTTAAGAGACTTCAATGGCTGGTCATGTAGTGAGAATGGAGACTGAAAGATTGACAAAAAGAGCCTTTGCAGACCAAAAGGAAGAGTAAAATGCAGACCAAAAGGAAGGCTGCGGAGAAGGTGGAAGGAAGAAGTGAAAGCGGACGAGCAAAATTTGCTAGACGTGAGAACCTGGAGACAAACGGCGTAACCGGCAAGATTAGAGGCACAGATTGAAGGAGGCCAAGGTTCGATTTGAGCTGTAGCGCCATTGGAGAGAATATACGTTTCATTTTCTTGAAAAACTATATAATAAAGAATTTTAATTGAAAATTAGGTCCCGAATACTGATAGGTTAAGAAACACTGCAGTAATACAAGATAAGGTGGCAAACGGATATCAGTATTTATACTACACCTTAATTTTGCGAAAAATAATACGTCGTATTTAAACTTATTTACTTACTCGTTCGAAACGTAACAGTTATTCAACATTTTCCTGGTGTTGATCTTAAATTTCCGGTCTTTGCTTATTCTATCTAGAACTAGCTATTACATAAATGCTGGCGAATTGTATGTAAACCTTATAACACATAAGTGGACGTTACCAAATACATATCATCAATTGTTTTAAGCTATATTTGTCGGCTTTGATACCAGGTACGTCCTACAAATAATTTTAATAAATATTTTTTAAATATGTTTTGCGATAAAGTTGTAAAGAAGATTGTAAAGAAAATATAACAAATAATAACATTTTTTAGAATACAATTTTCTGCAGATTTTTTTCCTTAGTTCTGTAGTAGTATTTATGATTCCGAAGTCCTTGTTCTTTAGGATATGTTTCTAAATTGCTACAATTTTCTGTACAATCCAGTTTTTAAAGCAGTTTTCTTTCCAGAAATAGTTTTTTGATTAGTAAATGTTTTGCAATGTCCATGTTTTACTTTTGCAATCCAAATAAGGTACGAGCCTTTTAGTGGAGGGTTATGGGCAAAAATACATTGGCTTATAGGGTACTTCTCACGGTAAGCATCCAGGCCTATAAACAAAAATTCAAGAGGGTGTGAGGTAATACTGCATTTTGTTTACATTGGTGGTGTGTTGGATAATTGGACAAATAGATAACTAACAGAATGTGTATCCTGATAGTGAGCTGATTTAATTAGCTCATTGTCTACCCTCCTATTTCCAGAAAGGTGGAGAGGTGGCCAGGGGACATCTCCCTTATGTGAGCAGGTGTACGTACTCGAATTGAATATAACTCCGGACATTTACATAGGACATGCTTTACAGGTTCGTCTGGTCGTTTACACTTTCTGCTTAGAGGGGTATCTACTCGCCGCAGTGTTTGCTTAGTTGACAATAACTAGTTAAAATCTAACTGTCAAGCATAGGTTTTTCCTGGTCATTCCCAAGTACTTTTTTGATGTTGATTTTTCAAGGTTACTTACTGTTATACTGGCAAATCTACCTCCTTGCCCTTCTTTACGTATTTTCACGGTTTATGTAAAAATGACATTCGACTATTTCTGCGATTGTTGTGGTTGGCCAACCAAAAAAATCCCCAGGGGTCCTAAGCGTCTAGACCTGCCTAGCTAGTTGGACAGAAATGTTACTTGTTACGGTTACCTTTATTCTTTTTGTATCCTTTAACCTGTCTTACGATGATTTTATTACCATTCGAAGCTTAAGTTAGTGACTCATGACACTCCATTACTGATGTGATACGGGGTTTATTCGGAAGTAGCGTTTGTCTGCTGTCCCTATAGATTATGATGGTTTTTTTTGTTTAGCTCTTTTGCGGCTATAGAGATAACAGCCAGTTCTGTCTGAAATTTTTGCCCATAATCCACTTTATTCTAAGTTCAGTAATCTGGAGTACATTATGCATCCTAAGCATTGTTCCATTTTGGAGCCATCTGTGTAATTAAAATACGCATCTGCCATTTTTGATTCCCTATGCTGCCTTGTTTCGATTTTGTAGATATATAGTTTTCCAATATGTAACTTTCTTAAAGGAAATACACCAGCCAGTGATACCAGGTATTTTTATTAAAATATTTAAAGCAAAAATAAACAATTGTTCATTATTAATAAGATTTTGGATTAGCTAATTGTCATATTAGTCTTTTTTCAAATAAACTTAACTTTTATAATTAATAGGGTAAACTGGTTCATAGTGGGACGCGGTCCATAGTGGGAATTTCACTCTCCTCTGTCGCCTCCGAATCTTGTGTTAGTTTTTCAATTAGTACTATGCGTTTCGATATTTTGAAAATTCAGGTAAGTGATTAGCTGAAAATTTTTATTTACATGTTCAGATTTTTTCGAATAATTCGCCGAAATGCCTATTTAACTTGAATTTGGTATGGATATCTAAAACATACATAATCTTAATATTATCATATTCTATTACCTAGCTCTACCACTTCGATAAAATTTTTGGTCATTTGAATTTTGATATACCATAGTGCCATGGTCCATAGTGGAAATAAAAAAGCGGTCCATACTGGGATATGATAATAGAATGCGGTCTATGCTGAAATATACTCAAACATGCTAAACATTTTCATTCTTTGCAGAGAAAAGTCTAGAGAATCATGAAGTATATGCAAGATCTATGCATTCTGCAGTAGAAGATGTAAAAAATCAAATGTCATTGATGAATGCGTCCAAAAAGCATGATTGTAAGCAAGTCAGCTCTACAGCGCAAGGTGAAGAAGTTCAAATTAGCTAATAAAGCTAATGAAAACAACACAAATGATTTTGAATATGGACGAACCCATGGTTTCAAAAAAATATTTACAAGTAGAGAGGAACAGCTATTGTGCGAGTACATAATTCAGGTTTGTGAAATGTGCTACGGCTTAACATTAATGCATACTCGTGAATTGGCTTATAAGTATGCCATTACTGACAATAAAACGGTGCCTCGAACTTGGCACGAGAAAAAAACGAGTTGGAGTCGAATGGTTGAATAATTTTAGGAAACGACACCCTATGTTGTCGCTTAGAAAACCAGAAGCATCTAGCCTTGGCAGGGCCACCAGCTTCAACAAGCATAATGTGGCTATATTTTTCACAAACTTGAGAAGTGTAATAACGAAATATAACATCCAGTCGAACCAGATATACAATTGTGATGAGACTGGTGTCACCAATGTGCATAAACCCGAGAAGGTACTTGCTAGCATTAAACATATATTTCGCCTTTACTGACTACCATGTACTTTGTGTTGTTTATATTGAGATCCAGCCCATATAGGCTATCTGCAAAAACCACTGCGTCGTCAGATTTAATGTTGTTTAGACGCAATCCGTTAATTAAGACGCCTTCCTGTAGTTGTCCCAGTGCTTGCTCGAAGATATGCTCCGGGTACATGTTAAATGGCACTGGAGACAGAACGAATCCTTGTCTCACTCGTCTATTTATCAGGGAACTTGATAAATGTTAAATATTTAAAATTACAAAGAGCAATACACATGAAACATAAAACTGTTAATACTTTCCTACTACCATTGTAATTAACTTGATTTTCCATTTGTATATAGTTTTTCTTTAATACTTAAATAAATTATCTTCTCTCCCTTGTATGAGGATTAAATTTGAGTTGATGTTGAAACTGAGAGTGAACACATACGAACAGCTGAACGCGAACATAAATTCCAGTTTGCTCTCATTACTTCAGTGAAAGTAACACCGTAGATAACGAGAATGCAATAATACGTACCACCACTCTTTTCCGGCACTAATTATATATAATGCCGTGATTGATATGATTATAACGCCAGTTCGTTTGGGCTGTTTGTATGGTGCCTATGGCTTTCAGCGAGTTATTGAAAGTCAAGCTACAATAGGCATATTGTTGGGTTTGACTAGAGAAATTGAATATTAACAAAAATCATTTTAGGATTAAAAAGAAATTTTTTGTCGTGTCTTCATCATTACAGTTAAATATCCTAATGAAATTTGCTATCACGTTTCTTAAAATTTGATTAGTCTCAAACATCTTTTTGGAATGAACCACAAACTATAAAATTAGCTATTTATTTAACTTTCGACATTCAAGTATTTTGAAAATAATATTAAATTCAATTTTGAAAACATCTTTCTATCTGAAAGTCGAAAGGTAAAGTGAAGAGTTGATATTGTTAGGAAAGTTCCTAAGATTTATTCCATAGACAAAAAATCCCTAGATGAAAAAGAAGAACAATTTACTCACCTACCTCCTAGATGTTCCACGACAATGCTTTAGTTGGATACATCGAGTTAGAATCTAACTTCACGGTTGGATATGATTCAGATTCTAACTCGATGGTTGGATATGAAATTCAGCGCTCCATAAGATTTGTATCGGAACTAATTCAAGCGGGAAATTACGCGGGAATTTCAAATTTTAATTTTGGTGGGAAAATTTAAATAAAGCTTAAAATATTTAAATATAATTTGGTATATTTGAAAAAAAATGCATTTGACATTTTTAAATTCAAATATACACAATACCATTTAGGAAAAAATAAAACAAAATGTAATTTATTTATTTATTTAACACTTGTAAAACAACTTTGTAATTTAGAATAGAATAAAAATATGCTATTACCACTGAAAATTGTACAATTTTATGGAGAAAGCGTACAAAAAGTCAGAAAAATAGCAATTTAAAATTTACTGAAATTACATAAATCGTGAATATCACAAAATAAAAGATAATAAAATACACAATGTATTCCAAAATTTAAATAAAGTGCATAATAAATCCTTACGAACTAATACATTTAAGTTTCTGCATGTGATACTGAAATATATATTTATACAAATAGTTTAGTTACTTGTACATAACACTATTCGTTAAAAAACTCTTCTTCTGCATAATATGATCTTTCAGATAGATAGGACTTTAAAAAAAAAAGAGAGCTGGAAACAGTTTCCAGCTGTTCTCCGTGCGTAGAGGTTTTCTCCCCGGCTATGGAACTCAATTTTTACAATGTATGTTACCTGAAGTCATATTTAATTTAATACTGAACATCACAGATTTTTTACAACAAGATGTATAATCTTTTATAACTATATATAATTTAAAGGGTTTTTACCCATGTATTTTTGGTGGCTCAGGCATTTTAACCTAGCGATTTTAAACCTGATGATGGACTGTTTAGTCCAAAAACGTTTGTTTTCTTGATGTAGCCCTTTTAAGGGTTTTTAAATAAATATACCCACTTACGAAGACTAACCTCTTTTTTGTGATACGTGGTATACAGCCAGCTACAGGAATTGTTTTCCTTGTGGATTTAGATAGGACTTTGTTCTTTTACGGAACTCAAGGAAAGAAGAAGTTAATTTAATAATTTATACCATGATTCACTTCAGGTAAAATAATGTTTGTTAATTACATATTAGGGTTACTCACTTTCTGTTACATTTGCTTCCCCACTCACAACATTGAAATACTTCTGGGATGTACATTAGAAGAAGAATCTAAAATCGATCATCAATCAGTTATTTGTTCTCTAATATCAAATATTTATTGGACTCACCATACAAATGTAAGCTAGGAATGCATTTTTATACAATTGATGACTCCATGAAGAAACAAACTTATCTTCAAAGTGTCTGTGGCAGACTCGGTTTGTTTTAAAACTGTACTAGCATTCATCATATCTAAATTAGAATTATTTATAACACTAAGCCACTTCCTAAATCGTGTAATGTCTTTATCGGGATTTGGAGAGGCATGTCTAATTAATGACGAATTGGTACATTGTAGGATACAACATTTATTGTGAAGAACCATATTTAACTAATTATTATTAATCTGCAAAATACTGTTTGAACACCGCCAGGAACATTTAAAACACAGATCACTGAGGTAGGGGATTTGTAATTTACAATTTAACAAAATCAAAATATAGACGCTAATATGACAATTGGCGATTGACAATTATAATTCTTAGTTGTGTTCTAAACCTAAACTGTAGAGTAAAGGTAAAGACAGAGTAAAGTGACATCTGAAGATTTGTATCGGTACTACAAATGACATTAAGTTTGGTTTGACCTTGAGCTACCTACGTGAAACGTCTAGTTATTAGTGGTCTGTGTTTAGAACGACATTTATAGGAAATTGACAGTACAAGTAGTAGTTTTTTCATAGTTCTGTCATTCAATTAAAGTATCTAACAAATATGAGAATAATTAAAAAAAAAAAAAGAATCATCAAACGGCACTGAAGTCTCAATCTGTCGAATCCTTAGTGTCACTTGTCAGCATTCGTGTTCGCTATGTGAGTTTCGAAAGGTATATCAAAAAACTCTCAATTTACACCATAATACTGGATATTGACTTTTCCTTATTAATAACACAATCATCATTAACCTTTAAAATAACAAATTATCTTCTCTTTTACTTTTACTTAGGGAATTTAATTTTTGTAAAAACTAATAACGATTTACTGCAGTCGTCATTGAATAAAAAATTGTAAAATGCATAATATAAAATCAATTTAGTGTGCGCTTTTAAACCTTGCATTGTAATGTTTTATTGAGACAACTATTGTTAGTTTAATCTTTATTATTTAGACTTCTACATCTCTTGTACAATGTCTGTTCTCTAGTGACAAGTGACAGACGTAACACCGACAGGTGATCCAACTCATGTTAAGGTAGGTTCACACTAAGCTGTTTATGTTACATCTCCCTCTTTTACAAAACTTAAAAATAACTGAAAACACCAAACTAAAAAATACAGTATTTAAAATATGATTACTCTCTATATCTAGCTGGTTTTATAAAGCAACGACCAGAGCGGGTTTTGTTAGTGCCTGTTACTGGTATAATTGTTTTGCTTTGAGTTTTATCTAATTTTTCATTACTAATAGATGTTTCTGTTTGAATTTCAAATTTTGATTTAGATTATTGGATCCCAGAGACATCGGATTTGGATTTGGTCTCAAGAACGATGAATTCCGTCTTAGAACCTTATCCCTATCCTCCCTCACCAAATATGATCTAGGAGTACTATGTTCTTGAACCACTTCACCTGGTACCCAATAATTATCTTTCTTTATCATTACATTCTGTTCTTCTACAAATGAAGGTCTTTTGTAAGCTTGCTTGTCATATAAAGTTTTCGTTTTAATCCTCTTTTCTTAATTTTTTCAAAGTCAAAATCAGCTGTTTCTGTTAATAACATCCTAGTAACAGGTAAACTGTCAGCAATTTAAGCCGCAACAAAGCTTAACTCCAGGCCGCATGCAATCTACACAAATTCCGCCACATCCATGGCACACCGTTTCAACCGATCATAGGACCCCTTCCAACATCCAGCAAAGGAAACAAATATATAATGACATTCCAAGACACCTTTTCAAAATGGGTCGAAGCCATACCGATCAGAACAGCAACGGCAAAATCAGTCTGTCAGAACTTAAAAGATAAAATCATTATGAGATTCGGATCACCCAAAGAGCTAATATCAGACAACGCAAGAACATACGATAACAGGGAAGTACGAAAGTTGCTAGACGAATTCCAGATTTCTAAAAGAAACATTCCGCCATATTCACCCCAGAATAATCCAGTAGAAAGAACAAACAGAGTAATCAAAACAATGATAGCTCAGTTCTGCGATAATAACCATAAGAAATGGGACACGAGCCTTCCAGAACTACTATTCGCATATAATACAGCTAAACACGATTCAACGGGTTTCTCCCCAGCCTTCCTGAACTTTGGACACGAACTAGAAATTCCAAGTAAAGTCGTAAAAACCCCAAACGACACACAACATACTGATCAAAACATAAAATGGCATAAACTACGAGAGGACGTCACAGATGGTGTTGACTGAAGGTTCTCTTCTTCCCTACCCTGGCTTGTAGACGTGTTGAGTTCACAAGTTGTTCCGTCCCATACCGTCGTTACCCGAAGAGCGTGTTGAGCTCTTCATTACCCGTACTCTGAAGCAGTCGTGTTGAGACTGTCGAGGAGTGTCCTGTTAACCCGAATCACTTAAGGGACGTGTTGAGTTCCTTTCTTTTCTTTGTACCTATCGTCCGCTGTTATTAAATCGATACAACGTTCTCGTAAAATTTCAAATACACACTCACTTGCCGATAAGACAAATTTCATATGACAAGGTCAAACTTAATTTGAATAAATAGGCCAGGTACTGAGAAGACTAAACCAAATTGTAAATACGTACATAAGATTTTTGTCAATTTAATTTAAGGAAGATAATAAAGTTTTATGGTAAAATATAAATATACCTAACCTAACCTAACCTAACCTAACCTAACCTAACCTAACCTAACCTAACCTAACCTAATCTCAAATATCGCTTCTCAGTCGATTTTTTTGCACTCAAGTGTATAATAAAATTATAAATGTTCGGACTTTTACAAAGGCATTCGGTGTATATCGACATATACCGGTGAATGTCGACACATACCAATTTCGGACTTTTGCAGAAATAACAATGGAAACAAAATATGTAGTTAAAAGATGGAAACAATACTTTGAAGAACTATTAACGGATATAAACCAAGACGCCATTAATGAAAAAAAAAAATAAATTGGAAGATAACACAGAAAACTCAATAAACGAGGGAGAACGAGCTATAAAAATGTTGAAGTATGGAATGGATATAATAACGCAGAATTTATAAAAAAAACATGGAAAACAATGTAGGACAAATAATACTAGAAATAATGAGTAAAATATGGAAAAATAAAGACAATCAGAAAGATTGGAAAGTATCACTAATAGTAACCGTATACAAAAAAGGAGATCATCATCATCATCATCAACTAGCCTCTAACGTCCACTGCTGAACATAGGCCTCTCGCATGCTTTTCCACTTAGTCCGATTTTGCGCCATCTGAATCCAATTTGTAGTCACTCTTTTTATGTCATCTGTCCATCTCGTTGGGGGTCGACCTCTATTTCTGTAAGCTTGTATTCGGGGTTTCCATTCCAAAATTCTTTTTGTCTACCGGTCATCAACTGATCTTACTACATGACCTGCCCAGTTCCACTTTAGTGTTGTTATCCTTTCAATAACGTCTGCTACTCCTGATCTTTTGCGTATAGTAGCATTGGGTATTCTATCACGTAGAGAAATCCCTAACATAATTCTCTCCATTGCCCTTTCCGCAACTTGTAGCTTACTCACTGTTGTTCTTGTGAGCGTTAGGGTTTCTGCGCCGTAGGTCATCACTGGCAAAATACATTGATTAAATACTTTTCTTTTCAGACACATTGGAATCTTAGACCTAAAAATATCCTTCATCCTTCCAAATGCAGCCCAAGCGAGGTTTATTCTTCTTTTCGGCTCGATTGTTTGGTTGTCTCGACTTATTCTGATCTCATGGCCTAAGTATTTATAGCAGTCAACTGGCTCAATATCTTTATCTTCTGCTGAGATGTTTTTGTTGTGGACTAAATTTGTCATAAATTGTGTTTTTGAAAAATTTATTTTAAGACCAACTCTTTTTGTGGCAGTATGGAGTTCTTGAAGCATTATCTGTGCCTGATCAAAGCTGTCTGCAACAAGAACGATATCATCTGCAAATTTAAGGTTATTTAAAAATTTTCCATCTACATTGATGCCCTTTTCGTTCCAATCTATTGTTTTACAAGCGTATTCTAGCAAAGTTGTAAATAATTTAGGAGACATGTTGTCTCCTTGCCGAACGCCTCTTTCAATACGAAAAGTCCCAGTATCTTCATTAAGTCTTACACAGGCTGTAGCATGTTGATAGATGTATCTGATGAGAGATATGTATCGGTGATCTATTCTACATTGTGTTAGAGCTTGGAGCATTTCACTTTGATTGACCGTATCAAATGCTTTTCAAAGTCGACAAAGACAAGTATCAGGGGTCTATTATATTCAATGGTTTTTTTCAATCAACGACTTAATGGTTTGCAAATGATCATTTGTTCCGTATCCAGCTCTAAATCCTGCTTGCTCGCAAGGTTGATAGAAGTCTAGTTTTGATGTCAACCTATTAGTTATTATCTTCATAAACAACTTATAAACGTGAGATAACAAGCTAATAGGTCTATAGTTCTTTAGCTCTGTTATATCTCCCTTTTTGTGCATGACTACTATAACAGCTTTATTCCACTGAGATGGTGTAACCTCGTTTGAAAGGCATAACTTATATAATTGCGTCAATGCTTCCAATACTGTCTTTCCTCCTGCTTTAACTGGAAGAGATAAGAGAGAATAAATGAACTACCAAGGATTGACGTTGCTATGTAAATGTATAAAACTTAAAAAAATATTACTAAACGAACGATGAAGAATAATGACAAAACACACATTAGACGAAGCACAAAAATGGATATAGAAGTGGTAGGAGTATGCAACTACAAGAAGAAGTAAAGGTGCTACCAAAATTAAAAGTATAAGGACTTCAAATATAAGGGACACACTGAAAATACCATCCACATTGCAATTTCAGAGACAGCTGAGTTGATGGAGTCATTTACACCGGATAAAAGATACTATACAAAAGTGAGAAGAGTGTGAGAAGCAAAAATATTGAAAATCAAAAAAAGAGGAAGACCAAGACAGACATGGGATAAGGTAATCGGAAAAATATTGAAGAGAGGAGAAGTGACATGGAAAGACGCAAAAACGATACCGCAAAGAATGGAAGCAATTTGTTAAGAAGTAAATTAAGTCTTACACCATTATATGGTAGAAAGGTTTTTGATTATATATACTACTTTTATCAAATAATTTTAAAATGCTGCAAAATCTTAAATAATGGTAAAATTATTTAACTAATTGGTAACGAATATCACAAAAAACAATAAAATTTTCATGGAAACATTATTGTTTTACTAAGCCGTTGCAAAATAATGCTGTTAATATAACGGCGTATTACGCAAATGAAAATCGTGGCATTCTAATGTTTAAAATGTCAAGTATGTTCTTAGTTAACTCCAGTTGTAATCATAAATCGCAAATGTGAAATGTTTATTATCCGTAATAAATCATTTTATTTGGCATTAAGTTCCAATCATCTTTTGTCTACTGAAAATATCATTCAAGTTAACACTCTCGTTTAAGTATTGATTTAATATTACCAAGTAAGACAAGATAACGAATAGTCAGACAAATTTTTGTTGGTATTATATAATCTTCCGTACTCTTCGTATTGGTAAGTCGAAAAATATAATCAGAATTATTATCCGATTATTATTGATTTTCCTAGATACATACTTTTATTCAATAATCGTAACATATTTCCTATCGATTCATAGTTTCCTATTACCTTTGTCAAGATATACATATAAGCAAACACTTGCATTCATTTTTATAAACAAACAAGTTGATAAAGTGATTAGGAAAAAAAATTGGTCTTATTTTGGACTCATTCAACGAATCTACGAATCTTCGCCTTGCTAGGTGATGATGTAACCTCAACTATTACGTGATTGAATAAGTTGGATTTTGTAAGCACGCAAAGCAAGATTTTTCCGCAAAAACTTCCATAAAGTGGATGACCACGTATTCAGCTGCTGTGCACGATGGCAGATAAACTGATTCGGGTCTTCCTGTATGCTACGATACAGCAGCAACAACTTATTATGTACGCACATTCCGGTATGCCGACAAAAGGACGCATAAAAAAAGGACGCGGAAAAAAGGACGCACGAAAAAAGGACGCGTGGAAAAAAGGACGCGTGGAAAAAGGACGCATATTATTAATGAAATACTATAAATAGTTTATTTTAATTGTCAATAGCAATAACATCCGTTTATCCCTATATATAATTAAAGAAAATGATTCTACCTAACCTAAAATCGGTTACGGGAAAAGTAAAAAGTGAAAAATATTTATATGAAAAAAAACTTGCCTTCACACTTTATCCAGGCTTAGGACTGGCAGCAAAAGCTAGCGTGTTTACAAGTTTTTTTTTATTTTTTTTTAGTTTTTTGCTTTTTTGGAATTTTTTGTCATTTTATTTTTTTTTTGTTTTATTTTTGATATTTATTTTTTTTGTATTTTTTTATGTTTGCAACTGAAAATTGTGAGCAATGCCTCTTAAATATTCTAAAGTAGGCCTGTCAGCATAATCGGCAACAATAGCCCTAATCCTGTTTGCTGTATCTTGATATTTTCTTTTGCGTGGAGGTACATTGCCCGGAATGTACTGCTCTATTTTCAAAACACATAAATCATATTCTTTTTTTAGAGAATTAATAAATTTCCAAATATTCAGATGTGCACTATTGAGAAGAGAAGAAAAGCTGTTGTGCCATCCTTCGACAGCATTATTAGTTCGAGGTATATCTTGGTCTGCCAAATCGTAACAATTCCATACATTTGCTAGAAAAAGGGGTTGTCTTCGATTTCCTCTGCTAGCTAATCTCCCTATCCAAGTGTCTTCAGAGTAATTAATCAGCGGCACTAGTAGTTCTTCATTTTGTGTATAAAAATCGCTATTGAGCAACTCCTCGTACACTCTGACTACATGGTTGTCTGGAACAAACGCAAGAGCTGTCAATTGTCTTAGGTGAAGGGCGAAGTCAGGATTCTCAATATATCTACGTTGCAATCCGGCACTTTAAATATATATAATCCAACACCTTTAGTTGCTGAAAAACACGTGTATAAGTCTCTTGTGTTTTGTTCGTTGAAAGTGCAAATACAGTCGGGATTACATTACTGTATCGCACTCCATGAATTGTGTATATTTGAGAAAACAATGGTGGTGCTGAGTTAAATGTTCCATCGGCATACCAATGATCGCATTGTTCCATAAATCTTAAATTTCTTTGTGTTGAAAATAACAAAATACGTTCTTCTTCTGGCCCGCTATCAAATAATAGAAATAGCTCACCGCCTGTAGTTGTTTTATATTCTTCAGGAAGCACAAGTTCTTCTAAATTTCTCGGATTTGCGGGCGTACCTCCTAGCTCGTTCCGAACTCTGTGTACAGTTTTTTTAACGACGACACTGATGGAAGTTGTGCCGTAGCAGCTAAGGAAAGGCCTTGAGAAATTTCACTTACTACACCTTGGGTGGAGTGTTCCAGTTGTTGTGCAACTTCTTTCATCCGGTTACAAGCTTCTTTTGCTTCAATCTTTGCCGTGTCTGCAACGTGATTATGTTCTGTGGATTTTGTAATTTCATCCACAACGGTATGCACTCTTCCTGTACATTTGTACTTATTATAAGTAGAACACTTCCAAATTGTCTTTTCACCAATCACTCGCTCTTTTTTATGGAGAAATCCATTATAAAGTAACAAATTGTTGCCTTTTTGGTTTTTCACAAACGCTAACACCATCTTAACAGACCGATATCAATTTGTAAAATGTTTTCTTGTTAAGCACAGAATAAATTACCTACCGCGACAAGTTTCCCCTATATAAACAATTTGGTTAATGATGTTTTGTTATATCGGACCTTTTGTAATATTTATTTCTTAAAAACAATTATCAAACAATTAGAAACTTTTATTTTCCTACTAATCGTTTCTATTTACATTCTTAACATTACCTGCGGAATTTACCAACCTTACGGTTCGCGTTAAACCCTCACTAGACCCCTTACTGGGCTGGTACTTGGGTTTTTCTAATCCCATACATAATTCTGATAATATGGAATCTAACCTGTTTCAATACCAAAAATCTTGAATCAACATTATATTAGTATTTATTATTTTACTCCTAAGTCCTAAGATATTTTAGTCCTAAGCCTCGATAAAATGTGAGGGCAAGTTTTTTTCATATAATTATTTTTCACTTTTTACTCTTACCGTAACCGATTTTAGGTTAGGTAGAATCATTTTCTGTAATAACATATGGGGATAAAAAGGGGGTAATGGCTAATGTCAATTAAAATAAACTATTTATAGTAATTCATTAATAATATGCGTCCTTTTTTCCACGCGTCCTTTTTTCGCGCGTCCTTTTTTCGCGCGTCCTTTTTTCCGCGTCCTTTGGTCCCGCGTCCTGTTTTCCGCGTCCTTTTGTCGTAGATTCATACATTCCATGGTTAATCGAATTACTTGCTCTGATGCACTATTATGTTGACCATAAAATGGGCGCCGTGCGCGATACGTATTTCGAACAGAACCAAAATTTTCAAAATAAATTTGTACAATTTGGAAGCGTTGTTCAGGCGTCAATTATATTCATGCTAAAAAGCCAAACTCAACTTAACTTAAAGTATTACTAACTCACATTTTTATACGTTTAAAGAACACATTTTATATTGATAACAACTGTATTTCTGTAATGTAGTTATTATTGTTAATACATTTTTGATAAAGAGTTACATAAACTCAGAAGCTCAAACAGACCTTAAAGAGTTTTACTTAAAGCCAAATCGATGACTGCAAAACCCAATTTGTACGTCCACTTACAAACAAGAAACAGATTTGGGACAACTGGGCAAACCATGACTTCATCACTTGCAACAATTCTGAACCCAAAATTTAAAAGGACACACTTTCAGGACTCGCTGACGCTTGCGAATACAATGCGCAATAGACGTCAAGAAATGAAACTCGTAAAATAATCAATATTTGCTTCTGAAATTAAAGATCAAAGTTCCGGTTAAGTGTAATAAGGTATAGATCTGTAGGCTTATCACAAAAAAATCGCGAACACAAAGAAAAAATAAGCGATTATATGTAAGTGCTTCATTACATGTAAATTTTGAATAAAATCGCAGTCTTTTATTTATTACTCCTCTTGTAATTTATTTACGCAATAATATATCGATACACTGTTAATACACTTTCCGATATATATCGTATATCGATATCTTCATTCTATATATCGATGTATTATTTTTTTTACCATCCCTAGTACTAGATATTTTATGAACAGATCTTACATAGTTTATCTTGGGCCTGCAATTTGTAGTACTAAAAGTTTCTTAGACTAATAAAATATCATCTTCTTATTTATCAGATACATAAGACAATAAATCTTTTCTCAATAAATCTCTCCAAGTCGTTACCACGGTTTGTTTCGAAAGAAACCGTTGATTAGTTATCACTCTCGTTTTCTCTCTGGTGATCCGGTTATGAAAGGATTAGCCGATTAAATTGTTGCTCAGTGTGCGCCGGTTGCTTTAGCCCTATAATTAACCTTGATTGCAATCTTCGTTTTAAACTTTGGGTCCAGAATTGTTGCAATTGCTGGAGTCATGCTTTGTTCAATGGTCCCAAATTTGTTTCTTGTTTTTAAGTGGACGTACAAATTGCAGGTACCTATTTACTGATGTTCTCAAAACTTTGGAGTAAAAAATGCAGAGATATTGTACTTTTCCAAGTTTATTAAATCACAACCAAACATTTATTTTTTATATACAGGTTGATTGATTAGTGTGATAAAGCTCAGTAGATCCGCTATAATAATAGATACCGATAAAAGTTAATAACAACAATTGTATAACACTTTGAGGTTCACATTACAAAATAAGTTAGAATGTTACAGGGTGTTCGATAACATATTGGCAGACCATGTTTTTTTTAATGGAACACCCTATAATTTATTTCATTTAACATAAAGAAATATTATGTGTATAACATAACAAAATTTTGTTATGTTATACAGGGTATTTACAACGTTATAACCAGTTTTGCCTGTCATATTTTTTATAAAAGTGATATATCGTTGAATGCTTACAGCAGGAGCGAGAATGGCTGTCGCCCACAATGTAGCTATTAAATGATTTTAAACTGTGTGTCCTTTGTCTAAAGCCCCTGAAGATGCTCTGAGAGCGAAAGTACTTGGGCAATATTTAATAAAAACTGTGCTCGATATTTGCCTTTTATTTGAGTAAAGATAACATTTTTTATTGATTGTTATTGATGATTGATATTGCTAAATTTCTTTATATTTAAAACAGGGTGAGTCAAAATGCAACTACATTATTTTCTCAGTAAGTTTAAATAGAACACCCTGTATTTTACGTAGCTATCGAAGAGTATTATTATTATTATTATCCAGATTTAGCCATACGGCTCACACTCCCTCTAAGGGGAAAATTCACTCATCCCAGATACCTACGGTATCAAAAGAATTGAGCTCTGGTGGGACTCTTTCCATGTTATCGAGTCCTAGGTGACTTGGTACGTCGGTGTATCTCCTAAAAATTTTCGCACGCATCTAGACGTCGAAAGTAGCACAGCTTTCTGCATGACCTTATATAGATGTTCATTTAGACCCAGCTTTTTTATGTTTTCTAGGAGGTTCTTCGGAATGACTCCAGTGGTAGAAAGAATAATCGGTATCGTCTGGGTACTTTCCATTCTCCATTATTTATTATTATTATTATTATCCAGATTTAGCCATACGGCTCACACTCCCTCTAAGGGGAAAATTCACTCATCCCAGATACCTACGGTATCAAAAGGATTGAGCTCTGGTGGGACTCTTTCCGTGTTATCGAGCCCTAGGTGACTTGGTATGCTGGAGTATCTTCCAAAAATTTTCGTACACATCGGGATGTTGAGAGTAGTACAGCTTTTTGCATGGTCTTGTAGAGATGTTCATTCAGACCTAGTTTTTTTATATTTTCTAGGAGGTTCTTTGGAATGACTCCAGTAGTAGAGAGAATAATAGGTATTGTCTGGGTACTTTCCATTTTCCACTGTCTTCGTATTTGAATTTCCAAATCCCTGTACTTGGCGATTTTTTCGTTCTGTTTAACACGAAGATTATTGTTGTTGGGTATCGCCACATCAATTAATGTTGTTTGTCTCTTTAGTTTATTGACTAGTATGAGATCTGGTCTATTATGTGCCACTGTTTGGTCTGTGAGCACCGTGCGATCCCAGTATAGCTTGTAGTTGTCATTCTCAAGTATACTCTCAGGAACATATTGATAATGTGGAAGATGGTTTGTTTGAAGAAGTCCCAGTTTGATAGCTATCTCTTGATGAAGGATTTTTCCTACTGAGTCGTGCCGTTCCTTATATTCAGTTGCAGCAAATGCCTGACAGCCCCCGGTAAGATGTTGAATGGTTTCCTGAGCTTGACACCCATATCGGCATTTGTCATTTTGGACCTGAGGGTCTTTGACGATATATTTCAGGTAATTTTTGGTTGGTATAACCTGATCCTGAATGGCCAGTAGTGAACCTTCTGTTTCGGGGAACATCCTTCCTGATGTCAGCCAATAGTTCGACGCTATACTGTCGACATGGTCTTGACTGACCTCATTGGGATGTCGCCCGTGCAGAGGCTTGCCCATCCAGGTGCGCATTTTTTCGTTCTTAGTAAGGTGGTTTATGCGCATTTCTGGTTTCCTCAGTTTGATCGGTATTGCGTCATCTACTGCACAAATCGCGCGATGAAGAGTAGATGTCTCCGCCAGCACCTGAAAATAAGTTCTTAAATTAGTAATCTGTTTTTCTAATTGCTCGCTTATATCCATAAGTCCTCGACCTGCACTTCGAGGATGGTGTTTTTGTGCCTTTGTGAGGTGCATTCGTACTTTTCGCTGAAGATTTTCTATATCCGTTTTTGTCCACTTAACAATACCAAATGAGTAGCTAAGCGCGGAACATGCGTAGGTGTTTAGTGCCTTAAACAAATTTTTACTGTTAAGGTGTGAACGAAGCAGCTGTTTTACCCTTCGTATAAACTCAGTTGTTATCTCAGTTTTCATTTGCTTATGGTCAATCTTCCGCGCTTGCTTTATTCCGAGGTATTTATACATATCATTTTCACCCATGGCCTCGATGTTCTGACCGTTTTGCATATCGAATCCGCCGGGCTGAACCTTTCCTTTGATTATATTTAAGACACGGCACTTGTCAAGACCGAAGTGCATACTAATATCATTTGAGAAATTTTCAACAGTTTTTAGCATCTGGTCTAGGTGGTTTCGAGTGGAAGCCATTAATTTCAAATCATCCATATACAACAGATGATTAAGCTTCGCCACAATAGTGTTGTTATTTTTGATACTAAAACCTGAGTCGGTGTAGTTCAGTAGCTGAGATAGTGGGTTCATCGCTAAACAGAACCAAAGAGGACTCAAGGAGTCCCCCTGGAAAAGGCCCCGGTTAATTGGGATATCTTCAGTTTCGATGTTTTTTTCACCAGGTATTTGAAGGTGAATTTTAGTCTTCCACTCCGCCATTATATGCTTTAAAAAGGTCACTATATTGACATCGACTTTATATATTTTCAATATATCTATCAGCCATTGATGCGGTACTGAATCAAAGGCCTTCTTGTAGTCGATGAAGGCGGTAAAAAGGTTCCTTTTTTTGCTGTACGCCTGGTTGGAAATGACTGAGTCGATTATAAGTTGTTCTTTGCAGCCCATGGAACCCTTAGCGCATCCTTTCTGTTGAGGCTCTATGATATTGTTTAGAGAACAGTGTTGGTAGATACGCTGGGTTACACAGGATGTGACCAATTTGTACAAAGTTGGAAGACAAGTAATTGGGCGGTACTTGGCTGGATCTTGGGTGTTATTTTGATCCTTTGGTATTAGATAAGTGGTTCCTTGAGTAAGAAATGATGGTATTTCCTGCGGATTAAAAATAACATAATTAATTAATACTGTTAAATGCTCGTGTATGAAGCTCTTTGATAATGTTCGAGACTTCTTCAGTGGTGAAAGGTTCATAGGGAACATTAGTGTAGTGTTGACAGTTGTTCGTCGTTTCTTCAATCCATCCAGCATTATTGTTATGAGTAGCTGGTGTCGAAAGTTGGTTTCCCCAAAACTCATGAATTTCTTCTTGGCTTGGGATTTATTTATATTTTCTACAGTGGAATTCAGTTTCCTATAGAAAGACTTCTCTGCATGCTCAAAAAGTATATTGTCACATTTCCGGTTATTACTCACTTTGTATCTCCTAAGGCGACCTGAATAAACGGAGAGTTTTTGTTTTAGTGTGTCCAGGCAGTGTCGAGCTGTGTTGCTTTCTGGATCATGTTGTGAGTGTCTTCCAGTGTTCAGAATTATTTCTTCAGTTCTTTTAACTACTTTTTGAGTTCTTACTCCTCGAATATATTCCGTAATTTGTCCAATGTCCCTACGCAGTAATTCAATCTTCCTCAGCAGTCGTTGTTCCCAGGGTGCTATTCTGTTTTCAGTCCTTCCGATATTAGTTCCTCGTCGTGTTCTGATCTTAATGCCCATAACATTAGCAATTGCTGTTGCCGCACAGTAAATCAGCATATGCAAATATTCCAATGTATGGGCTTCCACGATATAATTGAGTAGGACTTCAGTATTCACAATTTGTAACAGCGCTCCTAGTTTCTTCGAAGAGTTTATATTTGGTAGCGGTGGTCTGCTAAGTGGGTTTGTTCCACTAAACTCTTGTACGGCACGTGCCATCTCGTTTACCAGACTATCGTGTAACTCGTTATTCTCCTGTTGTATATTATCAGGTGTAGTTTCTTGGATGAGAAGCTCAGGAATCTGCTCATTAATGATTTCATTAGGGACTTGGTCTACAACTTGCTCTAGGTTATGGATCTCCCGTTCGACTTCGCTTTTGATCATGTCGCGTCTATTCTCTGGGATAAGATTGTTTCTGATAATTACCCGGTATTGGTCTGCTACTCTTTGTTCAGATACTTGGATTTCTGGGTACTCCCTGCAAAATTCGGCATAAAGTTGTTGTCGATAGCCGATCGTTTCTTGACCGAGGTTTGTCACCTTATAATAAAAGCGCAAAATGTTCTCGTTTATAGACACAGTCCATTTCATGCGCTGCCTCGGTCGTCCCGCTTGAGTGAGTGAGCAGCACCTTCAGCGAGTAGAGCTCTTGCTGTTGTTTGGCTCACTGGTGGTTCTTCTTGTGGTTTTTGTTGTTGTTGGGCTGTAGCTGATTGTATGATAGGGGCCCGCCTCCTCAACACCCTGCCACCGACGTCCCGCATGCTGTCACGTCCAGCGCCGGCTCCAGACGTGCCCTGGCGATCCCCAGACAGCGACCCTAAACATAAATCATCATTATTCACCATTTTCATCGGTTTGCATTTTATACCTACTGCCAGGTGTCAGTTTTTGTTCCACGACAGGTATTCCTGTTACCCTCTGGGTATAGGTTCTAAGAATACCCAGAAAGCATCCCCCATTCGCAGGGGGCCGCGCCTGATAGAAGAACTGATAAAAACTCCCACAGGTTAGTATTATTATTATTATTATCCAGATTTAGCCATACGGCTAACACTCCCTCTAAGGGGAAAATTCACTCATCCCAGATACCTACGGTATCAAAAGGATTGAGCTCTGGTGGGACTCTTTCCGTGTTATCGAGCCCTAGGTGACTTGGTATGTGGGAGTATCTCCCAGAAATTTTCGTACACATCTGGAGGTCGCGAGGAGTACAGCTTTCTGCATGGCCTTATAAAGATGTTCATTTAGACCCAGCTGTTTTATGTTCGCTAGGAGGTTTTTGGGGATAACACCAGTAGTAGATAGAACAATAGGTACTGTCTGGGTACTTTCCATTCTCCATTGTCTCTTGATTTGTATTTCCAGATCTTTATACTTGGCGATCTTTTCGTTGTATTTAACAAGCAGATTGTTAGTGTTAGGTATCGCCACATCAATAAGTGTTGTTTGCCTGGTAATTTTATTCACTAGTATGAGATCCGGTCTATTATGGGCCACTGGTTGGTCTGTGAGCACAGTGCGGTCCCAGTATAGCTTGTAGTTGTCATTTTCAAGCATTCTGTCAGGGACATATTGATAATAAGGAAGATGGTCGGTTTGGAGAAGTCCCAGTTTGTCAGCTAGTTCTTGGTGGATAATCTTTCCTACTGAGTCATGGCGTTCTTTATAATCAGTACCGACAAATGCCTGGCAGCCACCGGTAAGATGTTGGATGGTTTCTTGGGCTTGGCATCCATATCGGCATTTGTCATTTTGGACTTGAGGATCTTTAACAATATATTTCAGGTAATTTTTAGTTGGAATAACCTGATCCTGAATGGCAAGTAGGAAACCTTCAGTCTCGGGAAACATCTTTCCTGATGTCAACCAATAGTTCGACGCTGTATTGTCGACATATTCTTGGTTGATCTCATTGAGATGTCGCCCATGCAGAGGTTTACTCATCCAGGTGCGCATTTTTTCTTGCTTAGTCAGATGGTTTGTGCGCATTTCTTGTTCCCTTAGTTTAAGCGGCGTTGTGTCATCTACTGCGCAAATTGCTCGATGTAAAGTAGATGTCTCAGCCTGTACCTGAAAATAAGATCTTAAATTAGCAATTTGTTTATCTAATTGCTCACCTATATCCATAAGTCCTCTTCCTCCTTGATACCGCGGCAATGTTGTTCTCTCTACTGCACTGCGTGGATGATGTTTTTGCGCCTTTGTGAGAAGTGTTCTTACTTTCCGCTGAAGACCCTCTATATCCGTTTTTGACCACTTTATAATACCAAATGAGTAGCTCAGCGCGGAACAGGCGTACGTATTTAATGCCTTAAACAAATTTTTACTATTAAGATATGACCGATTTAGTTGTCTTATTCTTCGCACAAACTCCGAAGTTAGTTCAGTTTTCATCTGTTTATGGTCAATTTTCCGCGCCTGTTTTACTCCTAGATATTTGTAAATATCATTTTCACCCATTGCCTCGATGTTTTGGCCATCTTGCATATCGAAACCTCCGGGCTGAACCTTTCCTC
Organism: Diabrotica balteata; assembly: GCA_918026665.1. Lineage (NCBI taxonomy): Eukaryota > Metazoa > Arthropoda > Insecta > Coleoptera > Chrysomelidae > Diabrotica > Diabrotica balteata. The sequence goes on along the minus strand of OU898276.1, from coordinate 45,606,789 downwards.
TGACTATATTTAGTACACGGCACTTGTCTAGTCCAAAATGCATACTGATATCATTTGAGAAAGTTTCTACAGTTTTTAGCATCTGATCTAAGTGATTTCGAGTGGAAGCCATTAGTTTCAAATCATCCATATACAACAGATGATTAAGCTTCGCCACAACAGTGTTCTTATTTTTATGCTAAATCCTGAGTCAGTGGAGTTATTATTATTATTATTATCCAGATTTAGCCATACGGCTCACACTCCCTCTAAGGGGAAAATTCACTCATCCCAGATACCTACGGTATCAAAAGGATTGAGCTCTGGTGGGACTCTTTCCATGTTATCGAGTCCTAGGTGACTTGGTACGTCGGTGTATCTCCCAAAAATTTTCGCACGCATCTGGACGTCGAAAGTAGCACAGATTTCTGCATGATCTTATATAGATGTTCATTTAGACCCAGCTTTTTTATGTTTTCTAGGAGGTTCTTCGGAATGACTCCAGTGGTAGAAAGAATAATAGGTATCGTCTGGGTACTTTCCATTCTCCATTGTCTCCTTATTTGTATTTCCAGATCTCTGTACTTGGCGATCTTTTCGTTGTATTATTATTATTATTATTATTATTATTATTATTATTATTATTATTATACTTCCATTTTTATTCAATATTCTTTATTGCTAAATTTATTAGTTTTTAATTAAGCCATAACTGAATTGTTGAAAACTGACAATTTACTATTATTTTTTAATTTTTTGTATCTAAACTTACTAAATAGTTAAGAAGAATTTTACTGTTGTTGAAATGGTAGTTTTTAAAAGCTTGAAAGCGTAAAGGCGAAGTGCAAAAACACGTTTCTGGAAAACTGAGTATAAAGTTTAAAAACATGTTAGAATAGTAAGGGCGAACAAGTTTTATTTTATTAACAAAACTTAAAAGAGGATGGGTTTGATAAAGATATAGTTTTATGGGATTTATCGACAATTGGCTGTAATGATAATTACATTTTTTTTAATAAAGAAAAAGTGTTTCTTTAATCTAATTATCATTCCAACCAATTGTGGCTTAATCCCATAAAACTATACCGTTACTAAAAGAGGATTTTGCAAGATTTGCAAGAGTTTTATAAAAAGGAAAGGAAAAGTGATTTAATATTTTTTATTCTACAAAAATAAACAGTTTTGTTAACAAAGTATGTGGAAGCTAATCGCACTAAAATAATTTGCAAAATTAACTAATAATGCTTCAATTAAACTCAATTTGATTTTCATTGTCTACAGTTTCGTCGATTTCAGTTGTACTAATTCCTTCACTAATAGCTTCTTGTAAAGCACACTTGTGAGGTATGTTTACATAATCAAGAAGATCTTGTAAGTCATTTTTCTTTTCTTCTGCACCCTGGTATTTGAGAGGAAGTTCTATAATTCTAAATATATATATAGAGGAAAATACCTCACAGTCCTTGATCTTTAATTTAATTAAGCCAAAATCTCGATCACATCCCATCACTTGATACGTGCTTAATAAGAAACGTGCTTAATAAGATCAAAGCGATTTGCATGAATGTGGTGAAAGTTAGACAAAACAACGTTTATTTTCTTATTTTGCCCGGTACATTTATTACTAAAAATTGTAACTTTTTTACATGTATGTAATTATACATACATTATGGATGTTTCTGGTTTAACGTTGGGGATTCCTAAGTTGTAAGTCCATATTTTTTTGGTATTCTAAGTTAAAGGCAAGATTAGGCGTGTGTAATGCTTGTTGTAAATCAATACATACAACTTTAGTATTTTCATCCTTGTTGCTTTCGTAGCTTTTCATTATATTCTGAGTAGCTTTCTGCTTTGCTAAATGAACCTTCAGTTCAGTATCAAATTCAGTTATTGTGGGAGAATGCGGGTTGCTAGTCTTTATCCCTTTAAGTTCAACTTTAATCTTAGAGCAGGTACTACAACCATCAACAGAAGAAGGCTAAACACCTATATTGAATTCGTTGACAAAGATATTTCGACAGTAGGACTTTATCACAGGCTGTTTTTCAGGATGTGTGTTTCTTAGCCATTCCATATAAGCTTTATATACTCCAGTAACTGACGAACCCGGTGACATATATTTTCGAAAAAGACTTTTGGCCTTTCTATAGTGACTGGGAACGCTAATAAGTGAATCAATGTGATTTTTGACCAACTGCTTTCTTTATCCAACCATTTTATTTCCTGGACTTAGCAGCCAAAAAGACTTTTGGCCTTTCTATAGTGACTGGGAACGCTAATAAGTGAATCAATGTGATTTTTGACCAACTGCTTTCTTTATCCAACCATTTTATTTCCTGGACTTAGCTTCCCTCTGTTATCACCCAGCACAGTTCCGGTGGTGGTCTGCTTGTCTTAAACAACGCTAACTCTTTTTTCGCATATGCCATGGATGTTCATAAAAGCCTGACGACAAATACATTTTCTTTCTCCATTTATTGAAACACTATATTCTATGGCCCGAATCTTAATCTTAGCTCTGTCAGTAATTAAAGACTTTTTACTATCATTCCAACATACCACTATTGAAAGGTATTGGTTTTGATTATTATAGTTGCCGATTTACCAAAAGTTATTGAAAATCATATTGATATTGTTTATGCCCAACTTTTCAAAACACATTTTACGACACTTACATGGCAGTCCGATTGTGCGTTCAGATTTCTTTATATTTCTTGAAACGTGCGCTTCACCACAGTTTCGTTAGGTTTTACACACGTTAACAAGCCATTGTTCCGTTTTTTTTTGCTTCCGATTTACGATTGCAGAGGAGAAGGGGCGAACCTTAAACGAAAACGCAACGAAAGCCTATGGGTTCGCCCTTGCTCTTCTAGACGATTATGTAGTTCAGTTTCTGACTTGAAGAATGGATTGATATATTATTTCTTACAGAGTTTTAATAATATGAAGGGCGAAACATGCTTTAATAATATACACAAGCATTCTTTAAAGGGTTGTGAGAAAGATGAGACTGTTTTTGAAACAACGTCCACTTTGCGAGTTCGCTCTTTTTCTTCCAAGCTCCTGATATGATCTCGATATTGGGGGAATAAAATAAAAATTATTTATCATCAGTAAGAATTTATCATGAACGGTATCCTGATCGAAGGATCGGTTTAACAGAAGGAACTGTTATTTTCATTGAAAAAAGTTACTACTCTCTGCAAAGAATTCTTGCAAAAAACATAATGTAAAATGAAATCGTAGGCTTCCACGGCCAGAGTCAGAATTATAGTTTATTCGTCTTCCGGGTTTGGACCGTGTCATTTGTGAGTGACCCAAAAGTGGGTTCATCACTCACAAATGACACGGTCCAAACCCGGAAGACGAATAAACAAACATAATGTAGATTAGGTATTATAAAAAGAGAATCGTATTTTGTGAATGCGCCTTAGATAAAATCAATCATCAGAGATTTCTACGATAATGTACTATTTGGAGATGAAGCTACGTTTCATAAAAACGGTTGTATGCATAATTTTCATTATTATGCCACACTAATCCATACTACATACTTACACACAGTCAAACTGGATGACCGATAAACGTGTGGGGAGGTTTTATTGGCAACCATATGGTGCGACCATATTTTTGAAGAAAATCTAAATGGTAAGATGTATTTAGAGATTTTATTTAATTAATTGCCCATATTATTGAAAGACGTACCACTTCGTATATATGAACAAATGTGGTTTTTTGCATGACCGTGTTCCTGTTCACCATATTAAAATGAATCAAGGTGAACTTGACTATCAGTTTCCTGATAGCTGGATTGGAAGAAAGGAACCTGTAACGGGGCCACTCAAATCATCAGAATAAATAATATATAAATTACATAAAATTAATTAATAAAATTAACTCCATTTTTTGGAGTTACGTTAACAATGGAGTATAAAATACTTCCAACAACAAGAGATGAGATAAAAGATAGAATACAAAATGTATTTCGTAGTGTTAGTGTACACATACTTCCTAATGTAAGTGACTCACTCAATGACCGTTTTCAGGAGTGCATAAATGTTTTAGGAGGTCAATTTGAACATCAATTATGTAATTAAATATTAAAAATATTTTATAAAGTAGTTTTTAATTTTTTATAAATGTTTTTGTGTTTGTTTTTTTTTGTGAAAATTATTAACAATAAATTATTTTTCTTTCTTTATTTCTTACATTATTACGTTGATCACCGGATTAATAATCATTAATAGTGAACTGTCGGTTTTAAACAATTCAGTCATGGTTTACTTAAAATTGGTAATAATTTAGACACCTAATTAGTAATTTGCTTTGAAAAATAAAAATTTCTTAAAAACAGAGCATTTGCATTTTTAAAAGAAAAATTTAAAATTTTAATTCTCTTTAAAATTGTATTACTATAATAATATAAACACCAACAAAACAAATTGTTTTAAGTAGTTTTTAATAAAAATTTAACTTTTGAACAAAGAACTGTTTCAGTAGATAACAATTTAAGTATATGTTGTAGCAGAATGAAGTTTAATTCATGAAAACTTAAATCATGTGTCTGGACAAACTGATTTTAATAATGAATATTTCCTCCAGCTCGAATTACTGCCTGAATTCTCGTTGGCATGCCTAAAATCAAATGAAAAATGTTCTGTTGAAGAATAAGTTTCCCTTCCTCCAAAAGGGTCTCTTATAACTGATTTAAGGTTAAAGGGACAGGAACACGACCTCGTATCCTTCGCCCAAGCATATCACAAACATGTTCGATTTTCGATTCGGGTTTGCGTCTGGACTCTATGCTGTCCAATCCATTACAGAAATGTAATGACATCAAAACAAAGTCATTTCCAGCAAAACCAGCATAAGGCACAACAAAGTCTTGAAGGATTTCATCAATGTACCTGGCAGCTATTATGGAGCCTCTAGGAACGATACCTCTACGTACCTCTAGAGAAATTCCAGCCCACACCATAATTGAACCCCCTCAATAGCCTACCCTAGGACGGAAGGTACATTCTGTAAAACTTCGCCATACTTTCTCACGGCCATAAGGAGACCGCAAGGTAAACCTGGACTAATCGGTAAATAAAACGTGCCTTCAATTATATACAGTAATATAAGCATAGTTTCTATCAAACTAAAGCTTCGCAACTCGATGAAGTCTGAAAAGTTTTAGGCCTACTGCACTTCTGCGACTGCTTAAATTGCTTCTCCAAGACTTCGTCTAATTGTTCGTTTACTTACGTTAGTATTCTAAACGTGCTGAAGCAACCCAACAATGGCAACAACTCTATCGGGATTTACAATCGTAATTCTTGAATTTAAATTAATGCAATTTAACTTTAAATTGTGTTTGACACTAAGTCGACTTGACAGTTTACTCATATCAACAAGAGCAAAAAAAAATACAATAGATTATAATATTTACCAACAGCTACCTTTACATGTTTAAAGGTGATAAGAATAGTATATTCTTTATTTCTAATTTTTTATGCATTTTTTTTCTGATAAGCACTTAAATTTTTTTAGAAATTAATTAAAACAGATTTGTTTCGATTGTGTTTACATTATTATAACAATAAAAATTAAAGATAGTTAAAATTTTAAGTTTTAATTTTAAAAATGCAAGTGCTCCGTTTTTCGTGCTGGTGAGTGTATAACAGATTTTATCACCTACATTGATCACTCTGTATATTGTCACACATTATTTTTGTATATCACAGATTACAAGCATATATCTCACCTTGAAAACCATAGTGCAGTAACTGCAAAAATCATAATGTTGAGTTATGAGCGTTTCAATTTTTTTTTTAAGTTAATATTATTTACTGCAATTCCAAAAATTAAGCTACAATCCTGGTATTTAGCACAATTGTCTTTAATTTTGCATATTTTTATATGCAGTAGGGAGTATGTGAAATTTTGTTTAGGAAATAGGTATTTATGCACATATGGCCATATGGTTTTAAAAAATATATTAATTTTACAAAATGATGCATTAAAAATTCATATCAAATAAAAGTTTTTTTATTTAAGATTGTACTTATTTCTTAAAAATTTTTGGTTTTAATACTTAATCAAAGTCATGTATAATGTAATCTGTTTGTTTGGTTTTTACTGTTCCATTGTTCACATGTAAATCTGCATAAAACCTATGGTAGTGCTCTTGAATAACATTAGCCTTACATAGTGAGAGCAGATCTTGTTTTTTAGATTGGATATTCCTGGTGGATGCGAATATGCTTTACTTAGTTCCGTATTAGCCACCAACCCTCGTTGTCTTCGCCTTATATTACTGGTTCTTAGCTTTGTATCATGGTAGCTTGTCTTAACCTGAATCTTATTTTTAAGTGTCTTCTCCACCTTAATCATCTTAATCTCATTCCAGACGACCTGATTTCCTTCTACGTCAATGTTACTGTGACCCATTGCGACGGCACCTAAATTGGTCCTCCTTTTAACGCCTTTTTTTTGTTTCTCACTCAAAGAATGCACGTTTCTCCCTCATTTTGGGAGTGACCCGTTATCAAAAATTTGTGGGTAATTTTAGGTATGTTCAATTTCTGTACTGCATAGAGATAAAGACAGACTTACAGACAGACTTACTTATTCTTATTTGGCCCACTGCAGTTATCCGAATATAATATTATTTTCTGTTCTCTACTATGGTTCCTCAGAAATGATAACAGGCACGACGCTATTTGCACGACCACGATTAGCAATTCCCTCGATACCAACGACAGCAGTGTCCTCCATTTGTGGTCAGGTCAAAAATTGTGAAATTAAATGTTAATAATCTCCTTTTATAATAAAATAAAGGGATATCGCCTGAAGGTGTCGGTAGTACGGCTTGTAAGTCAAAACAAGCAGTAATGCAAGTATTGGATTTTGCAGATTTTGATTCATTTTCTTTCTCTTTTCTACTAAGTTCCACTTAATTCTAATGAATTTTTGTAACTTTCACATGGCGAACAGAAGTCGTTTTTGGGCCTAAAGAAGCTTATATTAAATACCGTGTTAAATAAGGTCCCAAACGTAGCGTAATTTCTGAACACCGAACCTTTTTCTTCGCAAAATTTTATGTAATTTTGTTTAATATTATATAATAATTGTTTCAAATAGATGAAGTGAGCACTATGGTCCCGTTCTTTATTTTATTAAATAAAATTTTAATTATGGTTGTTTGGAATAATTCCTTTTGCATAATAATTATTGTTATTGTTATATATTATATTGATATTTACGTTAAGGGCTTTAACTATTGAATTGAAAATATTGCGAAAATATAACATTTGTTATGTTAGTCCATAGAAATTTATTTTTTTTTAATCTAATGAAATTCTAGTGATTTTTGTCAGTGAAATGTATATGTATATGTAAACTTTTATAAATGTGACCTGACAACATTATGGTACTTTTAAGTACAGTCTGTCGACAAAGGGTTAATCCAACATCATTTATTACACGAAAAATAACCTACAAGAATGTAGAAAATTCAATCTTCCATGGTTCATTGTTCTTGAATTGCTTCTTACTACATCTAACTAAATTAAACACGATTGTGTACTCACAACATGAAAACAACAGATAAAGGTAGTTACAGGCAATGTAGCATTTAATTTGGCATTAACTGCTGATATTGCTAGATAGATCTGAGTTTTTGTTTCTATTTTAGAACTATACAGCAACAACTGCAGATAATGCCTGATGGTATAAAAAAATTAATCGATTTTTTACAAAAGCCATAAGGACGTATCTTTCTGGTGCCGAATTTAAAATTCGTTGTAGATGCTGCTATATAGCATTAAAACAATTTTTTTTTCTATTAGACTGCATTCAAAGATCATTTCCTTTCCATTTCCTTTCCAATTCCATCCAAATTGCTTTCAATATCAAGTTTTATATTTTGTTATAATAAGTATCCTTAACTTCCGTACAAAACAAGTGTTTCGTTGTCGATAATATTTATAGTTGTCAAAGGAAAGTCTTAAGAGTAAGTATGCAATTCTTTCCTTGAACTTTCACGACAAAGTGTAACTGCAAAGAATATCGAAATACACTTAATTATCAGATACACATCAACAACAAAATTGCAATGCACGATTCAGTCTACTTTTTAGTTTTTTATATTGGAATTTACACTAATCTATCATGAATGAACAAATGTGAATAATGCAGAAATAATATCACTGATTCACGTTTTTTATTTTTAATAAAGTTTTAATTTCATTGGTTTTAATAAATTTTAATTTACTAAAACAATTTTTGTTTAATTGGTTATAAGTAATGGTAATGGTAATAAGTTAAAATATACATGTATTTTTATCTAGCATTAAATAAAGTAACCTTTAACCTTATTTTTGTGCTTAACACGTATTCTCACCCTTATCAGCGGATTAAACCACTTTAAAAATAATATGAGCAAGTCTGTGTTACAAAACACGCAAATCTCTTGTTAAACGCCCTTCACGCACGTGTAATGTTTAAAAAACCAATCCTAATCTCAAATCAACCCCTGAGAAAATATCAACACCGCTTTGCTACTACAACTAGAGTACAAAAGTCACCGCAAATGCTACGCAGCGATAGTCCAAAGGGATGCTGTCATGTGTATGAATGTTGTCAAGAGGATGACAAGGGGGCGTTAGGGCGTAATCATAATAAGATCAGGACCGTGTGGTAAGAAATACATAGAAATTCAATACGAAAAGAAATATATCATATTTTTACTTTCAGGCGGAAGTTACTTTCACTTTGTTTTGCAGTAAATCAAAATTGGTGCTCTTAATTTGTACACCATAATTTAGAATGCCATTAAAATCATCAAAAGATGTTGCTGCTTTATGTTTTTAAAGAAAGTGGTAAAGCATGTTTTGTATTTAATTTTACAGTAACATAATCGACGTTAAGATGTTTGTTGAAATTGAAATAATAAATTATTTAGGACTATAACCTTTTTTGTTGTGTGGTCCTGTTAATAAAAAACAGGACCATCGCCATTTTGGTATGATTTTATTAGGAAAAGAACCTTACAGTCAAAACTTAACATTATAAAAATATTATAAAACCTTATTTAAAAAGCAGTTAATCATCTTCGGAAGCAGTGGTAAATAGAAGGTAACAATTCTAGCAATTCCATCGGGTGGTTATATTAAAAACTATCAATTGGAATTGATTTTTCATTATTTATTTGGTCCAATGTCTTTGGTAGGAGACCATCCAGAGAACTTCCCCTTTCCCTTTTAAAATTAACAGTTTTAAAATTTTCCTTGGAAAATATTTTATAAAACATAATACCAGGTTGGTCTATTTTTACTTTCAAGTGCACAATTTTAGAGGATAGAAAGGGTTCATTGTCTGTGTTCCCTTTCCTATTAACAAACGGACTTGTCGATTCTTTGCCCATTTTTTCAAAGTTGAAAATATCACTTGTTTTTAGCTCATAAACAACAAGCGATTTTAAAGAACTACAGGACTTGATAAACTGTGAATATTTGAACATGTACCCCATGAATGGGCCCAATGTAATGTAATTTTTTCTTCCTCACAATTAGTGAAATGTGTCTGCTTCGTTGTGTGTATGCCCCTTAAGTAAATATTTATAATGAATTCTACCTACTGAGGTGTTATGGACAGCCGGCATATACATACAAAATAAAAAAAAATCGGTTTTGGCCAGAGCCGTTATATGACCAAAATGTTATCACTTCTGTTGTAGAAGGTAAATTTTTAAACTACATTATTACATCTCGTTGCCACTCCTTTTTGAAATAGACTCGTCCCATATGAAGCATGAACCATCAGCAGTACTATCATTCTCCTCCTCTATCCTTTATCTTTTTGTTGCTATCCATTCTTCTCTCTCCTGAGCGCGGTGTGCTGCCTCAGACCGGTAGATTGTGGTAAGCCTAGTATTGATATGTGGTAACTGTGACTAGTTCTCCTGGTTCTAACAAACCTCTAACATTCCATGTGGCCATATGGTGTTTTGTACGTTTTTTGTAGTTGCTGATATGGTGTCTTTATCCAAATTCTTCCAATGATTAAATATTCTATTTGGCAAGAAGTTCACTCTGAACCCTGTAGTAGTTTGTTCCCTCTTCAATTTTTAACGATGACCTCTTAATCTTTCGTCTTAATTTAAAGTGAATATGGTGTTAAGGTTCCCAAAATTATGTTTTAAAATACGGAAGCACATAATTAAGTCACCTTGAAGACGTCGCTGCTCGAATGTCGTGAGATAAGCCCTGGATAGTATATCTTCATAATTAAGTCTTACATGGCTTTATGCCAGTCTTGCAGCTTTACGTTGAACATTTTCAAATAGGATTTTATCACGACTGAGATCTGGATTCCACACTGGCCGGAAACTCAAGAATAGTTCTAACGTATATTGAGTAAAGTTTACTAACAAAGGTTAGGGATATACGTGTAAAACATTTACAGTTCAGATCAACAATAGTTTCGAGTTCTCACATTTACACACCGAACTATGTGACCAGACCAATTTTAAATCACCAATAATTATCACTTAAAAATTGTTGTGGGATGTTACTCAGTCTAAGGGTTGTCCATTAATAAAGTACGGTAGAAGTAGTGTTAATATTGCCGAAAAATTCCAAATTTAAGAAAGAAAACAACAATACACCAAAAACGATCCAGAAATGCTGACAGAAAGGAATATTGACGTTTCAATTTCCACTTCGGAAATCGTTCTCAAAATACAAACAGTAAAATTACTGTTTGTAGAAAGGAATATAAAGATAACAATAATACCATCAAAGGCTTATCAGAAAAATTAAGAAGGATAGGAAATAAATACATCATAACATTTCAAACAACTAACACACTGAGATATATTCTTTCCAAAAACAAACCCAACAACATACATAGGGAGATCTAAAAATTGCACTAAAATACTTTGTGAATCAATTAATTTCTATCTGGGAGAAACTTCCAGATCAGTGTTAGGATAAATAAGCATGAGTTATACATGCAGATATGGAAACATGCCTGGGATAATGAGAATAGATAGTAATGGATCGGCGCATCAATAATCATTAAAGAATTGAACAGCAAAAAGAGGAAAATCAAAGAACGCCTTCATGGCCCTAATCTTAAAACGTCATCAATTGTGGTTTAGTCCCACATAAAATATTATTTAACTTAAATATATTTCAAGAAAACAGTTTAAGAACGTCTTTTTAAAGAAAAAATAGTCACATTATTAGAATGGCAGAAAATATACTAGTTACAACTAGAAGAAAAAGAGAAGGGATGACAATAATCGAATAGAATAAGAGACAATATTGACTAAAAACAGGAAAATGTGCCTAGATAAAAGTAAAATAAGAAGAAAAAGAAGAAATTTTTTTTAAATCTAAAATAATATTGGCATTTATGGTTGCTAAAGGGAAAAAATCGACAATCCTGACTGCAAAGCATGTCCTGAAACGATCCTGTATATTAACGCGTGTAAGGGATTGACCTGTTGACAACGGACGACGCGCCGAGTGATCTCTTAGAAGGACCCGCTGCTATCTTCGGTGACCAGGGCGTCCTGGGAATTCTATAAATGGCCAGTGGAGGTGTCTATTTCTGTTAAAGACCATAATAAGCTGATTGACGGATTTTTAGAACGTTAAAAATCTAAATACAACATCTACATGGAAATCGATTGTGCTTCCAGATGGTTAAACAATGGAAAGGTAGATAAATATTTGAATTATAATTTTTTGAAAACTGTTTATATATGTCAAGTTACTTATTTTTTTGTAGTAATATTCATACATGTTCATGATCAAAGGGCCCATGTAACATTTGTTTTAAACAGTTTTTGTGTTTAAATTTTCTTTCTATGTATGTTGAACTTGTTGGGAAATAAATATAACTGAATTATTATTATTCAAAAAACCGAACGGGAACTTTTCAATCAGGACCTTTGCGATACATTGTTATCTTTGGAAATTCCAATTTCAAAAGTAAACAATGTCACTTTTACCACATTTTTGCATTCTATTGTATATTTAACGTGTCCGATGAAACTACCTTAAGAAAAAAAATATGTCGAGATTTGCTACAATGAGGCCATAAGAAAAATTCGAAGAAATATTGCCGATAATTCGATTTATTTTATAGCTGACAAAAGTACTGATTTAGGGGGCAGTACAGGGCGCATTTAATGATAGAGATTTTACATAAAGGTGTAGAAAGCAAATGTAACCTTAGTGCGTCAAAACAATTGGAGTAAACCAACAATTTGGTTTTCCCGTTGTCCCGTTTTTTTTACCAGAAAGTATTCCATGCAATAAAGTTTTATTAATGTTAAGCGACAATGCAAGCTATTTGGTAAAGACTTAAATAATGTCCAAAAAGTTTTTATAAAATCGCCATTACGAGTTCAATTTTACAAAGAACGTCTGGGTAATATTTCATTACCGCCTCTACATATTGTCATGAGATGGGTACTTCGTTACAAGCAAAATTTTTTTATGCAAAATATTTTTAAGGACTAAAAATTTTGTTGCAGAACTTTTACATGCGGTTGCATTTTAGAGGAAGCCGGCTGGGGGGAGGGGGGGGGTAAAGTGGTAAAAATGGTAATTTTAAATGTATTAATAGAGTCGACAGAGACAAAAAAATGACACTGAACCTCTAAAAATCATAAGAATAAACTTAATTTTGCTGAGAATGTCAATTTTGAGACCACAAAAAAGATGCAAGAATTTACCATTTTTATTCCGGCTTACTCCTAAAGCACTCCTCGTTTTTCCAAGAATCTGTAGAATAAACCGTTCTCTTAGAAACAAAGCTTGAATCGACCGGTGATTTTTAATGTCAGGTACGCGCGAAAGTAATTTTACATAAAATTTATATCAGCTCGCTTGTAAAAGTTCAATATCTTTTGATCCTAGTGCCCTATCGACAAAAATTAAAATGCATTTAAAAGGTGAAGAGGCAATTTTTGGATTTTGCCGGTAATAAAGTTTGTTTCTGTAAACGCGTTACGTAAATAAACTTATAGCAATTTTTATTATTTTTTACGATTCTAATGAGATCATTAGTATTTAATCACTTCCATTGATCAACAACTATGAAATTTTCATTATTAAATGCCAATCTTCTAAACATATAGCCTGAAATTTTGTTTTATAGTTTTAGCAACTAATCTGAGGTATTATTCTGCTAGCTTGAACCTTCAGCCAGCAGAATCGCTCCCCTAAAGACTGGTTTGGTGGTGAAAAATTATTAGGGTGGTAAGAAATTAGTGAAAAAATATGCCGTAGGCAAAAAGTTTTTTTTATGAATTCTGCTAACTTGAGCCTTTAACCAGCAGAATCGCTCCTCTTAAGGCTGGTTTGGTGATAAACAATTATTAGGGTGGTAATAAATTAGAGAAAAATGGGTGACAAATATTACGTAGGTTAAATTGGATTCCGCTCATTTGTCCCCGCTAGCTTAAGGGTCCTAAATGAACGTAGTGATCCTGTAGTGAGATCTTGTACTATAAGCTTTAATTTTAAATTTCTTGTTGAAACAAAAAAAACCTGAAAAGCAAAATTGGACTCTCTGTAAATCAGTCGATTTGATTATGTTAAAGAATCTTTTTGTATGATTAGAGGGAACTAGGCTTATCTGTAGAAAATAAATTGCAATATACTTTAAACAAAAACTCTATTGCGGTTTTCTATTTTGAAAAAAGTTACAAAATCAGTAGATTGTCCTAGGGCTCCTATTGAGGAAGATCAATTAAATATTTTCTTAAGTTTTAGTGACTTTAATAAGCTACCAGACCATATTAACTATTCTTCAAATATATTTATTTTTAAGAATGAAATTATTGACTATGTTAGCTAATTAAATGGTTTTACTTTAATGTATAGCGATTTTATTCTTTGCCAGGAGGGGTAGTAACTGTCTAGACGTAAGAAGCCCAAGAGGAGCTGATGGAGACACGGATCATTTTCTTGTAAAAGCGAAGATAAGGACAAGAATAGCGTCTAAAAAAACACACAAGAATACACCAACACAATTATGGAATACCGAAGTTCTACGTAATAAGGAGACAGAAATTTCAAAAGGCTATAAAAATCGCTCTAGCACAGACAGAAGACTATAACAACATAGACTCAGCTTGGAAAAATATCAAAGTAGCTCTGACAAGCGTATCAGATGAAATACTAGGAAACAACAAAAAAATGGTTCGATGATGATTGCCTGAACTCCATATTAGCAAGAAATATGGCTAGAAGGAACATGCTACAAAACCCTTCGCACAACAACAATGAAATGTATAGACAAAGAAGAACAGAGACAAGAAAACTAATGAAAAAGAAGAAGAGAGAGTATCAGGAACAAATAATCAAAGTACATCAAACATAGAGGTACATACAGCTGAAATAGAAGACCAATACCCGACATACGAAGAAGTAATATAGGCAATTAAAAAACTCAAAAATAATAAGACACCAGGTAGTGATGGTATACCCGCAGAGTGCTTAAAACATGGAGCAAAAGCGTTGTACAGTTCGATATACAAGCTAATTCAAGACATTTGGCAAGAAGAAACAATGCCAGATGAATGGAAAGAAGGGGTTATTGTACCAATACACAAAAAAGGAAACAAAAAGCAATGTATTAACTACAGGGGAATAACACTCCTAAACACCACCTACAAAATCCTTGCAAACATCCTGCTAGAAAGAAACATACACAGAAGATATCGTTGGAGATTATCAATGCGGATTTAGACCGGGCCGCTCTACAATTGACCAGATATTCACAATAAAACAGATAATGGAAAAATGCTGGGAGTTTGATCGTGAGCTTTATCAGATGTTCATAGATTTTAAACAAGCATTTGATAGAGTATGTAGGGACAGACTGTGGACAGCGATGCAGGAACTTGGCTTTCCAAAAAAACTAGTCCGGTTGATACGGATGTGTATGGAACGGTTACGATGTAAGGTGAGAGTTGAACAACAATACTCGGAGACATTTGAAATAAATAATGGACTAAAACACGGAGATGCACTTTCACCACAACTCTTCAACTTAGCTCTGGAGCACATAACCAGAAGTGCAAGAATTGAAAAACCGAATACAGTATTTCATCGAGAAGGACCAAACTTACTACTAGCATTTGCAGACGATATAGATCTAATAGAAAATATGCGATTAAGGATTAAGGAGACTTTCGTAAGGTTTGAGAAGGAAGCAGAGAAGATGGGGCTCCAAATCAACGAAAACAAGACGAAATATATGTATATGAGCCGCAATAACCAAAGCAGAGACAGAATCGGTCAGAACATTACCATCGATGACTTTAACTTTGAGCTCGTTAGAGAATTCAAGTATCTTGGAACAACAATAACTGAAGATAATAACGGATCACAAGAAATAAACAACAGGATTCAGGCCGGCAACAGATGTATTTTTGCCCTCCAAAACCTTATAAAATCAAAACAGCTAACACGACTTACGAAGATACAGGTCTATAAAACAATCATACGACCCGTTGTGATGTATAGAAGCGAAACGTGGACGATAACAAAGGCAAATGAAGAGAGACTACGTGTTTGGGAAAGAAAAATCCTAAGGAAGATCTTCGGTCCGGTGCTTGATGAAGCATCAGGACAATATAGGATAAGAACTAATAAAGAGCTTGAAGAACTTTACCCAGACGCCAACATCATAAAAGAAATAAAGTCCAGAAGACTCCAATGGGCAGGACACCTCAGAAGACATTCTGACGAACGAACAGTAAGACTGGTGTGGGAGGAAGTCCTAACTGAAAGGAGACCACGCGGACGCCCTCGTATCCGGTGGCGAGATAATATAGCAGGAGACCTAAGCACTATGGGCGTGGAGAATTGGATGGAGGTTGCTCAAGACAGAAAACAGTGGAGGCATGTTGTCGAGTTGGCTAAAACCCACGAAGGGTTGTAACGCCACGGAGTAAGTAAGTAAGTAAGATTTTATTCTTTTAATATTAACGTCCATATTTTGTACTCGTATTATGTTAACGTCTAATTTTAATGTTTTACTTGTAACAAATGTAAAATATTAGGGTTTTGTAATTCAAGTTTTCATCATAATTCAAGAGATATAAGGCCAACTGACCACTTTGAAATCTATTGTTAAAAATGTGCAATCTTTGAGCATCCACCGGTATTAGTTATTATATAATTAGTTCTTATTTATTTTTAAACCTGTAGAAGTTTCCTAATTGTTATACTATTATGCATGCCTGTATGAAAACCCTCATCGGTTAAAAGGCATCAAAGGTGTCACATATATTACATATAGACAGTAAATACTATTTAAGCACTAACGATTGCTCTTGGCTGATCACTATAATTTAAGGGTAGTACCGCTGCAATTTATATTAAAACTAGTTAGAACCTATCGGTGTCGTTAAAATAAAATAGCTTTTTCCCGAGGCCACCGCTTCTATACCTACCCTTATAACGTTGAATGGCAAACCTAATTTGATTTGACGTTAATGAGTACTTGAGAATCATCGGTCAATAAGAAATGATGATTGATAATTAGTCTTATTAGTTGATACCTAAGTAAATTCTAAGTTTGCAGTATGCCCATGCGGGTATTTCTTGGTGTGCAATTTGTCTAAAGTGGAATGATCAATACAAATATTTCTTGTTGTAATTTGGCTGTTACATTCTTTTTGGTATAATTAATTAATCATTTCAGAAATAGTATTTTTAAACATATTAGTTTACACACGTCTGCTTTTTTAATGTTAACGCATAGGTATTTCTCAATAAAAACAATTCAACGCACGATAGACTGTAAATGCAAAGAATCTCTTTCTGTGTTTAAATGATCTTTTGTGTTGTACAATAGTAATTTTACCCTTAAACATACTGCATAGCGTCCAAAAAAACTTTGACTAATTTATCGTTTTTTTTAAATCAATTTACATCTGATTTTGAAATTATTATTTTAATCGAAACTTTACAGCTCCTTGACTGCAATATATTTCAAATACAGGAATACGAACTCATATACTGTAAAGCAGGGGTGCTCAAACGGTCGATCGCGAGTACTTTTTTGGTAGATCTCGAGAAGAAAAAAAATTTTAATAAGTAGGTAGGTAACTAAACTACTGTCAGCAGAGTTAAACGTTATTATTAATACTAAACTATACAAATACATAGAAAGCTTGACTAAGCATCATTGCAATTCAAAGAAGTGGGGACAACAAAATACTGTCCACACAGCATATTTTATATTTACATATATTAACTAATTATTTTATTAATTCAATATTTATTATAATTACTAATCAAATTTGGGATGATATTCTATCAACTACAAAAATGCATTGCGTAATAAAATAACACTGCTTGCGGCAAAAAGTGGTTGCGCCTGCAGGAATTGGAGTTATTCTGAATTGTAACTTGATAGCGATCCTACGTCGATACAAAGTTTATTATTAAATAGTGGAAAATGAGTGCAGTGAAGAAATCTAAAACGTATCATTTTAATAAGGATTGGGAGGAAGAATTTTTCTTTTCTATGGTGAAGGATAAGTGCATTTGTGTTATTTGTCGTGCGTCAGTTGCAATACTTAGGCGTGGTAACTTAGAGAGGCATCATAAAACGGTTCATAAAAACTATGAAATGGATTTTCCGCCACAGAGTGAATTAAGAAAACGAAAGGTAAGTGATTTGATATCTTGTTTGAAAAAAGAACAATCCATGTTCACAAGACCAGCCAAACAATAAAAAGCTGCTACGATCGCGTCATTTAAAATATCTCATATTTTGGCGAAACACAAGAAACCATTTGAAGATGGATCGGTGGTGAAGGAAGCATTTATTGAAGCGGGTGAGACTTTATTTGAAGATTTTAAAAATAAAACAGAAATCATGTCTGCTATTAGAGAACTTCAGTTATCTCGTCCGACTGTCACAAGGCGTATTGAAGTCATGAGTCAAGACATCGCAGATAAACTAAAACATGATATCATGGAATGTACATACTTTTCTTTACAGTTCGACGAATCCATCGATATGACAGACACTGCCCAGCTGTGTATTTTTATTCGGATGGTATTCAATGACATGCTAGCTAAGGAAGAATTTTTGACAATCATTCCTCTGAAGGGAAAGACCCGTTGCGAAGATATATATATATATATATAATATATATATATATAATATATATATATATATATATATATATACAAACCCGTTTTGTGACATTGTGTCGAGCTAATGAAGAATTCCCTTCATTTTTTTCATTCCATTGCATTATCCATCAACAAGTTTTGTGTTTAAAAGTTTTAAACACGTAGAAAATTATGGGCATTGCAACAAAAATTGTGAATTCCATCCGTGCACGTAGTTTGCAACGGCGGCTCTTTCAGTTGCAGTTGGAAGATAGGGAGACAGCTAAACACGGTAAAGGTTTCAAGAATTATTGCCCGAAATAACAGCTTTTCTAGACGAAAGAGGTGATGACACTCAGATTTTGAAAAACGAAAAATGGCTAAATGATTCGGCATTTTTGACTGATATCACAATGCACTTAAACACCGTTAACTTGGAGCTTTAAGGTAAAGGAAAAACTATTATTGAGATAATATAGAGATGAATATAGAGATAATAGATGAATGCGCAGTAAACGCATTCAAAAGTAAATTGCAACTTATGATAGATCAACTGAAAAGAAAGGATCTGAAACATTTTCCGTCTTTGAAAGCAAGGATTCCTCAGTTGAATTATGATACGTATGAGGCTGAATTATCAAATATTTTGGGATAATTCGAAATGCGTTTTTATGATTGCAGTAAATTGGAAAATATAGCATCATTTATGAGTTATCCTATTTCATGTAAAAACATTGATGAATATGTTGTTTAATATGAGCTCATGTTCTGTTGAAAATGAGTTGGTGCAAATTATATCAGATATACATCTCAAAGCTACAGTATATGATGCAAATTTCTGGCGTTTTATATCTGAAGATAAATATCCGAATGTAAGGCAAATAGCCCTTCAACTGACGGCATTTTTTGGCTCAACTTACTTGTGCGAGTCTGCATTTTTTGAAATGAAGATAATTAAGTCAAAATATCGCAATCGACTAACTGACGATTATATGACATTATGCTTGCGATTAGCACTCAGTGGTTACGTACCATCTTATGAAAAGTATGCTGAGGACATGCAGTGCCACGCTTCAACATCCAAAGCCACTCCATAGTTAAGTTTAACACCATATGTAACTCTTTTGTTTTGTAACAACAAATAAACTCGCAATTTTGAATAACTATGAGTTTTTTCATTGATATTGTAGAGAAGAACCTAACTAAACCTAATCCAAACCTTGACTAAAATAATGTACCTATATTGTGCAGAAAGCTAATATCTATATATGCTACGGTACGCCCTACCTAGGTAGGTAGGGTGTATCGTGTATGTACGACAACCCTGCATCACACACACTTGCAGTCTCTCAGAGTCGATCGTAAGTAGTCTAAAAATATTGAGGTAGATCGCCAGCAGTTCAAGTTTGAGCACCCCTGCTGTAGAGGGAACTTTAACAGAAATGATGTTGTTATCGTATATGTAAAAAACAATTTGAACTATTAATACAACATTATTAGGATTTTTTAAAATGACAGCAAATGGCGCAGAACAAAATAGACTAACCTAATACTCAATACGGTTTTAGAAGGGGATATGGTACTTTTGATGCAGTAAATCATTTAGTAAATGACATCCAAATTACTTCTTGTGGCAACAAGTATCTAGCTTGTTTATTATATCTAATATTATTAAAAATCTTCCTCAAGTTGCTAAAGAATTTATAATAAATAGATACAATGATTGGTGGGTGAATAAAAACTATGTTGAGCAACTTAAACAAATTACAATAAACAATTAGTTTAATTTTAAAACCAACTAAAGATAAAAATATACCTTCTGCTTCTCGACCTATATCTTTAATGTTATGTATAACTAAAACATTTGAAAGAATGATAAAAACAAGACTGGAGTGGTACATAGAGTATAACAATATCTTACCTAATACTCAATATGGTTTTAGAAGGGGATATGGTACCATGCATGCAGTAACTCATTTAGTAAATGAGATCCAAATTACTTTTTGTGGCAACAAGTATCTAGCATTGTTTATTCCTAAATAGATAGAAAATGGGCTTACGACTCTGTAAATATAAATATACTTAAACAAAAAATTATTAGGATTGGTCTTAGTGAAACTACTGCTCTAAATATATTGCAACTATATTTTTCTATACATGTCTATATTAGAGAACATAGAAATGTATTACATGGTCCAAGGATTGTTTATCATGGGTTGCCACAGGGATTAGTACTTAGCCCTATACTATTTAATATATATTCTGCCAATATTTATTCACTATTTCATAACTCCGTAAATTGCAATATGTGTATATCTGTATATACACCATCCAAAATAATTATAAAGCATGCACGGAGGCTTTTGAGAATATTATGCATAAGGTAAGTATATGGACAGAATAAACAGGCATGACTCTTTCAACAGAAAAATGCTCTATCATGTTTTTACCTGGCATAGACTACATGCTTCAGAGAGATTATCTATGTGTGGACGTACCCTGTCGGTAGTTAAAGAGTTTAAATATTTAGGTATTATTGTTGACACCAAGTTACTATGGTCGAGCCACATAAGTCACTTAATAAACAAATGTGAGAAAGGCTACAATTTGCTTAGGTGTGTAACAAATCGAAGTTGGGGCACAGCTCCTGGTATACATTTATTGTTTTATAGAGCCTACGTATGTTTTATCATTGACTATGGATGTTGTTTATACGGATCCTCTTGTAATACCAATCTAAACAAAATAAAACAAAAATATTTTTTAAAACTAAAATCCCTTGAGTTAAACATGATCAACAAATTAAGTGATATTGCAAAAGAAGACCTAACAAGCCGTTATTGGAAACTAAAAAATTCTCCTCCACTTATAAAAGCTTTTGTTGAGACTAATGCTGATTACATTTCTTTTATTATATATAATCATAAACCCATTTACCCTGAGGTGTCGGATGTAATGTCTTTAGTTAGTTGGATGTACAATTTTTCTCCATTGCTTCTTATTCTTTGCTTGTTTTCTTGCTTGTTCTTTGCTGATTCCTCGTGTCTCTAGGATTGAGGTAACATTACCATCCCATGTCTTCATTGGCCTGCCCCTTGGTCTCTTGGTTTGTCTTCTGGCTTCCCATACTTTTTTAACTGGTCTTTCTTGATTCATTCTAACCATGTGTCCGTACCATTTCTTTTAGTAAAAATAAAAAATTGCCTATATACCCTTTAGATCACTAATAAAACCACTTCTTCTTCTTCTTCATGTGCCGAGCTCGATTATCGAGCGTTGGCTATCAAATTGGCTATAGTAATTTTATTGACGGCAGCTCGAAAAAGAGATGCAGAGGATCTGTTAAACCAGTCTTATTAAATGAAGTATATTATATCTCTCTGGGTGGCTCAAAACATGGCCAAAATATCCAAGTTTGCGATTTTTAACCGTTTTGATGACTTCCGTAACTTTTCCCATCCGATGCAAAACAACTTCGTTACGAACTCTATCTATGCAACTTATTCGTAAGATTCTCCGATACACAAAGATTTCAAAGGCTTCCAGTTTCTTGAGAAGTGTATCCGTCTAGTCCAACCTTCGACACCATACAAAAGAGTAGAGAACACATAACATCTCACTAATCTAATTTTCAGACTTAAATTAATATTGTTTCCACATAACAGTTTCTTCATCTTAAAGAATGCAGCTCTGGCCTTCTCTATCCGTATTCTAATTTCTTTGCTCATGTCCCAGTTCTCATTTAGATTACAATCAAGGTAAGTGATACTGCTAGTTCTATCCAGTTGTTTATCATAAGCTGTTACCACTTCCTGTTGTATTGGCGTTTTACTGACGAGCATCACCTTTTTCTTTGCGGTGTTTAGCTTAAGGCCATATTCATCACATGTTGTGGTAATCCTGTTAATTAGATGTTGAAGTTCTTCGTAATTGCTTGCAGTTAACACTGTGTCATCCGCATACCTCAAATTATTAATATTGACGCCATTCATTTTTATACCACATTGAACATTATCAACTGCTTTATTGAAAACGAACTCAAAATAGATGTTAAATAGTAGCGGGGACAAAATGCAGCGCTGCCTTACTCCTCTTCGTATTTGAAGCTCTTCAGAAGTGTCCCTGTCAATCCTGGACATATAATAAAACCACACAAAGTTATAATACCCAATTATACAGAATATGCTCATATAAACCATACCCTTTTAAAATCTATATTGGGTGGATTAGTCAATAAGATATATACAGATGGATTCAAAACAAAACACGGAGTTGGTTGCAGAGTTTTATTCAAAATACAAAACAATAATTTATGTTTAAATTACCATAAATATGTAGCATGTATACTGCTGAACTTATAGCAATTTTAAAGGGCATTACTTGGTTAATATCAAATAATTTACGAGAGGGGGCAATACTAACTGATTCTAAGTCAGCCTTGGAGTCAATAAAAAGCATAAAATTTTAAAGAATGAAATGTCCTATATTATGCAATTTAAAAAAATTTCTCTGAAGAAGAAGAAGAAAAAATTGATAGCTGATTTAAATATAACATTCTTATGGGTCATATATATCAGAATGGGAATGACAGTGGGAAAACGTTGTAGAAAACTAACAAAATACGTATTTTAAAATACATCCAACACTACCATCTCAAACTCAATATATTTTCAACTATTCCACTTCAAAATTCTTTTCGGCAACTGTTTTTCGACATAAAACAAATTAATCATGGGCGATTTCCATCGCACCTTGCTAAGATGGGCATTATACAGTCCTTGGGCTGTAGTTGTAATCAGAACTGTTACAGAGATCTAAACCATTACATTGTTCGGTTGCAAAAAACATTTTAAAAAATTCGATGATTTAATTTGTAAACTCATTAAAATGAAATATTTTCTTCCATTAAATCTATCAAAAATTTATTAACTGCCAATAGAAACACCTTTTTCCACAAGAAAATTTCTGTATACAACTTTCTGTGGCAAATGGACTTGATTCCGTGCCATTATCTTTCCACACACACTAATTCCACGTTACTTATTTCACATATTTATATAAATGACAAATGTTTTAGGTAGCACAGTTTGTTGTGAGCGTGTGCGACATGTACACATGTCGCAAATATCAAGATAAAAAAGGTTTAATTTTATCGTCGTATCGCAAACTAACTGAATAAGTTATAAAACGTTTCGATGCAGAAATATTAACCCTAATTTATATTCACGTTATTAAAATTGGACTGCCAATCTGCCTTGACTCGGACTCATCAAGCCATTGAGAAGTAATTTGAATCTAATTTATTACCATAATCTGATCCATCATATTAAAATGAAGTTAACGAGACATTGTTAAGAACTAGTTTGGTCGTCTATTTTTTTGCAAGGTGCTCAAGCGGAGAGCTTTTAGCGCAAACCTTGTTGGATCAATTTGCAAATGATTTTGTCGTAGCGGCACGTGGGCTTCGTAATTTCAGTATCACGTAATTACTACGTATGATTTTTTCAATTAACAACGACGGAGAGGAAAAAAATTCCAAGCAGGTATAGACAGATTTAAACGGATGGAGTGATTTATTTATATATGAGCAATATTTTTACTTTTCGACCACTTTTGTAGGAGGTGTCCGCGGATTTTTACCAAATTTTAGTATATTATTGTACCTTAAAAAGTAGTCTATAGCTTTTCTTTTTAGCCCTGTACTAGCCCCTGCGTCCAATATATGCCCCTCGAAATAGTCTAAAAAAAACCTTGTTACGCTATATTTGAAAAGCTATATTTCTGAGCCCAGTAAATTGATTTTAATTCACAAGGTCTCATTTTTTTATTGTAATCTCAGCTTTTTAATAAACAAGCGAGCAACATTAAACAAATACCGCAGAGACAGTACTAAAGCAAACCTAATTTACTTTAAAAATCGCAGAGCCAAATTTAAGTATGTAATTAAACAAAGCAAAAAAACCTTTTGAAAAAAACACGTGTCATCCATAAATACTGACATCCCATTTAGCAAAAAAAATAAGGCACATGACAGGAAAGAAAACTTATTTAAAAATTTCTGACATACTTACTTAAAACAGCACAATCATTTGTAGTCAACAAATTGTTAACATCTTGGGTGATAATGTTTATAACAAAGGAATAAATAGACTTACTTTAAATTTACAGCGTCCCATGTCTACTAATTTAAACTCCAGTTTATCTGATACAGTGCCGTTTATATTACAAGAATTATCAGACTGTTGTACTGTTGCAAAAGTTCAGCTGAAGGTCCAGATAATATTCCCTTTATCTTTATTAAAAAAATTTCTAGTCCTAATCTAGCTAAATTATTTGAAATTTACAATTTAACATGGATCAAAAAATTATTTTTAAATTTGTGGCAGAAATCCATAATTATTCCTGTTAAACAAACCTTCAACTAATCCAAATTTCTACAGACGAAATTCTCTGACATGTATAATGTACAAACTTATGGAGAAAATAATCATTAAAAGACTTCTTTGGTACCTAGAAAAATATAAAATAATAAATTTGGCACAATCAGGTTTTAAATCACAACGAAGTACAGCAGACAATCTAGCAGTTCTCCAAACATCAATCATTAACGCCTCCCAGTGCAAACAAGACGTAAAAGTTGGTGCGTTTGATATCGAAAATTCATTCGATACTCTGCATAGGTCTCATATTATAGCTAAATTCGAGGAATACAATATATCTGGAAATAAATTTTCATTCACTAAACAATTTCTAACAAACCTTTAATGTAAGAGAAAATGGCAATGTCTCTAGGATTTTCAAACAAACTCATGGCGTTTCCCAAGGGTCAGTATTGAGTTCTACACTCTTTATAGTTGTTTTAAACGATATATGTAAAAAAATTGAGCTTCCAGTCAAGTTTGCACACTACGCAGATGATTTAATAATTTTCTTTTGAGGCAAACACACTGTTGCCACTTGCAAACTGCTTCAGAATGCTACTGACTAATTGCTTGAATGGACTTCAGTAAGTGAATTTACCTTTTCTGTTAAGAAGACAAAAAGCATCACGTTTTCTCGTAGGACAGCCCGTACCATAAGTCCTAAAATTTCCATAAATGGTAGGACAGCCAGTACTATAAGTTCTAAAATTTCCATAAATGTTACTTGTTTACCTGCAGTAAAGAGTATACGGATTTAAGGACATCTGACAGTAAACTCACTTGGAAATGCCATTAAAAGATCTCAAAAATAAGCGGATGCCAAATCTTAACATATTAAAAACTCCGTCCAATCATCATTGGGGTGCAGACCAAAACTCCTTGCTTCCAATTTATGGATGTCTTATTCGTTCTAAAATAGATTACTGCAGTTTCATTGATATGTCAGCTATCAGATTTAAAACTTCTTAATTATGTACACAACACCGCACTTCGAATCTGCCTTGGAACCTTCAGGTCGAGCACCACAGAGAGATTATTATTAAATTAAGAATGAGTATATACGGGTAAGCTTAAGGGTGGCCATTAGGCACCACTTAATGCCAAAATGAGAGAACATTGGTTAAAGTGGTTTGGTCATGTTGATTTGGTCATGTTAATCACCCAACATGAAGAATGGCTGATCTACGGGTTCCTGGAAGAAGTGTGAGAGGAGACCTACTTCTACGACCAAAGACGACCTGGGGGAGATGCTTGGGCGGGACATATAGGTAAAGGGGATTAAAATTGATATGACCCAACACAAAAACCTAAGGAAAAATGTAATTATCTCAATCCATCCGATATTCATTTTTTTTCATTTAAATTAAAATTAAATTTTGGAAATCTCGATGAAATGTTTACCATATATCAAGATCAACGCCTCAGAGGTCAGTAGGTTAAACTTAAAAAAGACAACTTTTCTACAGGATCAAGAAAGAACTTTTTACCTAATAATCAAATATAAAATAATCTTAATGATACCATTGTCTCTGCTCCCTCTACCAACGCGTTTAAAAACTGACTTGACCGTTTTATATTATAGTTAAACTTTTGTTTTTCTTTTAAACCAGAAATTGTAATCTAAATCTAAATGTAAATCTTCTTCTTCTTCTTTCTACTTGTATGTAGGCTTTAAAGGATGTTTCTTCTTCAATATTAGCCTTCTAAATTATTTAACTTGTCGTACCATCTTTTTGTTGGTCTGCCATTTAGTGACTTATCTCGTGCTATTCGTATTATCATATCCTCTGCCATTCTACAAATGTATTCGTTCCACTCCAGTTTTCGTTTTGTCACCCATCCATTTATATCTTCTATGTTTTTGCTTCTCTTCCTATCGAACAGACTTTTGTATGATGTTTGTCAAAGTATTTTCATCTCTGTTGCTTTTAGCGATCGTCTCGTTTTAGATGTGTCAGGTCTTGTCTCCGAAATGTATGTTATTATAGGTCTAATTGCTGGTTTATAGTATTATTGTTTTTGTGTCTTGTCTTAGGTGTTTGTTCTTCCAGATTGTGTTATTAAAAGATCTCGCTGCTTTACTTGCTTTTAAGCTTTCTTGTCGTACTTCCTCTTCAACATTTTCGTAACTAGTTATATCTATTCCCAGATATCTAAGCCGTGGTTCCTGCTTTATTATTTTCCCATCAATTTCGATTTTACATCGTAGGCGTATACATTTGAGGCGTTCAGAGCCAAAGTGGATCATGTCCAAAATTTATGAATCAAGTCCGCTTGATGAGTATTAATATGTATTAATAGTGTATCATTTCGGGACCACAGTGAACCAAGTCCCTGATATTGCTTTTTCCTAACAGATGGCAGCAGTCTCCTTTGGTTCTGATAAAGTTTTATAAAATTTCTGTGCTAAAGTGAATCAAGTCCAAAACCATTACACGTGGTTTTTGTTTATGTATTTGTAGTTGTTATAACTTGAAAACAATGGATCTCAATGAAATTGTGGACTTTTTTGATCCATCCTCAAAATATATGCTTTCAGAAGACGAATCATCAACTTCAGAATCTGAAGGTAAATTATGATAGAATAATATAAAATATAAGTACTATAACATACCCTCTTGTGAAACGATTTGCTTATGTTGTAAATAAGTCGAATGTTCTAATTCGTGTTTTACAAACAATTCAGCAAAATTATCATTACTAGGATTTGTTTTTCCAATCGTTTTAAAATTTATAGTCTAGGAAAACCTAATAATTTTTGATATATATTATCTATATATTAATATATTATCTATTAATATAGATTCTGTCTCCGGCTTCTATACAACATGTAGCTTCTCCTTTTTTAAAAATTTTAAAGTGTTTGTTTGTCTTTGTGTATTGTATTGTTATGTCTAAATTTACATGTATGACATTCTACTCATGTCGGATAGGCCACAACTGACGAAATGCCCCTGAAGATGATCTATTGATCGAAAGTACTTGGGCAAGATTTAATTAATCACTGTGTTCGATAGTTGCCTTGTATATTATCAAAGGATAATAATATTGTTCAGGAGATTAAATATTATAGACTAAGATGGGCAGGATATGTACATAAACGTAGTCATGAAAAACTGGGAGAAGGTTTCCACACGAAAACGACCAACTAGGTATCCCAGAATGCTATGGAGAGTCAGCATCCACTCAGATCCTCAAAAAAAAATGAATATTCGACTGGGTATTCCATTACGACTGTCATCTAAAACTCAACAGGAATGTAGCGCGTTTCAGTATTAAATTTTTCGTTTTCGTTTCACTTTTCGTTTTTACTTTTAACTTTTACTTTTCTCAAGTAAAACGGATTTTCTAAATGACGTGTTATTATTTGCCAAAAATTTAAATCGGAAACCAAACTACGAAAAATGAAAATATTTTTGTGAGTTTATAGTTGTACGCTCATGCTCATGTTCATGTTCTTAGCTGCAATTAAAACGATCCCTAGTGTCTATCAAGTGGCAGTCCTCCTTGATGTAATCTGCCTACCTCAAATTAAAGATAAAAGGCAAAGTAGGTAAACCCAAATATTAGACATCGAGTTACGAGTTGCGTTGTTGGCCTTTTTCGATGTTTATCTTTTACGATTAATTTGATTTTTAAGATACTCATTAAAGCACTCAAATAAGGGGTATGTCGCATTAGTAATAATAGTATTGGCCCGTTTCTATTCAACCCTTTTATATTAGAATCAGTCATTATGAATAATAACATACACTACCATGCTTATTTTTAGTAAGACATTTTTAAATAACAGACAAGAGGTTCTTACAGGATAGTCGAACGAAAGTTCCAATAAGGGTTTAAAACTTTTGATTAGAAATGATAAGTACGGATTGTTGCAGCTGATTATAAATGGCAAAATTGATGGAAAAAGGGGTCCTGGTAGACGACAAATATCCTGACTGAAAAACATTCGCGACTGGACCAGGTTAAACACACAAACGATCTTAAGAAAAGCAGAAGATAGAGACGAATTTGTAATGGGTATAGCCAACCTTCATTAGTGGAGTTGGCACTAGAAGAAAAAGAAGAAGAAGAAAAACTAAGAAATAATAAAAGAAAAAGGCAGAAAGCTTTGGTAAAATTATTAAATATGTAAAAAAACAATCTACTTCTACATGTATTTTTCATACATAACAATTGTCTATAAAAATATTTGAACAAATTTAATCAAAGAGTTGTATCCAAATAACGAAGTATTGCTCTAAAAGCCACAAAAAATGATAAAACTGGTAAATTTTTGTATTGACAAATCATAAGAAAGGTAGTGCGTGCGTGTGGAGGAGGGACAGTAATGCGATTAAATACTTTTAAAAGTATTAATAAATTTTGGAACTGAATCTTGTTTTACTTTAAAATTGGCAGTTTTTCTGTCAGTCGCCTCTCTTTTTCCCGTAGGTGCTTCTCCTGTTTTTACAAATGATTTCATAATGCATGTGAGGCAACGTTTCCTAATATTTAGTATGTTTAAAAAGGCTTTTTGGCACACTGGAATATTTTGCTTCATTACACCATTCCTTACAAAGCATTTCACAGACGTTGTTTTGCTTCGTGTCTAGAGTTTTTTGGACGGCGGATGTCTGTTTCCTGTGCATTGAGTTTGCAGAAGAAATTAAAAGATCTATAGACGAAGAAAAAAAGTCAAAATTAATTGTTGAAAGAAAAACGGGTGAGGCAGTCCAGTGGGACTGCCGGTAGAAGTTATACTTCTATACACGTGTTCGCCGTTACAAATTTATATGGGAGTCAATGTGCACAATCATTACATATGTAATGCTATAGGTAAGAGAGAGAGTAAAAAGAGAAAAATAATTAGGTATATAAGTATATGGTACATCATTTGCTGTATATAAACATTTGACCTGTAATAGGAGTATAGTAAATGAAGGATTGTATCAATATTTTAATGAAAATATATATTTTTATTTTCATATATCTATAAAAGGAGTTGAATGCAAAAAAATTTTTTTACACATACTCTGCAGTAAAATTCATTGTTTATTTTGTTATTAATATAAAAATTACAATACAATAAATACACTGCAACATAATTCAATATAATAATACAATATAAATTAAAATGCAATATTCATAAGTAGTTAAAACTGCCAATATACATAACTTACTTTACGAAGATAAAAATAAAAAACCAACAACTCGGACTATGTTGTAAATTTTCATTTTATTTTAAAATTTAGCATTTTTACGTATATAACATATGTTTTTTAAGATTAACGTGAGGTTTTTAAATATTTCAAAAACAAAAAAGAAAATTCATATTGGGATTCGAACTCACAAACACCAGAGTATGAATCAAACACGTAGGTAAAAGATTTGCCACTTAGACATCACACTAACGAATTTCCAAATTGACAGTTCTCGGTCAAACAGTGATTATTTTAAAATACAAAAGCCTAAAATAATTATAAACGTTTAATAAATAATACAAAACATATCACATAAATAATAATATTAATACACAGTATATATATATATATATATATATATATATATATAATATTATATAAATATACAATACAATATTATATTATATAATATACAATATACAATATATATATATATATATATATTATATATATATATATATATAATATTATATAAATATACAATATTAGGTATATATATAATACTAAATATATATACAAAAGGAACATTTTTATTCTCGAGAGAGGAAGAGAGATAAACTATATCTTCTGTCTCTCTCTTACTCATTATCTTACATATGTAATATTTTCATAGATTCACTCCAATGCAAATTTCCAACGCCGATCGTGTATATAAAAGTGTAACTTCAAAAATCATAATACATAATCAGGGCTAATACATTTTTTGAGTTTCTTAAAGAGTCACGAAATGAATTGATAACACTATCTTTCGATTGGCTTTCGAGACTGGCTGGATGATGAGTCCCGTGTTTTTACAGCAATGACGTACAATGGTTGCAGCATTTCCAAAAATATGCCAAGGCATCTTCCACCACGAAGGTTTTTTTCATTTTTATGTTCACCAGCTCGATGTAGCATTCTTTGGTCCACTCAAAATCTATTATGATCAAGAAATAACCAAATAACTCAAAGCTTATCCTGGTCGAGTTGTGACTCAGTTCAAAATTGGTGGTCTGCTAAATAAAGCCTATAAAAAAGTAGCTAATGTCCAGAAAGCTGTTCATGGATTTTCCAAAAACTGGTATCTACCCAATAAACCCCGATATATTCGCCGACTACAAGTTTCAAGCATCTGAAACTACAAATATTGTAGTTGATAGTGTCAAATCTGTTGTAAACGTTTATGATAATAATGAAGAACCTGGACCTCCCTCTTCTACCATAGAAGTACCTAATGTGATGACAGCTTAGTCAAACTTGCAAATTCCAACAAGTGGCATTTTACTTATGATTACTCCGGCAGATTTAAGTCCAGTTCCAGTTAGACCATTTGTTTCCGGCCAGAGAAAAAGTAAGGTAAGCAAACGTTACGGCACTTCTATTCTTAACTCAATTCCAAATTAAGAGGAGGCAAAAGAAAAAAGCCAACCGAAACCAGAGATCTCTCCAAAAATAAAAAGAGAGGTAAAAAGGAATGTTTTTATACAATGCAAGTGGGAAAACGAAAGAGAACCTTTTTCTGTTGTCTGTTGTCTAAAAAAAGTGAGCTATGGCTATGCTGTTTTTTGTGTCAAAAGTGGGCACATGCTGAGTGTGCCGGATCAGACAAGAAAACAAAAATGTTTGTTTGCGAGCTTTGTACCGACTGAAGAATATCAATCGCTATAAATGTGTCATTTTGCCCGCCAGGTGGGATAAAATGAACTTTTCTTGTTCATTTTTATGTTTGGCTAAAAATTTATATTTTCTCCTACTTTATTAAAAACTTGTCTAAAGTTTTTCAAATACTTTAGTTTGTGTTCTATTTGTTTAAAAAAATGTTTTGTTTAAGTAAAATTTTCGGTTTTTAAAAGATATGTACACCCTTCCGCTGCAATTAAAAGAAAGAAAATAAAATGATTTCTTGTTATTATTCTTGTGTATTTAATATGATTAAACAGTCTCTGGAAATTATGTGTGCAGTTTGTGTTAAAAAAATAGGTGTGATCTACCAGGAATAATGTGGTGATTTTCCTAAAATGATTTTCTTAAGAATTTAAGAATAGAAGAACGTGTTCTAGTACTAAACTGAAAATTGCTAGCTTTATGTAGAAAACAGCATATAAAGCAAAATAATTAAAATGCGTTGGAAATATCCAACTATAATTATCATTATGTATATATCTTTAAAACAAAGAACAAAGGTTCCTACATGAAAGAACCACCGCATAGTTTTCTTTTAATATTATATCATTAAACTCTCACATTCTTCAATAACCATGCACTTACCTTAATTAACTTAATGCCTACCCGCTTACTCCAAAGACCTAGTTTATATCAAATGATTATTAGCAATATTAAATAATTACCTCGTTTTCCATATTTTGAAATTTATTCTTGTCAACATCGATACATCATTAAAATACCATAATAGGCTTTTGTATTTTAAAATCCTATTATGGTTAAGTTATATTGAGAACATGGAGTTTCAGAACACTTTTATAGATATAAAGAAGTCACATGCGCGATATTATTTTTATTTTATTGTTTTTGGTTACTATCCTTTTGACTTATGGTCAATTTATACAAGATAATATGTACAACAAGATATCGTCGGTGACCTGGCAATTTCCCCTATCTGTATTTTTTTATGAAAATGGGTTATCGATGAGTTCGGAATGTGCTTACAACAAAGATTCGTCCGTAAAAGTTCTATGAACGAGAAAAATGTCTAAATATATATAAAAAAAGCTACTTGTAATTTCTCTAGTTAATCTAAATTCACGCGGTAAACTATATGCAACATGTCCTATCTTGTTAGTTTGTATGGTGTAATCATAGGGTATTAAATGCTAGTAGAGTATGAATTGTTTTTCAACGAAATACGATATTTCTGATAAGTTTCACAAGATATTATGTATTAATGGTAACATTATGTAATTATAAAATCTAAAGTAATAAGATTGTAAACTAAAACGATAAACATAGACGAAAATCTGGTTTTTATAGTTTCTTTCAGATAGGAGAATTTGCAAATAGGCAACAAATAGCGATTAACTGGTATAGAACTAGGAGAATTTGTGTGTCTCAATAAGCCTCTTTAAGGCTTTATAAAAAACGAAAAACGTTTTGCCTAGAATCTGTATGTCGCAAAAAAAAAATTGAATAAAAAATGTAGCTTAGGTATATAATTTTATACAAAAATGTTTATTAGTACTTTTTCTGTAGAATGAATTGTTTTTTTTTTTTAGAAACAACGTTCAATAAAATTTGTATCATCTCGACTGTAAAGCTTCGATATCTTTTGATCAAAGTATCCTATCAACAAAAATAAAAATGCGTTTTAAATGTGAAGAAAGCAGCTTTTGTATTCAATTTTTAGATTTTGATACAACTAAGTAAGTTTCTAAGTTTCTATTAAGGTGTTAAAGAAATAAACGTTTAGCAATTTTTACTATTTTTTACGATTTTCTTGAAATCAATAATAGCTATCACTTTCATTGATCGGTCACCATAGAATTTTCATTATTAGATGCAAATCTTTAAGGTGTATTGCCTGAAATTTTGGTTTTTTCGGTTTTAGCAACAAATGTGAGGTATTAGAAATATGCCTAAAAACGCTAAATTTAAACTTTCACATTACTAACTGTCTAAAGCATTTAAAACTGCTTCTTTTTTATTACACAAATTCCACCTAATAAACATTTTGTAAAAGTATTTCCTATTACTTGAAATCATTTGTAACGTAAATGTTTAAATTCAGCGATTTTTGGACGTGTTTCCAATGTTTCACATTTATTGCCAAAACTCAAAATTAAAATTTTATGCTATAGGTTTTGAAGATTATGCCCTAATAATAAAAATTATATAGTGATCGGTCAATTTAACTGATAAATCTTATTGATCTTATAATCATCGTGAAAAATGGTAAAAATCGCTAAACGCTTATTGAAGTTATACAAAAAAAGTGAATCGGCAAAATCATTACATATGTAAGACGTAGGTAAGAGAGAGAGAAGCTATATTTTCTCTCTCCTTATCTCTCGAGAATAAAAATGTTCTTTTGTAAATATATTTAATATTTATTAATATTATTATTATTTTACATTAATTCGGTAGATATATACATTTGGCAGAAGTCTTTTACAAATAAATATTCTTATAAATAAACACAAACACAAAATACAACCAAAAAACTGACATCTTAAATAATGTTCTTGTCAAATAATGACATTGATTAGCCACCTCATTATGGTTACTGGTCGAATAAGTTGAAGCGCGGTATTTCCAATCAAAAATTTCGAGTTCGATCCCAATGAGGGAATATGTTTTTTTAATTATCATTTTCTGTTTTTTGTCACTTTAAACTGGTTTTAAAAATCAAAAAATGGAGAAATTATATCTTTTTTAATATTGTTTCGCTAATTTTATACATTATTTAATTTTCCAAACTTTTTTGTTTATCATTCAGTATTTAGTACAACTAGTAGTCATGGGCGAAAGAGATGAAAGAGACAAATATAATAATTGTTATTTTAAATTTCTTTTAAATATATTCTTATATGCATGGAGATAAATATCAAAAAATGTTGATTTTATTTTTAAATTATGATTTTTTGGCATATATATGATACTAGTGACGTTATCCATCTGGGAAGAAATAATTATTCTTTCACCGAGAGCTAATTTAATAAGATATTTATAATTTATTGGAGATTTTGAAACGGTGCCCCAAAGAATAAAAAAAATCCAGGGACCTAATGGTTTGTACAAGTGTTTTCAAATAATATATTAATTTCTACATGGTCCCATTTAAAAGTATCTTACAAAATGGCGCCAAGACGATATTACCAAAAGTGAGACTTAGTTCAATTATCTAAAAATTTAGTAATTCAAGTTTCCAGGTTCAGAAGAGGTGTTGTTTGGGTGGGACTTATTTCATTTTTAAAGTTATACTTCAATACGCGCGTTCGACGTTGGAAGTTTGTACGGAAGTGAATCGGCAAAATCATTACATATGTAAAATATAGGTAAGAGGGAGACAGAAGATATATTTTCTCTCTCGAGAATAAAAATGTTCCTTTTGTAAATACGTTTAATATTTATTAATATTATTATTATTATTTTATTAATATTATTATCAAGGTAAATTAAACATTTGCGTAAGTAGGTAAGTTAAATCCTTATAAATATTGCATTTTAATGTGTATTGTATTATTATATTGAAATATGTTGCAGTATATTGTACTGTATTTTTATATTAATAACAAAATAAACAATGAATTTTACTGAAGAGTATGTGTAAAAAATTTTTTGCATTCAACTCCTTTCACACATATATGAAAATAAAAATATACATTGTCATCAAAATATTGATTCAATCCTTCATTTACTCCTATTACAGGTCAAATGTTGTTTACATACAGCAAACGATATACCTATATACCTAATTCTGTTTCTCTCTATGCTCTCTAATACCTATAGCATTACATATGTAATAATTGTGCAGATTGAGTCCCATATAAATTTGTAACTTCGAACGCGTGTATAGAAGTATAACTTCTATCGGCAGTCCCACTGGACTGCCACACCCGTTTTTTTAACTCCTTTATATAACACTTTTGCCTTTAAAACACATTTAAATTTTTGTCGATAGAACAATCTTATTAAAAGATATCAAATTTTCACCGTCGAGTTCAAATAAATTTTATTTAAAAGTAATTTGGCGCGCTCACCTGACATTTAAATTCACCGGTCGCTCCAAGCGTTGTTTCTAAAAGAACGATTCATTTTACACAAAAGTGTTTTTTTACACAAAATTATCTCAGCTACATTTTTTATTTAAAACATTTTTTTCTACGGCGTACAGATTCTTGGTAAATCGATTTTTCCGTTTCTCTCTACCTACGAAGGGGTTTCAGGGGGAAGCCCTGGGGTAAAAATGTTTAACTTTTTTGCATATTGTTTGGGGTCCTAAAATTGATATTCTCAGTAAAATTTAGCTTGTTCGTATGATTTATGATAGGTCCAATCTCTGACGAATGGACTAATATGTATGTATATTTTTTTATTTAATTCATCTAATTTATTTTAATAGTAATTATATTTATTTAAGATCTGGATTAAAAATATTAAAAAATTATTTCGACTAAAAAACAACAACCTGTACATTAGATTTTGAAAAAGTTGAATGTGAATTGCAAGAGCACGTAGTGAAAAAAAAATTCAATGTGACTTCATTTTAATTAATACCAATATTTAATCTAAATTAGTAAAATGTTAACATTTCAGTGTTTTTTTATTATGTGCGACAAATAATTCATAACCAATATTCATCGTCAATTAATACATAAATGATAAAGAGTCCACAAGTGCTTTCAATCACTCTTTTTTTATTACCCATGACACAAAATAGAGTAGTATCCAATTTTTTGCAATGAGTGTCCGACAGTTTCAATTTCGAACTAGTGTTTAAACCTATCATTATAGATATGTCGACAGAAGTTGCTGATAGTTGAAATATATATCGCTGATATAAATTTTCCACTGTTTACACTAGTAGAGATGTATGTAAGGTAAGACGTATCTACACCTGAGAGACATCTGGTCAAAGTCTAAACAATTAGCATCCAATTTTATAGCTTGTGAATCCACCGGTATATATTGGTTGTTAGATTGTTACAAGTAGAAAAAACGTAATAACGTTAATAAAGTAATTAAAATTTTAAATTTAAATTAGGGCCAGTTTATGTAAAGTAGTATTCCGGTATTCAAAAACACACTTTTTAAAAATTTTGAATCAAGGTATTACAAATAAATATACAGTGTGTCCGTAAAGTATGGAATAAATTCGATATATCCTAAATGAAAAGCCTTTTTAAAAAATCTAAAATACGTCGATGTTTAAGTTTAATGTTCTAAATTCTACAACAAAATTTCATTATAAAAAGTGATGACATCATCGGCTCTTTTTTTTTTAATGTAACACCCTATATTTTATTACGTTTTTAGATCGATAAAAATGAGCTGATTCCAAAAAAGTATAACACTCTGGGTCTAATGGATATAATTTGAAAGATATGAGCTTAAAAATAAACTATTTATAATCAACTGCAAAAAAGTAGCTTACTGCTAGTTTTTAGTGAAATTGTGTAATTGTTTTTAGTAACGTTTAAAATAATTAAGTAGTACAATAATTGTATTATTTCGTGAATGACCTCCTCTGTGGTAAGAGCGCCTACCTTTAAATCTAAAGGTCGTGAGTTCGAATCTCATCTGGGTGGAGAAATTTTCGTTTATTAAAAATAAAGAATGAAAATAATTTCTATCCATGTGCGATCGGTACTCACCGGAGGGGCCGCAGACGTTCGGATACAATTAGCGTCTCTTAGCAAAGACAATGACGTCGACTTTGTTAAGTATCAAGACAATTAGTCTACACACACACACACACACACACATACACACTACACTAGGTACCTGACTGTACCATGCCAATGGTCATAGTCGAGGCATTAACTCAATAAAAAAAAAAAAAAAATCGTGAATGTCCTCGTGAACGTATTGCTTAGAATTAATTTAGAGTAGAAATGAATTTGAGTGTAAAGCAAAGAATTTCGATTGAGTATGAAAGCAAATCGGGAACTCAGATGGAAGTGTGTAATTTATTTAATAATCAATATCTAGAAAGACACATAACGCAGTCAACAGTAATTAAGATTGAAAAGAAATATCGAGAAACTGGTACGGTTAAAAATCACATAAATCAAGTCGTACCTTTGTAAATTATGATTATGATAAAAGATGTTTGCAAAACAACGGTACACAAAGTAATAAAACTTTTAAAAAACACCTCTTTTATGTACACTTGTACAGGAATTAAACGAGGATGATCCAGATACTGGTCAAAAGAAAACCCCAACTGGATGCGGGAACATCATACACAATACCCGCAAAAGGTAAACGTATGGGCTAGCATTGTAATAAATAGAATCATCGGGCACTACTTTTTCGAAGACAATTTAAACGGGCCAGCATACCTTCAGTTTTTAAGGGGGTATCTCTTACCTACTTTAGTTAATTTATTCCCCAGTAGAATTAATCCGGGAGGTTTTGATGAAAGTTTATAATTTCAACAGGATGGTGCGCATCCAAATTATGCTGTAGATGTTCGAAGGAACCTAAACAAATTTTTTCCAAACAGTTGGATTAGAATACGTTGACATATAAAATGGCCAGCGAGGTTGCCAGACCTCCATCATTTGGATTATTTTATGTGGGTTCATTTAAAATATGTTGTTTATAAAACGAAATCTGCAAATATTAAAGACTTAAAAACAAGAATTCGTAAATAAATAAAGAATATTCCTCAAGAAACCATACACAAGGTTCTACAAGAATTTGTACAACGTTTGGTTTACTGTCAAATACTGCAAGGGCTACAATTCGAACATTTAAGATAAAGTAATGTATTAATTACTGGATTAATTTCAAGTTATTTATTATAATTTATTTATAATTTATTAATATTGGAAATCAATAAAAATTTATTTTCCAAGCACATATCTTCCAAATTATATCTGTTAGACCCCAGTATTATACTTTTTTTGGAATCAGCTCATTTTTCTTCTTCTTAACATGCCATACACTAAAGTGCGTAGGCGACTATCTCATTACTAGAATTCTGTTCTTGGCGGCGTGACACAGCTCACCTGTATTGTGTATTCCTGTCCATTCTTTAATATTCCTTAACCAGGACAATTGTTTGCCGCCGGCTCCTCTCCTACCTTCGATCTTCCCTTGTAGGATTAACTGTGGTATTTCATATTTTGCTCCTCGCAATATGTGCCCAAGGTAACCAATCTTGCGTTTTTTAATTAATTCAAAGAGTTCTCTTTCCACGTCGGCTCTATTAAGGACGTCATCGTTTCGAACTCTATCCACCCAAGGTATGCGCATCATTCTTCTCAATGACCACATTTCAAATGCTTCAAGTTTGTTGATAGATTTTTTTTTCAAAGTCCACGTTTCCATGCCATAAAGCAAGATGGACCATATGTAGCACTTGACCATTCTGTAGCGTATTTCGAAGTTTAGGTGTTGATTACATAGGAGCGGTCTGAATTTCACAAAAGCTTGTCTTGCCATTTGTATTCGGGTTTTTATCTCGTGTTGTGGATCCGATTGGTCATTGATTGTGGTGCCAAGGTATTTAAAAGTTTTCACGCAATTTATACGATTGTCATCTATGCATAATATCGGGTTTTCTGGAGGGTTTCTGCTAATGACCATATATTTCGTTTTCAAAATGTTGATTTTGAGGCCATATTTTTTACCTATGCTATTCACCCTATCAAGTAATAACTGCTGATCTTCCAAATTATCAGTTATAATCACTGTGTCGTCCGCATAGCGTAGGTTGCTAATTGGTATGCCGTTCACCTTAATGCCTAATTCCGTATCTTCTAA
Organism: Diabrotica balteata; assembly: GCA_918026665.1. NCBI lineage: Eukaryota > Metazoa > Arthropoda > Insecta > Coleoptera > Chrysomelidae > Diabrotica > Diabrotica balteata. The sequence continues at coordinate 45,567,633 of OU898276.1, read as the reverse complement.
TGCTTCCGCAAATATATTTTCAACATATAAATTAAAAAGCATCGGAGAGAGTATGCAGCCTTGGCGGACACCTTTCCGGATTTCAAATTCATCCGTATATTGGTCTTGATCAATCCTCACCTTTGCCATTTGGTTCCAGTATAGATTCTGAATAATTCTGATCTCCTTCTGGTCAATGTTGGCCCTATGTAGTAGTTCCATCATGATATCATGTTTAACATTGTCAAATGCCTTCTCGTAGTCGATGAAGGTGAGGTAGACATCTTTTCGTTGATCTAAGCAGTTTTGTATTAAGGTGTTCAAACATAAAATTGCCTCTCTTGTTCCTAGTCCTCCCTTAAAACCGAATTGTGTTGACCCGCTAAGTTCTTCTAGTATCTTATACATTCTTGAGTGTAATATCCTAAGGAAGAGTTTCAACAAGTGACTCATTAAACTGATTAAGCGGTGTTCATTGCATTTTGTGGCATTAGCTGTTTTTGGGATCATCACAAAGGATGACTGCAGCCATTCTCGCGGAATGTAACCAGTATCATAAATTCTATTGAACAGCCTTACCAAGATTTCGATATTCTCCCCGTCTAGTAGTTTTATTGCTTCTATATTAATTTCATCTGGACCTGTTGCTTTATGCATCTTTGTGGTTCTAACTGCATATTCTATTTCACTTCGCATTATTGATGGCCCTGATAAGTTTTCGGAAGGAAGTTTGCGCGTTGGTTGTGTTGGTCTTTCGTCATTAAAAAGGCTTTCTGCGTATTCTCTCCACGCCATTGCTATCTCTTCTTCTGACTCTATGTATTCGTTTCTGTCGATGCGTATTCTTGTTCTGTGGTGGCTTTTGTGTATATTCGATATTTCTTTGATCTTCTTATGTAGTCTAAAACTATCTCCTTTTTCCTGCAATTGTTCTATTTCGTTGCACCTTTCCACCATCCAACGTTCTTTTGCTTTCTTAATTTTCTGACGGATTTCTTTGTGTATCTGTTTGTATTTGTCTTGATTACGTTGTTGTTTATGTTGCCTTCGCTTTTCGATTAGATCCATAATTTCGTCCGTCATCCATTCGTTATGCTTTATCTTTCTGATCTGTGTTTTAACTTCCCTGTTTACTGCCTACTATTTATCGATCTAAAAATATCCTAAAATACTGGGTGTTCCATTAAAAAAAGAACCGATAACGTCATCACCTTAATGTGTATCATTTTGTATAATGAAATTTTATTGTAAAATGTAGAACATTAAACTTAAAAATCGGCGTGTTTTAAATTTTTAAAAAAGGCTTTTCATTTAGGAAATATCAAATTGGTTTTCATACTTTACGGACACACTGTATATGTCAATTAAATATCTACGGATATATTAAATATATATTACCAACATACGGACTCGCCTGACGGACCGGTGTTGGAAACCTTTTTATTCCTGAAAAAATATCACTTTATGCATTTGTTGAAAAAACTATTAGTTATATTCAACTTGAGAAATGTATTTATTGCGTCTCCTTAATAGCTATTCTTCTACAGCCATCTGGTTTTTTTTAACAAAACAAAATGCAGAATATCTGAAGCGTAATAAAGATTTCATTACCTTTGCTCAACAACGGGTGAATATTTACGGTGAGTTCATTTTATTAAATGTAATTTATATCACATTTAAAATTTAAAAAGGTTGCAATTAAAAAAGAAATAATTAACGAAATAATACATTTAGACTATAAATTTTATCTTGGAGCATATTTCCACAAGCACTACTCACTACTCACTACTGTGAACAAATCCACAGTCGAATAACGCTGAAATATGAAAGCTATAACAAAAGCATAGAATGAAAGTGTCGGCGATAACCGCTCTGTCGAGTATACCGATTTAAAAATAAACGCTGGCGCTTTTCAATTAATGTTCAAAAATGGAAAATCCTCCTAAACCATGCACCATTTCACTAAAACCAGAATGAAACTGTCACAACTACAACCGACCAATTCCGTATTCCGCTTAAAATACAATTAAAGTTGCGAGAGATCGTTTGGCGAACTTTTAGGAATGAATTTCAATTTACGCGATATGACGATAAGAATTGCGCACCATCCCGTGGCTTTGTATTCTTTGGTGGTGCCAATTACTCTGTTAAACTCTCCAATCCCGCTTGCAATAACTATCGATTTTTTATCTGGGTAGTTAATAAGAATCATTCCACCAACAGTGTTTTACCGGCAGATATAATTTCAAAAAATTCATGTTTTATTTTTCGTGAATTGCATTAGGTTGTTATGGGAACAAAAAATTGGTATTAAAAAAGTATTTGGCAAGATAAGAAAGACAAAATCAAGTAAAAATAAAAATTGAGTCAAACACATTGATAGCTACTTATTAACAACTTGTATTTTTGTCTCGAATCACCACTCTAAACTAAACTGAGGAGCTATAAAAATCTTAGCAGAACATGCTACTCGAGTATACAAAACTAAAAATAAATTATTAAAATATACAAAGAACGCTTTGAGATAGAACGGATGTGTTATCGACCATCAATGAAAGGCAAAAGGTAAAGGTTTCCTACCGAGTATTAAAAATGTGACAATACATTTCCAAGAATAAAATAGTGAAAACATTTGTTTTCAACACTTCCACAAAATTTATTTTAAATTATTATCTTCTTCTTCGCGTGCCATATCAAAATTATTCGCGTTCTTCACGATCTTCTGCAATATGAAATAATTGTCCTGCATTTGGTATCTGAGTCCTTTCACGAATGTTTTTTAACCAAGAAACTTGTTTTCTTCCTACACCTCTACGGCACTCTATTTTGCCTTTAAGGATCAGTTGTCAAATTTTATATCGACTTCCCCTTACTATGTGTCCCAGATAAGACATTTTTCGATGTTTAACAGTCTTTAGCAGTTCTCTGTCTTTGTTGACGCTCCTTAGTACTTCTTCATTAGTGTTTCTTGTTGTCCAAGGTATTTTCAGCATTCGTCTATAAATCCACATTTCCAATGGTTCAATTTTGTTTATGATCGATACTTTTAGCGTCCACACTTCTCCACTATACAAAAGTACAGACCAAACATAGCACTTAACCATTATTTGCCTTAGTTCTAAACTGAGATGGTTATTGAAAAGAAATGACTTCATTTTCCTAAAAGTAGTTTTAGTCATTGCTATTCTACGTTTTATTTCTAAGTCTGGATCTAGTTGGTCCGTTATCACAGTTCCCAAATATGTCATTTTGTAAATTTTCTCAACTTGGACTCCGTTCAATTGAAGCTTTGCATCGGGATGTGGGTCACGAATAAACACTAAAAATTTGGTTTTGTTTGAGTTTATTTTAATGCCCATTTCCTCTCCTACCTCGTGAATACGAACAAGCAATTTGAAAATCTTCAATATGATCTGATAGAATTACTGTATCGTCAGCATATCTAATTACATTAAGTACTTCCCCGTTGATTTTTATTCCATATGGGTTGTCTCTCAAGTGCCTTTTTACACAACTGGTCCGAGTAAACATTGAACAATGTTGGCGACAAGATGCAACCTTGTCTGACTCCTCATTGTATGGGGATTTCATCGGTGTAGCTATTTCCAATTTTTACGATAGCAGTTTGATTCCAGTACAATTTTTTAATGATACGAATATCCTTGTCATCTATTCCGATATTTTTCAGTATTTGCATTATTTTACGTCCTATACTTTATCGAATGCCTTTTCGAAGTCCACGAAACATGCAAATACATATTTTCTGTGGTCACGGCATTTTTGTAATAGGATGTTAAGCGCAAAAAGTGCCTCCCTGGTTCCCATAGCATTTCTAAAACAAAATTGGGTATCTTCAAGATCTTCTTTGCATTTGCGTCTAATTCTGGTGTGAAGTATTCTGAGGAAAATTTTAAGAGTGTGGCTCATGAGGCTAATTAATTGATATTCTGAGCATTTTCTTGCATTGTGTTTTTTAGGTATTGCGATAAAAATGGATTTGAGCCAATCTGCGGGAATCACTCCGGTGTTATATATTGAATTAAAAAGTCTTACTACTACTTTTATGTTATCATTCTCTATTAGTTTCAGCAACTCAGTTGGTGTATCATCTGGACCACAAGCTTTTCTAATTTTAGCATTATTTATAGCATGTTCTACTTCGCATTTCATAATTTCTGGGCCGTCAGTACAGTTTTGGTAGAATTCGGCAATATTATTCCTGCCATCTTCAAACAACTCTGATATATACAGCTGCCATTCTTTTATTATTTCTTGCTCATTTACAATAATTTTGTTATTAGTATCAACAAGTACAGAAGGAACTCGTTTTTTAAATATATTACTCATTTATTTCAGTTTTTTGTGTACATTAAAGAAGTTGTGTTTAGATATTACATCCTCCATTTCGTCGCACCTTCTTTCATCCATTTTTCTTTGGCTAATTTGATCTCCTTTATTTTCTGGCATTTTTATTTTTTAAATTACTATCACTACAGCTTTTTCGGAAAAAAGTAATTTGTACTGATTTGCTGGCATTAACATTGATCGTCCATCGCTTAAGCCAGTTTTGTAATTGGTCTAAATGATTTTTTACTTTTTGTGATGCTACATTAGGGTCGACATCCGCTGCCAATATTTCCTTGTCATTGGTAAAAGTAGCTAAGAATGTATCATAGCTGGTTGGAAAGTCTGCTGTAAATATCAGATACAGAAATGAGAAACGCTACCCTGAGGTACGTCAGATTGTATTGTTCTATTTTTTATAGTTCCAATTTATTGTCTTTATTCTAATTTATTCTAACTCACGATAATTTATCAAAAGTCTTTATTTCCTACTAATTTATTTTACACTTAAATAATTTATACGTTCGTTACATTTTAACGCGAGATCGCGATCTTCTTTTTGACTAACTGCTCAATGAAAGTCCTGTTATTTATATATAAAATACAGTTATCTAGAAGGGTCTGGGGAATTCCTCTGATGACGTACCATCCATTATGTAAATCATTCAACCAGTCTAGGAAAAGTCGTTCGTTTTCTCGTCTAATAAAAACTCGCAGAGCACTGGCACGTCGACTGCGTTATTGTTATTTGGTTATTCGACCCTTTTGGAGAATTCTCTAGTAATTTCCGGCGGCAGGTACAGGTATGAGCGCCGAAATTACTATAAATATAAAAGAATTAGTCACAATATATTTACAGTTTTATACGAGATATTTTAAAATCGTAACAGTATGATTGTGGTAATTTGAGTAGCCGTCTTCAATTTTAACTTGGAAGTAACGGTCAGTAAAATACGATTTTATTATAAAGTATAGTTGGTCTGTTGGGTGTAATTTCAGTTTGTAGAGAAGACCTTTATGTCATACTCTATCAAATGACTGTTCTATATCTAGAAATACTCCAGCGCAAAAATTTTATTCTGTGGCATTGTTGGATGGTTGACTGTTCACGTCTAAATCCGAATTGGTGTTGTGGTATAATTTCGTTTATGGAACAACTTGCTCGATTTTATGTAATAGTAGCCTTTCTAATACTTTCGACATTATTGGGAGTAGGCTTATAGGATAATATGAATTTGCTTTTGTTGTGGGCTTACCAGGTTTCGGCATCATAGTAACTTGAGCAAATTTCCATTGTATTGAAAAGTAGCGAAGACGTAGTACATTATTATTAATAACACCGCTGCTTTTCTCGGTAGCTTATGAAGTAGTTCTCCTGTTATCAAATTATAGCCAAGAGGTTTCTTAGGATGAATCTGCATTTAAAAACTAAATCTACGAGTTTCAGTATTTTTTCCAAAACAACCAAATACGTCTTTTGCTTAACAAAAGAATTTTCTCAACATAAAGAAAGGAAAAAGGAAAGGGAAAACAAGGACAAAAAACTAAACTCATAAAACGATCCACAGATCGACAAAAATATTGATTCTATAGAAAAAAAATCATAAATTACTTATACAATCGTGTATTAATTGATTACAAATATTACTTATTGCGAATAGAATGGGAACATATGGGAGGTAACAATACACTATGATCTTGATACTTAGCCAATTTTTTCGTTAATTTTTCATTTATCTTCCTTAATTCAACCACTTCTTTCGCCATAACCTTTCGTTCTTTTAAAATTTCATGATAGTGTTTAAGTCCTCTTAGTAAAGCATCCCACACTTTAAACCGTTCTTCACTGTAAATACAAGTAATTCTTTTCCAGTATTCACTAATCTCTTCATCATCTAGTAGACGAGATATCGTGTATCGCCTTTTATGCAATCTTTCACCTAAAAATATATAAGGATATATTTATGTATATCGACAGACACCAATTTTTTGGCGTTCCAATGCATGCGCACATCGTCAAGGACAGTATGGTTACGTAGACAGACAACCGTTAGCTGCGATTGAGACGTGACGATAAATAAAAACGATAGATAACTGAAATATTTTAAGGCTGTTTTCGCAGTTAAAGCATACTGCGATTTGAAGTGGACGTATCACTTACTTTTCTACACTGCTTATGTCAGATCCTACGTGACTTCCTAATTTGAAATCTGCAGTTTCGATGTTTATTCAGTGGCGCCGGCCCACGGGTTGTTTATTGACAATAAATGCATTATTCTTCATTCAAATTAGTTTTGTCAGAATACTTTTTTTAGATTGATTATCGTAGATAATGTTTTAAAAAGAATTAATCACATTTTTAATTTATATGTCTTAGCTAAACATAGTACCCATTGAATAAAAATTTGTGAAACGTGACTGCAAAAAACACCATGGTGTTTATTTATAATAAATTTAAAATAACATAAGAATATTATTATCAAAAAAATTACAATTTAATGTCACAAACAAATAAACAATTTCGCAGTTATAGCTTGAAAATTATTTCAAGAAGTTATTTATTTGTTAGAGAAAACTGATATTAGCGTAGTAAAAATTAAACAAAAAATATTTTTATTTATCTATGAAAAATTGGTACCCGCGAAACCATCATAATAGTAAATGTATTTATCTGGCAAGTATTTCGAGACGACGCACTGTGAGGAAAAAGTTCTCTGAATATAATCTACATTATTTTATTATTTATAGATTGCAGTTACATAAGAAAAGTATCCAATTTATGAATAAAACACAAATCGTGGATAGTTATTTCATCATCATCAGTGGCATTACAGCTCGTCATGAGCCAAAGCCTTCTTCAGAACAATCTTCCATTCGCCCCTGTCTTTGGCACCTCTTCTCCAAGCTCTAAATCCGATGGATTTTAGATCATCCTCTATGATATCTTGATACCTAAGTTTTGTTCTTCCTCTGGATCGTCTTCCCACTGGTCCTCTTCAGTCGAAAATTTTTCTGATCGTTTCATCTTCATCTCGTCTAATTACATGTCATATCCATTAAAGGTGTACTAATTTAATAAATTTTACAACGTCAGGTACTACACCTGAAGAAGCATCGTAGTTTACTTTATGCGATCTTTGTAACCAAGCACAATCAGCTATAACGGTTATTAACCCATTTCCTTCGGAATCTACTTCACTAATTTCTTTGGCTAAAGCTAATTCCTCCCGTCCAGCCTCTTCTGTGGAATCACAAAGTGTTTGGCCGATGATATCTGCAACTGTCTCCGTATGTTTTGCATACTGTCTGTAGGACATCACAGGTATATTTAATGCAGCGTGCTGCTGCTGTATGTCTGAATAACCAGAACCATTCAAGTTCAGTGAATTGTTACCAAAATCCTATGTTGCTATCTCCTTTTCAATATTGCACATTTGACATTTAAAAGTCATATAGTCAAAAGACATATATATATATATATATATATATATATATATATATATATATATATATGGTTGTAAATATATAAATAATAAATACTTACTATAGTGCAATTGCTCTCCTTTTCCTTGACCTAGGACGTTTACTGGGACTCATTTTTTATCTTGTCTCTTATAACTTATATCACTAACCTAATGTAATACTTAAAAATACGCGTAAACTAAAGAACTTTTAACTTATACCACTAAACTAATAATATATTACTTAAACATACCCGTAAACTAAATAATTTCAATGTTTTCAAAATAAATAAGAATACTGTAAACTGTAAAAACTAAACAAGTTGATAAAGAAAATACAAGAATGAAAGAACTAAAATGGATTGTGATCTAAGCGAACTAACTGACCCTACCGTACGTTCATGAGATTTGACGACACTAATGCGATAACGATCAAGCTAAGCGACAATGATGAGGAACACGTTTCACTATTAGATTTCAGTATTTTTTAGTAATTTTCTGCAAAGTTTGAATACGCTTTTCTCGTTTATTACTGAACACAGAAAGGTGAAAAAAGAATCAACGATTACAGAAAAAAAACTCTTTCAACTGATGGGCGTGAAAAGTTTGGTTATAATAGAACGTTAAACAGTTTAATCCAATTTTTCAACAGAAAATTCAAAAAAATAAAAAAGTAAAACCATCATTTTAAAGGCAACATAGTTTTGAATAACATGTCCAAATTTCGAGGCATTTTGTCGGTAAATAACAGAGAAAAAATTTTGGTGCACCGATAAAACAGCCTTAATGAAATATACAAGGCAGGAAAAATATTAGTAGAGTGGCTCAAATCGGAGTTCGTACCATTGCCCAGAAAAAAGGAAGCAAAAGTTTTTGAAGAGTTATGCGACAATACCCAAGAGATTAAATGTCGCTTCGGAAAGGCAAAAAGTGCATTCTTAACTATGAGCTTTGTGTTCAAGAGCCATGACCTCACCCTAGAAACTAAAATAAGGCTTCTTAAATCTTACGTGTAATAAGTGATTCTGTAAGGAGTAGAAACGTGGACATTAAAGGTAGAAACTCTAAACTACAGGCTTTTTGAGCTATGATTATCCAGAAGGATCCTGAAGATACCCTGGACAAAGTCACCAATGAAGAACATCGGTCAACATCATGAAGGACCGCAAGCTGCAGTACCTAGGACATACACTGAGAAATCAAGGCAAATATGAGTTACTTCTATGCATTTTTCAAGGTAAGACTGAAGGAAAAAGGGCCCCAGGACGAAAAATAATAATCTGGCTTGCAAACCAACTTTGCTGTTTTAAAAGAATTTAAAAGTGAAGGCTTTTTGGCCATTACCTGTTAATGCGATTCAACGATTTACGAGAGCATGTTTCCAACAAAATGTTCTATTCTTGACAACCCTCATTTATTTGAAGAAATGGACAGCCTCATGTCATGATATGGGTTGTAATCACTTCAATGTAGCTTAGGCCATATTTTTTAAAGGATTCGTAACTCAGCACACTTATCTGCATATGATCAACGAGTGGTTCAATCAGCAAGTAGGACAGTTCTCCAAACTATCCTACACCAATGTATTGGCCTCTAAGAAGCTCATATTTGACAACGCTGGACAATACACTGTGGAATGTCATAAAAGATGAGGTTAGGAAACGAAGATATGTTTCGAATAAGAACCTGCGAAATGTAGTTCGTCAAGCTTTCACGTTTGTTCCCCATCTCAGAGGACATGCTGAGACGGGTAACATTGAAAGAAATTAAAAGTTAAGAGGTTCTGCCTGGGAACGTGTTCATGGAAATGAACAGCGGTAAATCGAAATATCGAGTAATAATCAGCATCTGAGCGAAACATAGCTGAGTAGCAAAGAGAGATGATACAAAATGGTAAAAAATAATAGTGGTATTAAAACATCCAAGATAAGAACTTCTAGAAATATGGAACTAGTGTAGCCGAAACTGTATATCATATTAAAGTAAAAATAAGCAAACTCTTATAGTGTTTCGTTTTTAGTTGTTTTTTGACATAATTGTTTAAGATAATTTCTAATTTACGACACATATTATTTTACCTGTGGTTGGAATTGGATTCGACTTTTGGTGATAGAATTCTATAAATTCGTTTAGAGCTTTTATCACATATATACGGCTGATAACTAAAGGGTGGTGAAACTGGCATAATGTTCTATCTTTAAGGTCTTTCATCATTAACCTTTTTTTTACCATTACTGATCTTCGTTTTAATATAGAGTCCGATTCTTCACCCCCACCAACGTCTAGGAAAAAAGAATATTATATATATTAGAATAAATAAACTATTAATCAAATGCTGATTCGTTTAAATTAAAAAGCTCAAATTCGTGAGTGTGTTTCTACACTCAGTTACTAAAAATATGTATTTAGTTGTCAAATACTCTATACGTCATGTATTATTTAAAATTATGCATACAGACTATTGGCATAATTTATAGCATACCTGACAGAATTCTAATAGTAGCAATTTACATTTTTAGCATTTAAGATAGTTTTCCGGAGACCTGATGATGAACAGCAAAATTCAGTGTTCGAAACGGGTCTTCTAAGGTACAATACTAATTGTGAGTAAGTCTAATGGTTATTTCTTTGTTTTTGGTCCTTCTCTATTAACTATTTTATTTTTTTGTCTTTACAATAAACTGGTTTGACATGTAACCTACTTTTATGCTTTGTTATTCATGTATCAACTATTTCATTGGGTGGTGTTGTTTCTCTTTTAAGACTAAATAAAAATATTTATTCTATATTGCTATTATTAGAAAAAGATCAGTTGAGAAATATGAAGGTTTCAAAAATTTTTTCTCACCAATCGAGATATCGTCCTCTGTTGTGATGTCCGAAAATTCTACACCAGGTAGTAGCTCGTCAACAGCTTCTTCTATAACTGATTTTGATTCTTGTGTCATTTTAATAGCCTCTTCCAGCGGAGGAATATTTGCATTATATAATCTACTACTATATTGTTGGTTTTTCGTAAATGAATACCCAACAGACAAAGAAGATACCATCGATCTAGAAAAACTAAAAAGTTATTGTGTATTTAAAACAACTCTTATTTAAAATTCTATATTTTTATAATATAATATAACCATTGACAGCTGGTGAGAGAGAAGTAGCGACACCGTTCTCTGTAGAAAAATTATGTAGATACAATTAATTGTATTCGATATTTTCATATTTCATATTCACACTTAAGAAACTTCACGGTTGAAACTTCATTCACTTTTCTCTTGAAACTTTATATATATATATATATATATATATATATATATATATATATATATATATATATATAATAGCACTACGAGCCTAGTAGGCCCATGGCTTGAGCTGTTATTGTTTTCCATTTCTTCCTATTATTAGCCTTGTCCTTCCATCTTTCTATTCCCAGTGTTTCTAGGTCTTTCTCTACTTCTTGCTTCCATCTACTTCTCGGCCTTCCTCTTCTTTTTTTTGTACCCATTGTATGCATCAGAATCATTTTTGGTACTCGAGAATTTGTCATTCTTTCTATGTGCCCTAGCCACCTGAGTCTCTGAGCCTTTACTACTCCCACTATACTAGGATTCTTGTACATATCTTCTAATTCTTTATTTGTTCTTCTTTTCCATGTATTGTCTACTATCTTGCCTCCAAATATCTTTCTCAAAACCTTTCTTTCCCATATTTCGAGCATACCTGTTTCGCCTTTGTTCAGTGTCCACACTTCACTGGCGTAGGTTACCACTGGTTGTATAACTGTTTTGTAAATCCTTATTTTGGCATTCCTAGATATCTGTTTACTTTTTAATAGCCTGTTTAAGGAGTATACGCATCGGTTTCCTGCCATTATTCTTGATTGGAGCTCCTCTCTAATATTTGGTTTGCATGTGAACATCGACCCCAGGTATGTAAATCTTTCCACTGCTTCAAATATATATGCTTTTTCACCCTCTACTTCTATTTTTAGATTTCCTCCTTTTTGTTCACTGTCATCTATCCATTCCATGTATTTTGTCTTACTTTCGTTGATGGTTAAGCCTATTTTCTTTGCCTCTCTATCTAGCCTCTTTACTACTTCTTGTAGCTCCCATTTGCTTCGAGCCAGTATTACTACATCGTCTGCAAAGGCTAGACATTGGTGCTTTCTTTGGTATAACAATCCCTCTCTGTTGACATTTGCATCTCGTATGACCTTCTCCAAACACAAGCTGAATAGTATCGATGATAGGGGATCTCCTTGCCTTACTCCTTCACTGACTTCAAATTTTTCCGACATTATATTATTTATTTTAACTCTGCTCTCAGTCTTGGACAACGTTATTTGTATCATTCTTATAAGTTTTCTACTGATACCCAATTCTTCTAGTGCTTTGCTCATTTGGTTCCGTTTTATTCTATCGTACGCTTGTTTGAAATCAATGAAGAGGACCCTTGTCGGCAGATTGTGTTGATAACTTTCCGCTTGCAATTCTCTGAGCGTAAATATCTGATCTATTGTACTTCTACCAGGTCTGAAGCCACATTGGTACTCGCCGACAATGTTTTCTATCACTCCTGCCAATTTGTCCTTTATACACGCTGCAAGAATTTTGTATGCAGTATTCAATAGTGATATCCCTCTGTAATTTTGACAATCTGTCCTATCGCCTTTCTTATAAAGTGGGCATATAATTGCATCTGTCCATTCTTGTGGTAGTTGTTCTTTAATCCAAATCTCCTTTATTAATTTGAACATTTGCTCCTCTAGCGTTTTCCCTCCATATTTGAACATCTCTGCAGTTATATTATCACTTCCTGGACTCTTGTTATTTTTTAATTTCTTTATTATTTCCTTTATCTCGTTTCTGGTAGGGGGTGTTTCTTCTGTCTCATTTATTTGGTTCCTATGTTTCTCCGTTCTTATAGGCTGTTGCTGTTCTATCCTGTTTTCGTCATTTAGCAATTCATCGAAGTATTCTTTCCATCTAGCGGCTATTTCATTTTCTCCACTAATGGCGTTTCCCTCTTTATCTTTGTAAAATATTGTTTTTTGTTGGTATCCTCTTTTTTCATTTTTTACTCCCTGGTATAAATTTCTAATTTCTCTATTTTTGTAATTTTCTTCTATTTCTTTCAGCTGATTTTCCATGTACTTTCTCTTTTTCATTCTCAAAACTTTTTTTACGATTTTTCTTTGTTTTTCATATCTGTTTCTTGTTTCTTCCGTATCACTTTTGATCATATCCATCCTTAGTTTACTTCTTTCTTCAATTTCCTTCTGGCATTCTTCGTCAAACCAATCCTTTTTCTTTTTAGTTATATATTTATTGCATTCTTTAGCTGTGTTACTGATAATCTGCTGAATTTTGTCCCAGTCCTTGTCTATGTGCCCTTCTAGGTGTATTTCATTTAATTTTCTATCGATACCTTTTCTATACATTTCTTGTTCTTCTTGCGTTACAAGCCGCACTGGTTTATTTGTGTTCTTATTTTTTCTTTTGCGATTTTTTTCTTCCGGTATCAGTTGAGCCATTTTAATTCCTAACATGAAGTGATCCGAGTCAGCGTCTGGTCCTCTGTATGTTCGCACGTTCTTTATACATTTTCGGTCTTCTCTCTCTATTAGTACATGGTCAATTTGATTTAATGTTTTTCCATCTGGGGATCGCCATGTTGCTTTGTAGATGCTTTTTCTCTCGAAATATGTACTCATTATTAGCATATTTTTTTCTTTGGCAAAATCTATCAAAAACTGCCCGTTCTCATTAGTTTCTTCGTGTTTGCTAAATTTTCCTATAGTTGTTCTATATATTTCTTCTTTTCCTATCTTTGCATTTGCGTCCCCCAGTACTACTTTAATGTCATATCTTGGAATACTTTCAAATACCCTATTAACTTCACAGTAGAAATCCTCTTTTACTTCAATATCTTTTTCTTCTGACGGTGAGTGAATGTTAATGAATGTGATTTTTTGATATTTTCCTCTTATTCTTAGACAACATAGACGATCAGATATTGGTTTAAACTCTACAATTGATGCTTTTAACGCTTTATTTACCAAAAATCCTGTGCCTAATATTCTGTTTCTGCCTCCACTATTAAAAAATAAGCTATTTTCAATTTCCAGCATTTCCTGACCCAGTTGCTTTGTTTCTTGTAGTGCCACTACGTCAAATTTAAACTTTTCAATTTCTTTAGTTAAGTGTTTCAGTTTTCCTTCCTCAAAAGTACCCCTTACGTTCCACGTTCCTACCATTAAGTGATCTTTTGGATATGTGTTTCTATTGTCTTTTTTTGTATTTTTTATCTTTAAATCACCCTTTCCTATGACAATGTTACCGGTATTCATGTCCTTGTTCCTTGCGTTGTTCGTCTTCGTATTTTTACTATCATAGCCGTTTTCTAGTTTTTTGAGTTTGTTATTTCCATTTTATCTTCCTTGCTATTCCACTTCCATTCAACACCATTTATCATCATTTTCCTTGCTCCTATTTTGACTTCGTTTCCTTTGTTTCTTTCCTCTTGTGCAATTTTTCTTATTATTTTTTGAATTTCTCTCTCTCTCACCGTTGTGTCATCGTTGATGTATACCTTTTCCTTTTTGACGTCCTTTAACTTTGCTTTATTCTTCATAACTTTTATCTTTTCTTGTTGGTTCTCCATTTCAATTAGGCACGTTTTTGGACCTAGTTTGTGGGCCGTCTTTATTTTGGCCTCTACTGCAAGGTGATCTTTTATAAAATTGCCAATTGCTTTCTTCAATACCAGCTGATCCTGCGTATCAATTGCTAGCCCGTTCATTACCACATTATTTCGCCTTCTCTGTTTTTCTATAATTTCTATGTTGTCTCGTATTTCCCTTAATTCTTTCTTAATCTGTATGTTTTCCTCTTTTAGAATTTTATTATCATTCTTTAGTTCCTTGTTTTCCCTTATTAGATGTTCAACTACCTCCTTGTATTCCTTTTGGTCTTCTTTTATTTGTCTAATGTCGCTGGTTAGGTTGCTCATCATTTCTAGCAATTTATCAAGTTTTGCTCCATCCTCTTTTCCTCCTGTCTTCTGAGGGGTTCTTGTTAGTTTTTTATTTTTTCTGGATCTCTCTTCCTCTTGCTCATCATCCTCTCCTCTATTCTTTCTTTTTGCTCCTTCATCTGTTGTTGTATCGTCACTGTCCATATACGTTTTACCTTGTAGATATTTTTCCATCCTTGTATGCTTTTCGTTTTTTTTTTTTTTCACTTCGCGGATTACTTTCAACTCTGATTGGCGCCAGACACTATCTCTCGCTTCAACAGCTCGGAAGAAACAGTATCTACCACTTCCTGTTGAATCCCCTATTCGAAGTCTCGACTAATTTTGTATTCCGTGGCAAACACGAAACTTTGCACACATTGGCAACGTCGCAATTCAATTAAACGTAGCTTCCTTCCCAGTGTTAGTTCTTATCAGTTAACCTCGCTTTTTTCCCTTATCCGATTATTCACTTTGTTATTGTTTTTTTTGCAGTTTTCGGTGTTTATTTTTGCACAGTTGTTACCTTATTCAGTTATCTCAATTCTCACTACAACGTATTGAATTATTTCCCGTTGCAACTCTCGAATTTCGGGTTTATCGCAGACAGAAAATAAAACAAAAATCTTCAACTCCGCGCCACGTTGCCGAATCAGAATAGACTTGAAACTTTATTCCATTAAAATATCTTTGTAGCTGAAAATAACTTAATCGTGCTAAACACATTTTACAAACTACCACCTAGACTAAGTTAAAGAAATCACGCGGAAAAACTGTAACAAAACATGACATAAGAAAACTGAAATATAATGAAGTAAAAGAAATAGTTATAAAAGCAATAAAGAGAAAACTCAAAGAAATCGATAATACAACGGAAAGCACAGAAGAGAAGATACAATCCCTTAATACAACGAAAGATTAAATTAAAGACAATTTTATGAAGAACGAAGAAGGTAAGAGTAAGACATGGATGACGACATAGATTCTGCAGCTGATGAAAAAAAAAAGGATAAACAAGAACAATATCTCTATGTATAAAACATTACAACGAGATACACAGAGAAAGATCAGGGAAGCTCAACAAAAAGAACTGAAAGAAAAATGCCAAGAAATCGAAATTCTACAAAGTAAATACGACGACAAAGTAAAAACATAAGAGTAAGTAAACTTGTTAATAACAACGGAGAAGTAATCGTGGACAAAGAGAGTATTGATAATACCTGGAAACCTGGAAAAATTACATACGAAATTTATTTTTTGATGAGAGAGAAAACTAGTCCCCAATACCTACGATAACATGACCACCTATACTAGTGATAGAAATAAGAGCAGCCATAATATCACTAAAAGAAGGGATAGCTCCTAAATCAGACGTAGTACAGTCTAAATTTCTTAAACTTCTTGACGATAAATCTTTAAGAATACTAGGTAAACTCTTTAATAATATATATGACGCTTTTTCTTACAATTATACATCGCAGAATATACAAGCTATGCGAAGAGAGAATACAAGACACATAATTTGGATTTATGAAAGGCGTAGGTACGAGAGATGCACTGTTTAGTCTACAGGTATTATTCCAAAGATGTATAGATATGACTTGCGATATCTACACCTGCTTTGTTGACTACCAAAAAGCATTTGACACAGTCCAACACCAAAACCAAAATGATGGATGTTCTTACAAAAGCCCAAATCGATGATAAAGAACGGCGTATAATACAAAATGTATACTGGAACCAATCAACCACAATAAGAACAAATCTTGGAGATAAACGGACGGAAGCGATTCAGATTCTATGAGGCGTTAGACAAGGATATATACTTTCACCTATATTATTTAGCCTATATTCAGAGGAAATATGTAGTGAAGCCTTGGAAAATTTCGAACATGGAATATTTTTAAATGGAGAACACCTAAACAACATGTGCTATGCAGTTGACATCGTTATTTTTGCAGACAATTTAAACAGTTTACATCAACTAATAAACAAAGCTATTGAAGTAAGTGAAGGAATTGAACTACATGTAAACATATCAAAAACTAAATTTTTGCTCATCGGCAAAAATAAATTCAGAGACGTCCAACTGCTTACCAAGAATACACCAATGGATTGAGTAAATAGTTTACTACCTACCTTAAAAAAATAGTAAACGAACAATGAAATCACTCACAAGAAGTAAAATGTAGAATGGAGAAGGCTAGGAGTGCATTCAACAACATGGCCAAACTCTTTAAAACCCACAACCTTTTTCTGGAGATAAAGTAAGGCTCCTACGATGATACATTTTCTCGATATTTTACTAGGGAGTTAAATCCTGGACACTCACTGAAGCGATGAAGAAAAAATTAAGCCTTTAAGATGTGGCTATACAGAAGAATCCTAAGGATATCATGGATGGACAAGATATTCAACAAGACTGTACTATGAAGAATGGGGAAAGAAAAATAGGTGATGTATACCATTAAAAGGAGAAAGTTAGAATATCTACGACATTTAATGAGAAACGGCACTAAATACAGATACCTGAAAATAATCCTTCAAGGCAAAATATTGGGAAAGTAAGGAATGGGACGAGTAAGAATATCATGGTTAAAACAACAACTAATAATTATAGCCAGAATGATAGCCAATATTCGCAACGAACAGGCACCAAAAGAAGAAAAACTATATTTTACAATAAATCTAACTGTTCGCTCTTTTAAACGAGGTTGATTTCATAACGCTCGATAAATGCATGTAGTTACCATGGAAACGGCACGCAGTAACTAGAGGGCATTGATATTTTTAACGCATTTCCAAGAGATGAAAATATGTCTTGAAATTGAAATGGACAATATTTTACTTTTGACCATAAATGACCCAAGAAACAAAAAATGTAATCGGATGCATACGTTCTTTAAATTTGACTGACGCTGGCGACGCTTACTATGTTGTGCATCGAAAAAATTTTCATTGGAGAAATTTCTGACTTCAACGAAAAGGTGATCGAAAGGTTTACCTTTGAGAAAAATAGAAGAGCTGAGTTTATTTTAAGTAGGCTTTGGGTAAATACCTATTATTTTTTCTATTGTCTAATCAGCGCTCACCTAAAAAAAATTATCACCAGCCGTCACTAAATATAACTTACTACCTATTTATTTTTCTTTATTCTTTTCTTTTTTTCTTATTTCTGCTTATTGTTTTGTTTGAATATAATTATTCACTAGTGTGTCTGTCATTACGGAGAACTATTTGAATTATATTTCAATCATTTAATCTCACATTTTTAGATACACATATAATTAGAAGAATACATTGATAATAGGTTGCCAAACAAAAAGTGCCTACAAATATGTTTAATTCAATTAATAATAAAAAAATTTTTAACAAAAATTTTATTTCGTTTATTTAATTTTTAAATAATCATCAACGCTACTGGTTTAAAGTGTCAGTTGTGTGAGTTTTTAAAGCATGCGTCAACGATGTAATATACTCAGGATGGGATCTAAAAATGAATTTACATATAGCTGACACCACTGACATTCGTACGCCACTGACATTCCGGAAACAAGTGTCAACTTTTGTTACTAGCTGCTTTGGGTGCAAGTATTTATTCATAGGTTCCATTTTGTAGCTGGCAACCTTAATTTGCGACCACTTTTTCTCAGGAAACCTTATATCATGATATTAAAAAAAAAATTAGCTAAAAACAGTTTTTGAATGCTTTATACCAGCGATTTCTTTAGATTGCTCTACCTCAGTAGATCTTATAAAATTAGAAATTGTTTGCTACCAGTGGCGTAGCAACACTTGGATAAATTTCTTGCAGACATTTATCCACTACCGAATTATTTTATTAGTCAAACGAAATTTAAGTGATGTCAAATTAACATCAAATAATTATTTTGTCAAAATTATAAGCAGTATTGTGGTTTAAAATTGTAATTTTTCATATTTTTATGTTACTTAAATTTTATTAGTAATGACGAGCAGTAAGTTTTTTTTTCTACACAAAACTTCCACAAAATTTTGTGGAAGTTTGAAAACAAAGTTTTCAGTGTTTTATTGTTACATAAAATGAATTTCCATCAAGTAACGGTCGAATCCATCAAGTATTTTTTTGTTTATATTAGTTTTGTCCAAATGTAAACTTTCGTTTTTAGATTGTGTTGAGAAAGGAAACAAAATTTCCAAAAAAATTGACTAATCTCAGAGTTCTACTTTTAGCCCAAAATAAATTGACTGTATTATCCAAGAATAAACATGGTTTTACATACTACACAGTATGATGCAAATGTATGGAATAAATTCATAATTTCATAAACAAACGATTTAAAAAAAATCTTAAAACACGTCAATTTTAATTTTTGAATGGCAATAAACTAGTATACACTTCATCTAATTTATATACCGATGCACGTCATCGGCGTCATAGCCTGTGGCGTCACATGATACCAACACAAAATATTTAGGGTGTAGGTGTGTTCTTTTTTAGAACCACTTTACCGAGTACACTTTTTTTTTGTTTAATAAAACTCCAACAGGAATCTTATGACTATTGCTATCTGATCATTCACTATGATCAATAAGCAAGTTAGTTCTATATATAAATATTACAAGAAACTTATCTAAGGTTATATTCAGCAATATTCCTTAGGCTCTAATACATTATAGTACTACTAGCTAACGTGTACACTTTAGCCGCACTTTACTCTGCTTTTTCACTTTCACTCACTTATAGCACTAAATCAAACGGCTTCGTTCTCTTTAGTCTTCTTATCTGGTTGGCGTTGTCTAGGAGTTTGATGGCCTCGACGTTCACGTGGTTGGAGAGCCTCTGTTCATGACTCTCGGCAAACTTACTTATTGTCTGGATAACTGTATCCATCTGGAGGTCTCGATGAAGATCACAGTTTCTAAAGTACCATGGAGCGTTAACGATGTTCCTTAATACTTTATTCTGATATCGTTGTATATGTTGGATGTTGCTTTCTTTTGTACAGCCCCATAGCTGTATTCCGTATGTCCATATCGGTTTAAGGACTTGCTTATATAATAGCAATTTGTTGTAAATAGACAGAGTGGATTTTTTTCCCATCAACCAGTACATCTTTCTGAACTTAATTTCTAATTCCTTCTTTTTTTTCTTAACATGTGCTTTCCAACGTAGCTTGGAATCTAACGTCATACCCAAATATTTTGCCGTATTTGCATAAGGTATTTGGTTTCTATTTATATGTACTGGGATATGTTGTTCTCTTTTGTTAGTAAAATTGACATGAACAGATTTTGTTTCATTCAATTTGATACGCCATCGGTTGGTCCAGATGTTAATTTGTTCAACAGAGTTCTGTAACATGGTAGCTGCATCCTCGTGGTTTTGTCCGACTGCTAGTATGCATGTGTCGTCTGCAAATGTCGCAATTGTGTTAGGTTCTAATGATGGAATATCGCTGGTATAGAGCAGGTATAGCACTGGCCCCAGGACACTTCCTTGTGGAACTCCAGCTTTAACTTCTCTTAATTCTGAATATGCTTCCTCATATTTAACTCGAAAGTATCTGTCTGATATATATGATTCTAGTAGTTCAGAATATTGTTTTGGTAAGTAGCATCTCATTTTATGATATAGTCCATCATGCCACACCTTGTCAAAAGCCTGCGCTACATCGAGGAAAATTGCGGAACAAACTTTTCCTTCTTCTAGAGCTTTTTCTATGATATCTGTTATTCTATGCACCTGATCTATCGTTGAGTGGCTTGCTCTAAACCCAAACTGATAATTAGGAATTAAATTTTTTTCCTCTATAATCGGTTTTAGTCTCTTCAAGAGTAATTTTTCGTATAATTTAGACATGACAGGTAACAGTGAAATAGGCCTATATGAAGAAGCTTCTTGTGGAGGTTTTCCTGGTTTTAGTGTCATTATAATTTCTGCCACCTTCCATATCTTTGGTACGTACCTCAACCTAAAGGAAGCGTTTATAAGATGTGTTAATTTTATAATAGCTTTCCTTGGAAGTTGCTTTAACACTTCCCCAGTAATTAGATCAAATCCAGGAGCTTTCTTTGGATTTATATTTTCTTTTATTTCCAAATATACTTCTTTTGGAGTTACAAGGCTAATCTCCATTTCGTCTTGATCAGGGAGCTCCCAGTTTATTCTTTCTTGTTCTTCATTTGGTTGAAAAGTATTTTCTAGGTGGTCAGCAAACCTGTTGGCCTTTTGTATATTGCTTCTTGCCCAGCTACCATTAGTATTTCTAATTGGTGGATACTGTAAGATTGGCCTTTTTAATCGTTTAGTAGCCTTCCACAAAGAGTAATCAGTAGCGCTATCATTTGATAGTTCACTTAGGTAAATGTTAACCGATTCGTTTTTAATTTTTTGTATTTCTCTTTTTAATTTTTGTGTGGCATTATTTAATCTAGTTTTATCAACTGGTGCTCTAGACTGATGCCACTTGCGTCTTAGTTTTCTTTTTTCGGTTATCATTTCTCTGATTTCTTTCGGGTAGTTATTACCTTTTATTCTTTCGACACTGTTCGTGCTGTTGTTCCAAGCAGCTTGTTGTATATTTTTATTGAGTAATTCTACTTCTGCTTCTAGTTGATCAATGGTTCTTAATGGCACTGAGAGGTTAATCTTCTCTTCAAGGTCTATCTGGAAACTTTTCCAATCAGTATTTTTGTTAACAAGTCTAGGGGGGCTTTCTTTTTTGATAACAGTGTCACTGAGTGTGAGAATAATTGGAGAATGGTCCGAGGTCATATCCAATGACTCTTCTATCTCTATGTAATTTGTAGAAATATTTCTAACTACAAAGAAGTCGATAAGGTCTGGAATTTTATTTGTGTCAGTAGGCCAGTATGTTGGTTTTCCCGTTGATACTGCGTCGCATTTTATGTATTTCATTGCTTCTAAAAGTTCTTTCCCTTTGGTTGTAGTCAGTCGTGACCCCCAATGCGTATGTTTTGCATTGAAGTCTCCTCCAAGGATAAATCTATGTCCTTGACTGGTCAGGAAATCTACGTATTGATTTTTCTTGATGGTATGTCTTGGCGGACTGTAAACTGCTGTGACGATTACCTCATAATTTTTACATTTAATTTTTACTGATGTGGCCTGAAATTCTTTTGTTCTGTACCCAATTTCCTGATAGTGCATAATATTTTCCTTGATTATTACTGCACTACCTCCTTTGGCTGCATTATCAGGGTGAGTAGTATGATAAGTTTTGTAACCCCTAAATCTAATATATGACTCATTCGTAAAATGGGTTTCAGAAATGAGGCATATGTCTATTTTTTCTATATCTAGTATCGCTTGTAGTTCTTGCTGATGTTTCAAGATCCCATTTGCATTCCATTCTAGTATTCGTAAATTACCCGCCATTACCAAGTCTTTTAGGTATAGCTCCTTTGGTGCTATATTCTATTCTGGTTATACGCTCGTCTAGGTTAGTTAATCTCTCTAATATTTTTTGTAGTGTTTGTTCTATTTTCAGATCTTTTTGACTACTATAGTTTTCTTCGTTACTTTTACCAGCTGCTACCATACTATAAGTTCTTGTTTTGTTTTCTTCTTGTTTTAGATTTTCTACAGGATTAGGATGCATTTTTTGAGGTTGTCTGGGTAAGGTCTGTTTCTTGTTATGTTTATCTTTTATTTTTTGTATTTCCTTTGCCACGATACATCCTCTATAGTTAGCCGGATGCCCTTCTCCACAGTGGACACATTTAGGTTTTGCGTCCTTGGGTTTCTCACATTTGGCTGTTAGGTGTTTTCCTGTGCAGCGGACACATCTCGGTTCTTTCGAACAGTAACCTTGTGTGTGTCCATATGCCTGACATCTCTTACATTGAGGTACCAATTTTGATTTTCTGAGCGGAAGTATTTGTACTTTTACGTTCATGATATCTGAGATCTCATAGATTCTATTGATATTTTCGTCATTTCTGAATACCAGCATAAACATATTTAGTGGTTGCTTTGTTTTGTATTTTAATTTTGGTATGACATCTATTATCTTGAATCCTTTATTACTTAAATCGTTCATGATCGAATCCTTACTGGCTGAATGATGTAACTTATTGACCATAACTTTAATGGGTCGGCTTTGATTATTTTCATATGTATGCCATGGATAATTTACTTCAGTCAATTTTTTCGTTAATTTTCTGAAGTCTTCTTCACTATCGACATTAATTTTAGCGCTCTTGTCTCCAAGTACTTTTATCTGGAATTTAGTAGTATGTAGTCTGACTAATTCATGAAATTGGCTAAATTCGGCAATACTCTCCACAATTATTGGAGGTGGGATTTGTGTTTTTCTGGTTTTTTCTTCTCTTTGTTGGATATATGACTCTTTTTGTGGTGGGGTCAATGATGTATCCATTTTACGTTTTTTGAAGTTTTTGACACGTATCCACTCTGTCTCCTTAGCTAATTCCTCATCGTCAGTATGAAACTCCTCATTCTTAGGTTCTTTCTCTTTGGACAAGTTTTTCTCTAGATCTGCAAATTTTAATTGCAAGCTTTCATTTAATTTTTGTAGGTTGTCTAACTGGAGTTGGAGCTGATTTATCCTATCCGTAGCGTAAATCTTTTCCATTTCCGTCTGTTTCCATGCCGTGTACAGCATCTGTTCATTCTGGGACCTTGCATAATTTTCCTGAAAGAGTGCACTATTTTGTTATATTAACAGTACCTCGTTAGGTGTTTGCGGACCCGCATTTTGTTGGATCATTTTAACGAGAACCAACAATCCTGGCAGTCACTAGGTGCCCTTCATTATTTCTAACCAAGCGCCCGGACTATAAACAATTCAAAAGTAATTTGGATTATCTTACCAGTTTTTGTCACTTAACTATTTTCGACTTAATTATCAAATGATAATTAGCAAACACGGAAACACACAACCTACCGAGTACGCTGACATGACAACCACTAGACATATTTTATTATATACGCGTAGAAATCATATTTAAAAATTTCTATTAATGTTAACTTGAAGAAATACACAATAATATGTTTCATTTAATTTGTATAAATGCATTATAAAGCGTTATTATCAAGAACATTTGTTCGGAACACACTGTAACTATAATCGAACGAAGGTAAAATTTTGGCATAAATTGGTAACATTTATTTGACAGTTGCGGTGTTGACACTTTTTGTACTTCATTATTTTGAATTTTAAAGTGAATATCTCTTGTTTTATATTTTTAACTATCTAATAAAATCTGTTCTTTTTAGAACAAAATTAGTGTGTTTTATTTCAAAAATGTCACGTAAGAATTTAAATAGTCGTTGTAAAGAGATGGTAATACTTTTGCAATAATTATGTAATTTATTTGATTTAAAATGGAGTCAGGATTTTTTTATATTTTGGCAACTATGTCAACTTCGATCTCTGACGTAGATAATGACGTAAGTCGTTATCTAAATTAGATGAAGTATATACGTGTTGTATATTACGTCCGAGGTCATGCGACGCCTCTTTTGAAAGGTCTCCTTATCGCCTTTGCAACGATGTAATCATTTGAATATTAATTTCTACAGGGTTCACCAAAATTGTGAACTTTGTTAAGTAACATGGAATTACAATAAATATTTATTCAATAAACTAAAATTCACTCAGAAACGCTACTGGGAATAAAACAAGATAGTATTTTTTACTAGTTCAAAAAAATACATTGATAACAAACAACGCTACATTATAATCTGAAATTAATTATTGTATAAGTATCCCAAGTTACTTTTCAAATTTTTACTCTTCGAGTTTTTTGCCAACAATAATAAAGGCATTTGCGAAAATGAAATTAACAGAAACAGAACTAATAGAGATTTTAATCATGATTACTTATGGAAATAGAGTGAGGACTCAAGCAGAAGTTTAGCAGACTCAATGCTAAATACCCCAATCGAAAACCAGTTACTCAATCAACAGTAAGCAAAATTTAAAAAAAAATAGAGAAACGGTCCAGGCTAAACATCTTCCCAGAAGTGGTAAAAATTAATATCCGAAGCCAAGAAACTGGACGTTGTACTGGCGTTTCAAGAAAATCCCCATACCAGTTCTAGACAGGTCGCACTAGATAATAATGTCCACCAATCAACTGTTGTAAGAGTGCTAAAAAAGGAGAAGTGGCATACATACAAAGTACATCTGGTCCAGGAGCTATTAGAAGATGACTCGATAGAAGAATCGTATTCTGCAACACCGTTATGAAAAAATGTAACAGAGATCAGGGTTTCATACAAAAGCTACTTTTTTCTGAAAGCGTCTATTTTTGCTGAATAGCCACGTAAATCGCCAGACATATCGATACTGCGCAAGTGAAAATCCACATTGGATGGAAGATTATAAGACACTATATCCCGACAAGGTGAATGTTTGGGCCGGCATTATAAACAATTAAATTGGAGGGTCATATTTTGTTGATCAAAACTTAACTGCTTCTCGTTATCTAGAATTTCTTCAGGATTATCTGTTGCCACAGCTGTATCAGCTATTTCCAAATATAAATAATTTGTGGTACCAATATGATGAGGATCCCCTACACTACGGCGTTGAGGTACGAAATTACCTTGATAACGTTTTCCCAAGTAGGTGGATCGGTAGAAGGGGGCCCATCAAATGGCCAGCAAGGTCTCCAAATTTGACTTCGTTAGACTTTTTTTTTTGTTGGATATTTAAAGAGCAGAGTGTATAAAAATCGACCGAATAATGTAGAAGAGTTAAAGAAAGTCATCGACAACGTTAGGAAAGAATTTATTGTCAATCTTTCACATTGTATTATTGCTGAATTGTTGTCAATTTAAACATTTGTTGAAATTTAATTGTATTTAAATAAACATTTATTGTAAGTTAATTATATTAATAAACCAACAGTTTTGTTTATTCCTGTAGAAATATATTCAAATGATTACATCGTTGCAAAGGCGATAAGGAGACCTTTCAAATGAGCTATCGCGTGACCTAGGTTTGTATTAAGAAAACTCGTCGATTTCGTCATTACGCCAACACTGATGACGTAATGTCCAACACATATAGGTATAGCAGTTGATGACCATACAAAAATTAAAATTGACGTGTTTCAAGATTTTTTTTAAAGTCGTCTGTTTCTGAACTATTGAAATATTGAATTTATTCCATACACTTGCATCATACTGTATCATACTATAATCGAGTTAAAAATCCCATTGTAATAAATATAATCGTAGGTCTGACTAAGAGTATAATGAAGTTTACTTACCCCGCTAGTGAAACTTCTGGCGTATTTAGATGAGCACAAAACAAGCAATAACAATACGGCAAAAAGAACGGAATGACTTCAAGTGTTCTATGCGAGGTATTTAATTCTAAAGCATCAAATATATGATCTAATCTAACCAAATGTCTTTGATCCACTTTGTACTCAGTTATCAGCGATCTAAGTCTACTCTCGGTTAGAAAACCTCCTTTATCAGACAATACATCAAGAATTTTCTTCAGTAGATTTTTATAAAAGGAAGTGGGTGCCAAATTAAAATCTACTAGACTTTCGTCAAGAGTTTTCGTTTCAGAATCCGTAGGTTTTTCGTTCAGCAATATCTGTGCTCGTCTAAAAATAGGAGATCATAATCACATTGTTATGGTTTAATTTCAGAACCAACAAATATTGAAAAATCACTGAAATATCTAACACTGGTTAGACCTGTTGATCGATTACTAGTTAAACAACAAATAAAAAAAATTATTGAATTTTTTTAGATTATGCCTAGGACACTCTCAAGCAACAGAGCTCGTTTTAAATTTTAACGATTACTTTGAATTGGGAAAAAGAAATGGGTATCGTTGGAACCATTGTGATCTGTTTACCCAGTATAAAAAGTACAATTTTCAAATGTGCCCTATTATAAAACTATATTTAATCATAATTAAAATGTTTGGCAATAGTGGAACTAAAACTGTCCCATCTGCTGATAATATTACTAACGCCCGATTCCACCAACGTGACTTAAGTGAAAATTTGATCTTAAGAAATAGTTTTTACTTAAGTCCGTTAATTTTCGTTCCACCAACTAAAAATATTTACTTAAGTATAAATATTTTTGCTTAAGCTCAAGTCAGCTACTAGGACGACTTAAGTAAAAATTTTAACTTGGAGCACATTCATCTGTCATATATTGACATACAAGTGAGGTTAAATTTAAATCTATTCTGTATATATTATGTTAATTTTCGCATTTAGTTGATATTTTTTAATTTTTATATTCCTATTTTTTATAAATTCTACCGTAATCTTTAATAAAACGTAGTATATAATAGTTGATAGTGTATATACAGTGTACATAGATATTTTAGTGTTGATAGGATTTTTTCTAAGTATATATATTTTTTTTAATTCCACGGAAGTGTATAGTTTATCGTGTATATAATAGAAAATAGTGTGTGATATTTGCAAAAATGGATCATTATCATTATCATCTAGCCATCATTATCATCATTATAAATTCTAAAATTTTACTATACTAAACATATTTTCATTTTATATTTCTCTTCTATTTTTTTTATGTATACTTTATTAACTTCTATGCAATTTCAATACTTTCATATTTTTAAACATAGAACAGTTATTGGCTTCAAATGTATTGTAAACAAATATATAAAAACTAATTATACTCCACAAAGATCATAGTATATAAATAGACTTCATACTTTACCTTAGTTATATGGACTTGTAAATTTTATTCCAATAAATAAATAAAAAAGATGACATCAACTACAATGTGTCAGTATATAACAGAAATAATAATGTAATAAATAATGACTTTTTATTGAAATCTTATTAACTGATTAATGTTTACATTTGTTTTATTTCATTCTCTAGAGGTTCATTCTCGAACATAAGTTTTCTTTTTTGTTGAAGCATTATTTCCAATTCTACTTCTTTTTATTTTATTTGTAGGGCTTGGAGTTTTGCTTGAAAGGCTCTCTATTCTCTCTTTATTTCCTTCTCTATTTCTGTCCACTATGAAACTCTACATGAGCACAATCCTCTATTTGATTTTCTTCTCTAAAAACAAAAAAAAATAAATAATTTGAATTGTATTAAATACTGAAGATTACATACCTGTTACTACAAAAAGCTTTTATCCAGTGCAGACTCATCATCATACGGGTTGTTCAACCCAACGACTGTTTTGTTGTTTATGATTTCCAATACAGTCTCATCTGGTTCATTCTGAGACTCGTTCAAATTATTGTCACTATACTATTATTATAAATTACTATTTTTCAAAACTATCCCTAAATTTTAAATTATTATTTACCATTATTAACTAGCAACAGAATAAATTCGCAAAATACACAAGGATTACCATTTACAATAAATATAAATATTATAAAATATTGAAATGACATTAAAGACAGCATCAAAAATGACAAATGATACAAATTTTTCTTCTTTTTTGTTGTTTTTTTGTTAATAACGAGTCAACAGGTTAAGAATTTTTGACAACTTTGCGTAGTTGGTATCTTTGATAACTTAAGTTTTTTCTTGGTTAAGTTAAGTAAGAATTTGTATGGTGGAACGCAAATTTCAACTAAGAATTTTTTTTGACTAAGCAAAACTTACGTAAGATTTTACTTAGATCACGTTGGTGGAACCGGGCGTAAATGTTTAAAAATATTACTCCTGCAGTGTAGTACAGAAAACGAAGCTTAAAATGAAACAACTTTTTTACATAAAAATTTAAGATTATGTTCAATTTTTCCTCTACTTCAAAATCTATATTGTGCTGACAGGCGCTTCTCATTTTTTAAGCATGAAAATAATCCCTTATTGCCAAAATCTATAAAAAAAATAAGCTAAATTATAAATAAGCTATTATAGATAAGCTAAATATCTTTCTCTCTGAGATTTAGCTTATTTTTTTATAGATTTTGGCAATAAGGCAAAGAAAAAAACAAAGAGAAAACCAGAAAAGTAAAACGAAGAAGGGCAAAAGAAAAGAATGAAAAATGGGAAGAAACATATGCACAAATTGAACAATACATAGGAGGAACAAGAAATTCGGAATCCTGGAAAATACTGAAATCTTTAAGGAAAAATAACAACGAAAAGGTCCAAATACAATACATATCAGAAAAAGAGTGGGAAGACTACTATAAAGAACTACTCTCAGAAAACCGCCCAGATTTCATAAAGACAGACACAGAACAGGAACAACAACAAAATCAGAATGAAGAACAGATTGAGATAACATTAATCGAAGTAACGAATGCCATAAAGACTTTAAAGAACAAAAAATCAGGGGGACCAGGAGGAATCGTTAATGAACTAATTAAGTACGGAATGGACAAACTACACAGAATAATACACGAAATGTTCAGTAACGCTATCAACCTGAACGAAATACCAGATGAATGGTCCAAAGCATATATAACCTCGATACATAAAAAGGGAGATAAGAAGAAATGCGGGAACTACAGAGGCATCAGTGTGATAGCATGTATGGGCAGATTATATGGAAAAATACTGAAAGAAAAACTGGAAAAATCTATCTCAAATAAAATCGGAGAAGATCAGGCGGGGTTCACGGCAGGAAGATCTTGCATAGACTACATATATACACTCCAACACCTAATTAAAAAAAATGGCAAAAAATAGACCAGTACACATGGCATTCATAGATTTAAAAAAGGCATATGACACGGTTCCCAGAAAACAACTATGGAACACGATGAAGGAAATCGGAATAACTCAGAGGCTAATAGAAGTCGTAAAAAACCTTTACAACAACAACAAGGCAAGAGTTAAAACCGGCAATAAATACTCCAATGAATTTAAGACCACAAAAGGCTTATTGCAGGGATGCTCTACATCTCCGACACCGTTCAAGATATTCTTCGAACAAATATTAAAACCATGGAAAAGGAAATGTGAAGGGATGGGAATACCAATCAGGGACAACTTCTTGTACACAATAAGCTTTGCAGATGACCAAGTGGTAACGACTCAAGATGAAGAAGATCTGTGCTATATGCTGCGAAAATTAGAAAAGGGATACACAAAAAATGAACTGTAAATAAACCTAGAAAAGACCGAACATTTAACAACAGAGCAAGAACCAGTGAGAAACTTAAAAATGCACGATAATAGGGAAATTAACAGCACTGAAAAATTAAAATATTTAGGATTTATACTCTCAAAAAATGGAACCACCGAGCAAGAAATAACCAGCGGCTTAACATGTATTAAACAAATGAACGAGGTACTGTGGGATAGGCAGATTACCAGAAATACAAAGAAGAGAATTTATAACACCTTGGTACGCAGTATAATGACCTATGGAGCAGAGAATTGGGTAATAAATAAACCAAACAGGTCCAAAATCACAGCAACTGAAATGGAGTTCATGAGAAGAATCTGCAGAGTGACAAAAATAGATCGCATCAGAAATGAGGAGATAAAACGAAGAATGGCAGTAGAACAAGACATACTCAGCTACATCGAAGGAAAACGTTTAATTTGGTATGGACATGTAAGAAGAACAGATTATACAAGGTGGATAGCAAAGATTTCGTATTGGAGCCCAATAGGAAGGAGAAAAAGAGGTAGACCCCGAAGATCATGGAGGGATGAAGTGGACGAGGCCATGGAAAGACGAGACCTTAGAGATGGAGAATGGCAGAACAGAAAGGACTGGAGACGTTGGCTGAAAGAAGAAAGGCGGCGATAGCTGTAAAAATCGTTATATAGATAGATATAAATAAGCTAAATTATAAACAATCAGAATGCCCAATCTCAGATGCAGCCTTTGAAGTTTGTCAGCACGCGAACGCCATGGTTTAGACGGAAACATAGACCCGAATTGAGAAATTTGTGACAAGCTACGACAGAAGTTTAATTTAAATTTCTAGAGAATAATAATTTAGACATTTGAAATAATTTAATTTATTCTTCACTTAAAAGTACGAATAAAATAGTGCATATTTCTCACACATATTATACATCATTCGATTGAGGAGTTCTTTGCAAAAACCCCAATTGTCATTATTTGATGATTACATTACAATATAAATATCTTACAAATAAGGCTATTATCGAGCACAAGTTAATTAAATCTAGCCCAAGTACTTTCGCTTAAAATAGTATCTTCAGGGGCATTTCGTCAAAATGTAAACTATCCGGCAAGCGCAGAATGTGGAAACATTAAAAATAACCAAATACTGACAGAGAATGTAGCGTAGAATCTTTAAGTAATTTTAAACTGTTTGTCCTTATTTTAGTGTAGTGTTTTGTACAATTTTATGTTATTTTTATTGTTTCCACATTCTACGCTTGCCGGATAGTTTACATTTTGACGAAATGCCCCTGAAGATGCTATTTTAAGCGAAAGTACTTGGGCTAGATTTAATTAACTTGTGCTCGATAATAGCCTTATTTTCAAAGTTCATTTATTCGAGCATTCAACCTCATTTCATTTGATATAAATATCATTATTTTTTCCTTTGGTTTTTTTATGAAGGATATTTATTCATTTGACATATGGGGTGTTTGCTGGAAATCTTCATTAATTTATAGGAAATACGATATTTATAGCAATAAATCAAAATAAAAAATGAGCGAAAACTTTAATTAAGTGTTGATCCCCTACACTACTGTTGTTACTGTCTTCGTCTAAATCGGTAATCTTTCTGTGAGCAGTTGGTTATAAAAGTTTTGAGTCTCTGTTTTTTTCAAATATTGGGTTAAATCTCCAAGGTTTTTTTTTCCTGAGGAATATCCAAATACGTACTATCTAACGGTTTAAATTCAAACTCTTTCGGTATACCACGTTTGTTTCTGATAAGGGATTTTTCCAGCTACCTGTATAAGTTTGTCTCACTAAAACAACAAATGTTCATCAACTGAATATCTCAACATTTGCGCAGTTTTGATTTTCATTGGAGGACGAGCTGATCTAAGAAAAAATGAAGTTACTGCTTCTGAAATGTTAAATATCATAGACTGATTAACATCAATTATGGTAAACGGTGATCGTTTGCTCCTAGCATTCTTAAATACGTTTTCCCATTATTTAGGCATTTCGACGGTTTCAGATTTTTTTATGCTTTTTAATCAAGGAACATTCTTGGTCGCAACTTAAAAATGAATGGTTTCGAATTGGAAATGCATGTGTGATTCGTTTCAAATATATGTAAACCATGAACATGCAGTAAAAAAATTTCATAAAAACATAGTTTTTATTTTGTCCGGCACATCCGTCGCTTATTAGGATAAGATTCTTTGTCGTCACCTCATTAGATCGTAAATATTGGAACAGTAATGAACCTACTTCATTTTTTCCTTTTCCTCCAATGGTTTCATCATAAGAGAAAATAGTTGCAGTATTCTTTTCATCATAGCTGACAGGCATAGAATACTGCATTGGTACGTATATGTGGCATTGGAAGGTTTTACATATAGTCAAAAAACAAGCAACTGTAGTTCTCTGAATCATCACGTGCTTTTAATTTTTATTTCCTTTTTAGTTCATAAATCTTCTCAGCTTTCCGTGAGTGGAGTTCTTTCTCAATATTTAATTTCCGCACGTCTTTTGGATCGTCACAACTAGCTAATAGTTATTAGCTTACCAATTAACTTAACAATTACTTTGTTACCGATCGCAAGTACCACATGTATCACTTCTCGGTAAGCCAAAAGGTTAAATTCAGTATGGAATATTTTCCAATATATTTTATAAGTAGACTTTACACCAGAATGTTCTGCTATGAATATTTTATACATCTTTTTTACAGATAGCGTCTCAGGAAGGTAGTAGGTAGTCGGATTTTTTCTTCTTGAATAATGAGACTGTCAGTTTTTAAAAAATTTGATATAGCTCTTAATCAAAGCCAATGTATTTTTCGCCGTTTTATTTGATCGGTTTGAATGCTGGCATTCTTTAGTGCTGATCCACCATTAAAGACATGTTTTTGTAGCCTTCGAACTCTTTCATATGTTATTCCGTGAAGACCGCAAAAAGCCTTTACACATACTGGTTCTTCTCTTTTTTCCAACCTTATTTTATAATTATAGGCAGCAGTATGTTGGTCTTTGAGCATTTGCGGAACATTTCCTTGGCTTACCGTATCATTTTCTACTTCTCTTAGTAAAACATCCCTAATTTCAGCGTTTTTTCGGCTTCTTCTTTACTTTGGAATATTATAAGATACTAGCCCTACAATAAAATATACTTGTTAATATTTTAATTGTTTAAATAAAGCGATTAATTTTACCTGCCGAATAACTATCTTGCTCGTTTTTAGTTTCCAAAGCATATAAGTAATCGAAACTCGAGATATCCCTTCATCAATAATTTTAAAATAACATTGAAACCGTGGACACCTAAATTGGTACCTGCAATTGGGACCCATTTGTACTTGTGCTTTTTCTATGCCCTTATAATTAACATGTTTTTGTCACTTCACTCTTGCCTTATCTCTGTACGTCTCAGTAGCTTCCTTTTCTTTTTTAATGGCACATTTTCACTTAAACATTGTCGTTCGAGTTCATTGTTACTTGTATTTATTTTAAAACTCATTTGACTAAATTGGTTTATGGTGTTTACTTATAAAATCACACAACACAACTATTCGAAGGAACGTTAACCTACAAAAACTTACTGACAGCCAAGCGATAAAGTTTCCTGCAAAAACACCAATAGTCATTAACAACTGTGGTTTTTGCAAGAAATTGCGCTTGACATATGGGGTTTATGCGCAATCGCCTATATTTTTGTCGCTTATATCTTGGACTACTGTGGTTTTGATGGAATTTTCTTACGCAAGGAACGTAGGTAATTAGTCCTTTAATCCATAGATGACGTAAGTCTATTTCCGAAAAAAACTGACACATGGATTTTTGTAAAGAACGCCTCAATTTCAAACTTCATATTTGCCATTCGTGTCGCTTCTTTCACCATCTTCTTCGACATCTTACTACTGGGTTTAATGGACACAACGATCCATCTTTTAAATAAATCTATTATATAAGTTTCTAACGTACAAAATACAAAAAATACTGCGAACTTACATAATATTATGCTTTCAATTGGATTTCTTCATTTTTTTCCAAAAATGGATTGGTTTTTTTTCATAACTTGTTTATTTTTAACCTTACAAAGTTCTTTAAAAAAGCATTTTGTAGATTTGTATAAGATCTATAAGGCTATTAATATTAAACTTCTTTAAAACATTCAATTTCAAAAAGGGTTGGTAAAAATAGTTTTTGTTTGTTAGTACCTAGGTACAAATTTTAATTGTCAATTAAAATTAAAAATTAATGGTCAATTTTTGCCGTACAAAATATTTTAGAAAACCTAATTTTTGAAAATTAAAAGGCTACAATTTTATATATTATAATTTTTTTGGTATCTCTAATGGTAATATTTTTATTTTAAATAAAATTGCACTTTTACCAAACTACAAAAAATCGTTATTCGCTTTTAACATAATTTTTTTTGAACTAATTCCAAGTCGGCGTTCTAAAATGTAGTACTAATATATAAATACAGAAGACTGAACAAGGAAAACCACAAATTTTAATTAGGATGGTAATTAGGGGGTTGTTTCTGCCCACTTTCTCGCCGAAAAAAATAGGGACTGAGTTTTATTTTATTATAAGTCACTTAATTTTTTTATTAGAGACTTTTTTAGTAGATCTTTAAATACTTTCAATTAATTTTTATAAGTTATCTTCGAAAAATACATAGTTTTCCCGACATTTGACTGCGAAACTCCAAAATTTAGCAATCAACGAAGAAGAGCTAACCTATAATAAAGTATAGTTAGGTTAATATTAGTCTTAAGGAAAATTAAATTCAATTAAAATTTTAAAAACCATTTTGTTTTTTTAACGTTACAGTTTTGTTAATTACAGTTGTTTTGATAAAATGAATAATTTTTCAGTTATTTTATAATTTTATATATTTCATCAAAAAAATGTGATGGACGTTTTTTGCTTAGAATTGATTTTTCTACCAATTTTTGCGGTCAAACTATAACAAAACATGTTTACCCATGAGATAGGGTAGCAGCTACCTCCGTGGTAAAAGCGTCTTTTTGGCATCACATAGATTTTGATCCTTGTACTATCCACTACTTATTCTCAAATGTTCAAGTAAATCGACCTTTTCCGAAAAAATTGCGAGGTCAAAAATTCATTTACTGGACTAGTAATTTATGTTTCATATGATATAAGAGAATATTGGGTATACCATTTTTCAAAGTAAAACACTTGCACGTCACGATTTATACAAAGTAACGTCACTTGTATTTAAAATTTCCAGAACAGCAACCCTATAGTTCAAATTTACCTAACACAGCTAATAATACGAAACCTATACGGAACTGCTCGATCTTTCATAGGCGTCCATATGGTGTAATAATAAAAACAATTTAATCATCATTATAATGAAAATTTTAGAATTCTTCTTCTTCAAGTTCCCCTCCTATCGGAGATTGGAAATCATTCTGGCAATTATAATTTTATTGGTTACTCGCCTGAATAGTTCAATTGAACTGCATCCAAACCACTCACGGAGATTGCGTAGCCACGAGATTTTACGTCTTCCTACGCTTCTTCTACCTTTGATTTTACCCTGCATTATATTCCTTAGTAGTTCGTACTTTTCACCTCTCATGATGTGCCCCAAGTATTCCAATTTCCTGATCTTTATGGAATTTAAAACTTCGCATTGTTTTCCTAGTTGTTCGAGAACTTGTTCGTTTGTTTTGCGATCCATCCATGATATTTTCAAAATGCGTCGGTAACACCACATTTCGAATGCTTCTAGGTTTTTAATGTTGGATTTTTTAAGTGTCCAAGCTTCAACTCCATACAAAAGGGTAGAGAAAATATAACATCGAAGCATTCTTATCCGGAGCGATATATTGATATCGCGATTACAAAAAAGTTTTCTCATTCTATTAAAAGTTGACCGCGCAATTTCAATGCGGCATCTTATTTCTTTTGTCTGATCAGTATCTTCTGTGATCCATGCTCCAAGGTATTTGTACGAAGATATTTGTTCAATTTCTGTATTATCTAGTACTAGCTTAACTTTGATGTTTTGTGCGTTTGTAAATACCATGAACTTGGTTTTCTTCAAATTGATTTTTAGTCCATAATCGTTCCAATATATATTTAGTTGTTCAGCAAGGTGTTGCAGTTCTTCTAGTGTTCCTGCCAAAAGGACGGTGTCGTCAGCATATCTTATGTTATTAAGTGGCTCACCGTTTATTATAAGGCCCTCACTGATCTCGGCAAGCGCTAATTCTGAGATGGCTTCACTGTATAAATTGAATAACAAGGGTGATAAAATACACCCTTGGCGGACCCCACGGCGAATCTGGATATCCTTGGTCAGTTCGTTTTCAACTTTCACTTTTGCTGTTTGATTCCAATAGAGGTTACAGATGATTCTAATGTCTCTACTGTCTATGTTTTTATTTAATAAAATTTCTTTAAGTCGATTATGCTGCACTCTGTCAAATGCCTTCTCAAAATCAATGAAACAGGCATATACTTCCTGATTAATATCTAAGCATCTCTGCGAAAGAACACTTACTGCAAACAGTGCATCTCGTGTTCCCAGACCTTTCCTAAATCCCATTTGTGTATTACTTATGCCTTCATCTAATTTCTTATGTATTCTATTGTGAATTACTTTTAAAAACAATTTCAAGACATGACTCATTAAGGCTATGGTGCGATGTTCATTGCACTCCTTTGCATTGGCTTTTTTGGGAAGCAGTATGAATGTTGATTGGAGCCATTCTTTAGGTATTATACCTGTTCTATATATGGTATTAAATAGATCCAAAAGAAGATCAATAGATTCAGTATTCACAATTTTAAGTAATTCGATAGGAACTTCATCAGGCCCGGGAGATTTACCATCTTTAGCTTGTTTCATTGCATATTCAATTTCTTCTCGTATAATGTCAGGCCCAGTATCATCCTTAAATTCTTTTGGTGCTTCTGTTCTTTCTTTGTCTTCAAATAGTTGTGCTATATATTGTGTCCATCTCTGCATTTTTTGGTTTATATCTGTTATAAGTGCACCCCTTTCATCTCTTAGTTGCCTAGTTTGAAGTGTTTTTCTCATTCCTGTTAATTCTCTAATTTTTTTATGCATGTTAAAAAAGTCATATTTTTTCTCAATTTCTTCTAGTTCTTGGCACTGCTCATGTAACATTCTCTCCTTAGCTTCTTTTATTCTCTTTTTTATTAATCGATCAGTTTCATTATATTTAATTGGATTTTTTGTTTTGAATGATTTTCTTTCATTCATTAATAGTAGTATTTCTTCAGTCATCCAATCTTTATGTTTTCTATTCTTTGGTTTTAAGTTTTCATTTGCTGTTTTAATTATTGCTGCTTTTATATTTTCCCATTTCTGATCAATGTTATAGCTACTTTTATTCAGTTCTTGGGCATTACGTATATTTTCAGTAAGAGTTTTTACAGTTTGTTCCTTTGTTTGTGTTTCCCTTAATCTCTTAATATCAATTCTACTTTGTGTGGGTTTTTTAACCAGTTTTAATTTGGTTCGTAATGTGACTACTATGGGGTTATGGTCTGAACCGATGTCTGCTCCAGGGTAAGTTTTGGCAGACAGTATAGAATTACGAAATCTTTGTCTAATAAGGACAAAGTCAATTTGATTTCGGATTATTCTATTCGTTGTATCACCGGGAGATTTCCATGTATACAACCTTCTTTTTGGTAGCTTAAAAAGTGTATTAGCTATTACAAATTCTTCCGTCTATCAAAATTGTATCAAACGGTCACCACGTTCATTTCTATTTCCTAGACCATATTCCCCCACATATCCATCCACTCTTCCCTGGCAAACTTTGGCATTGAAGTCGCCCATTACTATTGTAGTGTGATGTTTTTTCATTGATTTTAAGACTTGTTCCAAATCATGGTAAAACAGTTCGATATCGTCTTCATCTTTATCTGCCGTAGGAGCATAAACTTGAATAAAATCTACTATACCATTTTTAGACTGTAGTTGTATTGATAAGATCCTATCAGAATAAGGAGTAAAACTTACCACAGAGTAATTGACCTTTTTTGCAACTAAGATAGCAACACCGTAACGATGATTGACCTCGTTGTTACCTGAATAATACATGGTTCCATTATTTGTAATTTGTTTGCCTGAACCTGGCCACTGTACGTCACTTATACCTAAAACATCAATTTGAAGGTTTTCCATTTCAAGCAGTACGTTCGCTAGTTTACCACTTGCATATAAACTTCTGACATTCCAGGTTGCTATTTTCAATGTCTTAAGTCCACAGGGATTTCTCTGGTTTACGACCTGGGAGGCCCTGTGATCTACAGTTATTCCTCCCCTGCCGGATCTTGGATTCCGTGCTCCATAATCAGTAAGTTTGTTTACTCTACTTGCCATTTGCCATTCATGACTTTACTAGGGGTACTCTAAGAGTCTTTAATGCAGTGGTTCCCCGTTGCCTTCTGCATCCTTACGCCGTTGACATATTTTTCGATTCATCCGCCTTTAGGACCAGTTTCCCAACCCTTGGACAAAAGAGTGCCCTTCCACTTATTAACTCATCCGCCCGCAGAAGTTGGTCATAAGTGGGGGATTGCTTATACCGGCAATCATTCGGTGAATTACCTGTTGGTCCACGGGAGGTATTTTATTTCCCTCCTACCCACCGGTAAACCGGGTCGGGCATTCCCCTATCCGCCACCTGGGGACGCGCTCTCTAGAGGTTACAGGTTCCTCCGAGAGGAGGAACTTGTAACCTAACTTCCTTTAGAATTATATTGATTAAATAACCAAAAACATTTATTATTATCAATAATATAAATTTTATAAAATAACTATTGAAGTCTAATATTCCACAAAATAATAATTTAAATTAAATATATTAGACAATTGTACGCAACTCATTCGGAAATACATTAAATATTATTGACAGTTCAGCGGGTGGCAAAAGTGTATAAAGTGCTGCCGCTTTTTTAGAGTAGAAATTTTGTTTATGTTTTGATTTCTTACACAATTTGATCATAATATAATATATATTAATAAATTGTATTTATAAATACATTTTAAATTTAGATTAATAGCATTAAGAACTTATTATGGTTGTGTATTGTGATTGTGATATGCCAAAACAAATAAATAGTCTGTAGAAAGCTGAGCAGCTTTCATATAAGATATATTATTTTGAACAAGAAATAATCGCTGGACGTTTTTGTTATTAAAGCCCTAAAAGAGGTAAGTTTAAAATTTAGAATATATAATTTTGTATTAAAATGTTTTCTTATGTATTTTATTGTTTTTCAGTAGTCTTAAAACTAAGTATATTTACTGTTAATATATTAGTTCGACAAATAGTTGACATTTTAAAAATTCCTCACTTAGGTACTAACTATTCTGATGTTTTGGCAACGCTGTGGGGTTCTGACAACGTGAATCCTGAATGACGTGCAAGCTTTTTTATGTGAAAAATGCTATATACGTGTATATGTGTATGCATGGGTAAAATATAACATGTAAAAATATAAAAACTTTTTACCTAAAACTACTCATGGAACTATACTCTAAAAAAATTTGTTCTGGCTGAACCCATTTCTTGGCCATCTGTTGTTCATGCAAAACTTTATCAATATCCATTATTTTCTTTAGAACTTGCTGACAATCTTTTTTATTTATTTCCCAGAGCTTATTAAAATTTTTTTCATTAACTTTAGCAATGTAATCAGCCCTTGCTTCAATCTCCAAAATTCGTTGATGTATTTTACTAATCATTTCAGTGGTTTTTTTAATATTATTATTTGTCGTTTCCTTGTATGAAGACAGTTTGTGTCTCATGTCAGTTATAACATCTTGCAGTTTATTTATTCTTCGTTTTTGTTGGCCTTTTAGTAAAATATTCTCATCTTCCCTTCGTGCTAGTATTTGATAATTATAGTCTAATTTCTCGCTATTATATAAGGTTGCAACTTTAATGTGTTCCATCTCTTGACGGGCGGCATCAATTATACCAAGGAGTTCAAATTTACGAGTTCTGAAATTCTCTTCAAAATCTCCGCGTATACTCATCATTTTCTCTTGAAAATCTTCTAATGCACGGAATTGTTCTTCTGATTGGGGAGCTTCTACATCGCACATATTTTTATGCAGGTCCGCCCTAGCAAAAGAATTATAAATAAATTGAAAAAAATATGAGAAATTGAGAAAAGGCAGCAAATATTTGATTTCACGCAAACAAATCCCATGTATCTCTTGATACGTATTTCGACCTAATAGGTCTCGTCAGAAGAGCTATTCATGAGGTTTCTCAACGTGAAAAATCAATATTTTCTGCCTTTTAAGAAGCAACAATAACATGGCTTCGATACGGACGCAGTAGCGACATCTAATTAAACAATCGTAAAATAGTTTTCGAAACACAATTCAGATTTCTGCTTTATAATCTGAGCCTTCTAAGAATTGCAAGGCAAACAGACGTTGATAAAAGATGTTAAAAGAGACATGGGGAATCTAAAATTTGCATTCCACGACATGTCTTTTACAACTAAGCAGAAATCCTTAGCGAATTGTGTTTCTTGTACTCCCACAGAGTAAATCCGAATAAAATGAGAAAAGGCAGCAAATATTTGATTTCACGCAAACAAATCCCATGTATCTCTTGATACGTATTTCGACCTAATAGGTCTCGTCAGAAGAGCTATTCATGAGGTTTCTCAACGTGAAAAATCAATATTTCTCTGCCTTTTAAGAAGCAACAATAACATGGCTTCGATACGACGCAGTAGCGACATCTAATTAAACAATCGTAAAATAGTTTTCGAAACACAATTCAGATTTCTGCTTTATAATCTGAGCCTTCTAAGAATTGCAAGGCAAACAGACGTTGATAAAAGATGTTAAAAGAGACATGTATCAAGAGATACATGGGATTTGTTTGCGTGAAATCAAATATTTGCTGCTTTTTCTCATTTTATTCGGATTTACTCTGTGGGAGTACAAGAAACACAATTCGCTAAGGATTTCTGCTTAGTTGTAAAAGACATGTCGTGGAATGCAAATTTTAGATTCCCCATGTCTCTTTTAACATCTTTTATCAACGTCTGTTTGCCTTGCAATTCTTAGAAGGCTCAGATTATAAAGCAGAAATCTGAATTGTGTTTCGAAAACTATTTTACGATTGTTTAATTAGATGTCGCTACTGCGTCGGTATCGAAGCCATGTTATTGTTGCTTCTTAAAAGGCAGAAAATATTGATTTTTCACGTTGAGAAACCTCATGAATAGCTCTTCTGACGAGACCTATTAGGTCGAAATACGTATCAAGAGATACATGGGATTTGTTTGCGTGAAATCAAATATTTGCTGCCTTTTCTCATTTTATTCGGATTTACTCTGTGGGAGTACAAGAAACACAATTCGCTAAGGATTTCTGCTTAGTTGTAAAAGACATGTCGTGGAATGCAAATTTTAGATTCCCCATGTCTCTTTTAACATCTTTTATCAACGTCTGTTTGCCTTGCAATTCTTAGAAGGCTCAGATTATAAAGCAGAAATCTGAATTGTGTTTCGAAAACTATTTTACGATTGTTTAATTAGATGTCGCTACTGCGTCCGTATCGAAGCCATGTTATTGTTGCTTCTTAAAAGGCAGAAAATATTGATTTTTCACGTTGAGAAACCTCATGAATAGCTCTTCTGACGAGACCTATTAGGTCGAAATACGTATCAAGAGATACATGGGATTTGTTTGCGTGAAATCAAATATTTGCTGCCTTTTCTCATTTTATTCGGATTTACTCTGTGGGAGTACAAGAAACACAATTCGCTAAGGATTTCTGCTTAGTTGTAAAAGACATGTCGTGGAATGCAAATTTTAGATTCCCCATGTCTCTTTTAACATCTTTTATCAACGTCTGTTTGCCTTGCAATTCTTAGAAGGCTCAGATTATAAAGCAGAAATCTGAATTGTGTTTCGAAAACTATTTTACGATTGTGAAAAAAATATATATTTTTAATATTCCTATCATATTGGAACTGAAATCAAACAAACCTTAAAATAGCACTTTATAAAAGTTTTTAGACTATAGTAGAGTATCTAATTATTAAAATACTTTGGCCATGTTATAAAAGTCGACAACATCAACATAACAACATCCGTTATGCAGACGACACCGTTATTTTTGCAGACAGTTATGAACAGTTTACAGCAACTAATAAACAAAGTAAATAAAGTAAGTGAAAGATTTGGACTTCAAGTAAATATAACAAAAACTAAATTTATGATCATCAGCAAAAATAAAGTTAGAGACGCTCAACTACTTATCAATAATACACCAGTGGACCGAGTAAAACAGTATAACTATCTTGGAACAACAGTAAATGAACAATGGGATCACTCACAGGAAATAAAATGTAGAATAGAGTAGGCTAGGAGTGCATTCAATAACATGGCCAAACTCTTTAAAAGCCACAATTTTAATCTGGAGATAAAAGTAAGGCTCCTACGATGTTATATCTTCTCAATATTGTATTACGGAGTTGAATCCTGGACATTAACTGAAGCAATGGAGAAAAAACTTGAAGCCTTCGAGATGTGGCTATACAGGCGAATTCTAAGGATATCATGGACAGACAAGATAACCAACGAGACCGTATTACGAAGAGTGGGCAAAGAAAGAGAGGTGATGTATACCATTAAAAGGAGAAAGTTGGAATATCTCGGACATATAATGAGAAACAGCACTAAATACAGATTACTGAAGGTAATCCTACAGGGTAAAGTATTCGGAAAGCGAGGAATTGGGAGAAGGAGAATATCATGGTTGAAGAACCTGAGGAAATGGTTCTCCACAACAACAACGAATCTATTTAAAGCATCAGTTAATAAAATAATTGTAGCCAGAATGATTGCCAATATTCGGAACAAATAGGCACTGAAAGAAGAAGAATAAGTGTCGACACAGAAAAAATAAATACTTATTATCCAAGGCCGAAGATCATAAGAAAGATCATAACCAGATGGATCGACCAAATTATAGCAATATGCAAAAGATCTACGCATGAGTTAAAATAAATGACCAGAGACAGAGATCTTTGCAGACAAACAATACACACAACATCACGATGACCACTCCATTCCCACTGAGGGTCAGGACTGAAGAGAGAGAATGAATATCTAAAATGTAGGCACTAAATTCTAAGAACTGATTATTGAGTTTTAACACAAACCCTCTTGTCAGCTTGGGCTTATGAGTCTCTTGATGAGTCAAGAGAACATAGTTAGAGCAATAAAAGCAGAAAGAATTAGATAGTATGGACACATAATTAGAAGAGAGAAGAATCACACCAAAAACTGTAAAACCAAACCCAGAAATCATATATTAGGGGACTCAATAAACTATCTAATAAAAAAGGCAACGCTGTCCAGTAGATAAGAATAGTAGATAATCGAAGCCGCAAGTTAGAAAAAGATATATCTCAAAATATGGTAATAGCATTATAATCTAAGAAGATCATCGCAATGGAACGGTGTGGAACACAACAAAAGCAACGCAATGAAACACAACGAATTTTGTTGTGTTCTCTCGTGTAGGATCATCCTACACCAGACAACGCAACGAAAGCAAGAATATTCATAGCATTTGCAAATTGTTACAGAAATCACATCAATGACCTTGCTGAAAGAGCCGCATTGCTAAATAGACTATAGAACAAGAATGTAATATTCAAGTTGACAGCAGAATACCAAAAATCTTTTGATAAACTAAATCCATGGCTAAAAAAACTTGACAACCTGATATATCAGACATTGCTTTAGGAGTAATTTTGTCGAATAGCAATGACAAACTAGTAGCATATGTCAATAGAACACTTAACTAAGCGGAAATCAATTATCCTACAATATAGACGAAATTGTTAGCAATAGTATGGAGTATTTCCAAATGGGGACATTACCTGTTAGAGAAGGAATTTGTTATTCTGACGAAAATTTAAAACAAACTAAATTTATGTTGAAGGCTACAGAAAATACATTATTATGAATAGAAGTCACATCAGACGAGATCAGACAGCTAAATAAAGACACACACAGACAGAAGCTTGTTGGTATCGACAAGAGCGCAGACATCATTATTATTCTGGCTTCACAACCTTGCGTGGGTTCAAGCCTACTCATTAATTTCTCTCCAGTCGTCTCTATCCATCGCATTTCTCCGCCAAGCACGTATTCCCATATTTCTTATGTCTTTCATCGATGTTATCAAGCAACCTTGTTCTTCCTCTTCTTCTGTGACCAATGGGTCTATTAAGGAGCGTTTTTCTAGCTGTGTCATTTTATTCTTTCCGCATTACATGTTCTATCCACCTCAAACGTCCACTGATCCATAGATTCGCCTTAGTACTTTTCTTTCAAAACATCGAAAAAGATTTGTCTCTAAACCATATGTTAGGACCATATTATTTGTAGAGTTTTATTTTTGTATTTCTTAATATAATTGTGGATTTAAGAAGAAGATTGAGCCCAAAATAGTATCTGTTGGTCGTGCAAATTCTGCGATAGTATTATTTTCATTGTTAAGGAGCGCTCCCAGGTATACAAATTCGTTTACTGCTTCGATGACTTTAAGTGTTGACCTTGAGAGAGCAAATGCTGCTCGCGAGTTGCTTGATAACATCAAATGTAGATAGA
Organism: Diabrotica balteata; assembly: GCA_918026665.1. NCBI lineage: Eukaryota > Metazoa > Arthropoda > Insecta > Coleoptera > Chrysomelidae > Diabrotica > Diabrotica balteata. The sequence continues at coordinate 45,523,104 of OU898276.1, read as the reverse complement.
TGGCCTATTTTGGACACGTAGTAAGGGGAGACCGATATAATATTCTTCAACTTATTATGATGGGTAAAATCGAAGGACGCAGAGGAATTGGTAGAAAGCAGGCCTCTTGGTTGAAGAATATCAGAGAGTGGACATGAATAAAGAAAGCTGAGCAACTATTTAGAATAGCTCGAGACAGAGACAGTTTCGCCATGTTAATCGCCAACGTCAAGGGGACTTGATAGGGCACGTTAAGAAGAAGAAGCTTCGATGACGTCGTTTTCTACAACGAGTGGTAGTAGGATTTGTGGTTGCGTGCTTATTTGTATACACTTCGTTTTGTTGGTGTTAATTATTTAACTTATGTTTATTGCTGATTCTTTTAATGCTACATACGCCTCTCGTACAGCGTTTTCCGTTCTCCCAACAATATTGATATCGTCAGCATGGGCCAGGATTTGAACTGATATATTACATATTTAACCAATGGTTGTGATTTATGATATACGTATTACTTTTTCCAGAGCCAGATTCGGACTTCTCGGGTTCGGACAGATCCCCCTGAATTCGTACCCTACATTTAATTTTTTCAAGAGTTAGTTTTGTTAAATTTATCAAATAATTTGGTATTATTAGCTCTTTCGATGCTTTGAACTTTGAATATTTCTCTTCTATTCACAGAGTCGTAGGCTGCTATGTAGTCTATAAGAATGTGATGATTATCAATGCCATATTCCAGTGTTTTTTCCAAAATTTGTTTCAGGGTTGCAACCGGACAAATTGTAGATTTACCACCTCTAAAACCAGCCTGGTATTTTCCTACTATCCGTTCTACATGTGTGCCATACGGTGACATAGTACTGTGGAAAATATTTTATATGCTGCATTTAGAAGTGTAATTCCTCTATGGTTAAAGCATTCAAAGATATTTCCTTTTTTGTGTATGGTGCAAAGTATTCCAGTATTCTAATCATTGGGGAGGGATTTCTTTGTCCATATTTCTTTTATATGCTGATGTAATGCCATAATGGTATCATGGCCATCTTCTTTGTCATGGCTAGTCTTTTAACTGCATCTTTAACTTCAAGAATCGTTAGCGGTTCCTCTTCCCTTTCATTTGCTTCCCTTACCTCATCCCATTCGTCTTCCATATTTTCTTCTTCTTCCTCCACATTAAGTGTCTGTTTTAAGTATTTCACCCATCTACTTAATACATCGCCTTGTTGTTAATAGGTCGCCATTCTGACTTCTGCATTATCTTGTGGTTGCCTTGAATTCTTTTCTGTTGAGGTTAACTTTCTTATAAATGCTCTAAATTATTTCTCTCTGTTAAGGTTTTCTATATATTTAAGTTTTGTATTTAGGTGGCTTCGTTTTTTTTTGTGTATTCCCTTTTCTTCTTTTCTCTTTATCTGGTAATTCTCTACAACTGTTTTAGTTCGTCGTATCGTATCTTTCTGTAGGCTTCATTTTTTTCCTTTGTTGTACTCTTGCATTCATCGTTAAACCAATGATTTTTACGGTCACAAATTTCTGTTAATATTCGTCGCGTTTCTCAGCTTTTGCATATTCGATTTTTTTGTATCGATTTTATTTTCTTTACTGGTGTCTGAAATTCTAGCCCTCCATGTTGAGATAACTAGGCAATGAGCTGAGTATATGTTATCGCCTCTATGAGCGCAGACTACAAAATAAAATTCTGAGGATAGGAGTAATTAAACCAACGTTATCGATCTCTTAAAATTCCTGAAAAGACGGTAGAAATGAAGCTTTATATAAAAAAAATACAAAGAAATGAAGATAGATTTTGCTAAAGTACATAGAGAAAAGAGTGAAATACATATTATCTATTTAATTCGAAATTTTCGAATTAAAACAAAACGAGATTGAACCCTATACAGCACCGATGTTTTCCGAATGGAAAACCAACATCAAGACACCATAGACGGGGTGAGAAAGACGTCATTTAAAACATTATTGCACACCTACAAAACTTATATAAGACCACTGATCTAATACAACGCATGCTTCTACGCATCACTTAACAGCCGCCAAATTAACACCATAGATCCTGCATGAGGTTCTGCAGATATTATCCATCAGCACATATACATCAGGTAGCCAATCGAAAACCGATTAAGGACATAATCATATCTCTCAGCAGGAGGTATATCCTTTGAACCACCACAAGCTTGAACAACAGGACCAAACAAATAATAAAGACGCCATGCAATCGCTGAGAGCAAATACTCACCAGGGTTCCTAAAAGAAAAGTTCCATTCCCTCCAGCTAAACTTCTACACAACACCGGACACAAACTTTCTGATGAGTATTTTGAATTCTAGAATCAATCCCCATAAAATATCGCAGCTAACAACTGCACGTCAAAAACGCTGATTAAGAGCCGTTCCTAGTATGACTGGTAATCCCCGAAGTATCTCCTTCGACTTGTTTGGCCTTCTCCACCAACAATTCTTCTTGTGCGCTTTACCATATCGTTCACACCACACACGTAACGTTCTGAATCCCAGCTTTTTAGCAATCCACCTACATCGCCACAAGCATTCATCACGTTTACCACGCCCCCTTAATCCGAAAAAAAAGGAGTACCCCTTCCTTGAACAGGCACAGAATCTAAACAAGGTAAGAACATTGGATCGAAATGTAAATTAACGTATTCTTTTACAGTGTTAAGTTTGTCTTCGGAAAATAAGTTAAATAGGGAGTTCTGCCATCATGCCTGTCTGAATGTTCCAGCATGAGGATTGGACAATATATAGGGTGAGTCATAACTATTGGGACATAGACTAAGGACAGGTTATTTGGACCAAAATATGGCTATTGGGCCAAATATGACTTAATAAAATGTTGCTGAGAAAAAAGATACAGGGTGTTAAAGTTAATTTTTGTTTTTCGTTTTTTGCTAATAGTTTCCCTGTATATTTATAAATTGCTATCAAAATTGGCACAGAGGCATAATCTTAGACAAGAAATAGTATTTTATTTACAATTTTACGTTTTGTCATAGAGGGCGTCACGTGGATCATTCCTAATGATAAAATTGAGTCTAAACTTTTTCTGAATTTTTATTAGAAAATATGACGTAAACATCATTTTTACGTAAAGTTGGTACTCTTGTTTTAAACATGATAATTTCAACTGTTTTCGATAAAAACGCAGTCGAGCTGCTTAGAGTTTTAAAAAAGGATTTCAAATATTATTTCATTTATGAAAAGTATGCTTGGACTGTCAGATAATGTTGTTGGTAAATGTCATTTGTTCAGAGTAAATTATTTTTGATGTGACAGTGTAGTGTAATGTTTCAATTTTTTAAAGTAACCATTACTTTTTTTTATTGAAATGCCTCGTCACAATCATTTTACTAATGAAGAAATGCGAGATATGATTTGCGTATACGCACAAGAAAATTTTTGCGGTCGCTCGGCAGCCAAAAGGTATGGAATGTTATACGCAAACGGAAGGCATCCAAATCACAAAACTTTTGAAAGATTATATCGTAGTTTAGGTGAAACTGGGTCATTTCACACTAAAAATCGAGGTAGTCGACCGAAACAAATCACACCTAATCAAGAAGATGAACTTTTGGTTCGAGTAGATGAAAATTCTGAAATAAGTTCACGACATCTATCAGGAGCATCTATCAGCTTCTAAAAAAGAGAACCTCCATCCTTATCACTTCACTCCTGTTCAAAATTTACTTCCAACAGATCTTCTACGACGGTTACAGTTTTGCCAACGTATTCTGAATAATCATCGCAATGACAGACACTTTATTAAGAATATTATGTTACGAGGGGTTTTTAATTGGCGAAATAGTCATTATTGGGAAGAAGAAAACCCGCATGCTATTAAAGCTAGACATTTTCAGCATGAGTTTAAATTGAATATTTGGTGTGGCATTATAGGCGACCAACTACTAGGGCCTTATGTTCTTCCTCCGAATTTAAATGGAGATTCTCATTTATTCTTTTTGGAAAATACTCTTAGTGATATTTTAGATGATCTGTCACTGGATGTAAGATAAAAAATGTGGTTTATGCAGGATGGAGCGCCACCTCATTTTTCATCATTTCAGCACGTAGCTGTTACAAATCATCTTAATGACGTATTTACTCTACGACGAATTGGCAAAGGCAGTGATTTTCAATGGCCACCAAGAAGTCCTGAGTACAACTCGCTAGATTTTTTTTTTTGGGGACATATAAAGTCCTTAGTTTATGTCATTGAAATTAGTACACGAGACGAACTTTGGAGATACATTCAAAATGCAGCTAATCTTATAAGGGGACTGAATAATATTTTTTTAACGTTCGAAATTCCTTTATAAAAAGAATTAGAAAAGGCATAGAAATCAAAGGAGCCCATGTAGAACATTTGGTTTGAGATTTTGTGAGTTCTTTTAAGTTAAAGTGTGTTTAGTTTTGATTTATCGTCAAAACGGAAACCTTACGTTAGTTACAACTTTGTTTGTTTGGTATTTGATAGTGGAATTGTAAATAAAATACTATTTCTTCTCTAAGATTATGCCTCTGTGCCAATTTTAACAGCAATTTGTAAATATACACGGAAACTATTAGCAAAAAACGAAAAACAAAAATTAACTTTAACGCCCTGTATCTCTTTTCTCAGCAACATTTTTTTAAGGCATATTTGGCCCAATAGCCATATTTTGGTCCAAATAACCTGTCCTTAGTCTATGTCCCAATAGTTATGACTCACCCTGTATAAAGAAAATGAAGAAAAACTAAGATGATTTAAAAGAAAATAACTCACCATTGTATGATCACAAACTAATATAGAATAATAAAAAATACAGAAATAATAGAACTTTACAATAATAATGATGTTCAAAAGATTAAATATCAACGACTAGGGTACGCTGGGCATGTTTATAGACTGTATTACGAGAAACTTGTAAATCTGCTTTGGCATGAGATTCCTAAAGGAAAAAGGCCATTTGGACGTCCCAGAATGCGATGGAGAGACACCATATAATCGTATCTCGAAAAAATGAAGAAGACCCAATTGGAAAAAAAGTTATACAGTCAGCCAAGATTCATAGTGCTACACAATGATGATCGTTTCGGATGGTTGGGGAGGTAGATATGACAGTTGAGAATCTGATGGAAAATGTTCCGCTATGGAATTAAAATCGACGTGTTTTGAATTCTCAAAATGAAGTTATTCAATTTATTTTGTTTTCGGTGAAACACTTTTTATACGGGAAACGTAAATTTGTGTAGTCTATGTAGGTCTGCGATAGTGCAAAAGTGAATAATAATACTAATAAGAATAATATTTACCATTTGTAATTTTTCGCTTGAACGAATTTTTTTTTCAAACTGTTAACTGTACGATATATAATCTTAATTTGTTTTTTATAAGCTTTTCTCATTAAATCTATTTGTTTCCTTATTCTTTCAGTTAAGTCGTTAACATCTTCTTCTTGTTTTAGTTGTTCTTTACTATATTCTATTTCTGATCCCTTGATTTTATTTTTTAACGTAGCAATAATAGCGTCTTTTTGCCTTATTACGTCATCACATTTCTCTTTTTGAGCGGTTATGATTTCCTGTATGTTATACGGATCCTTAAATTTTTTCACAAGAGACCACTTAACGGCGATTTCTTCAAATTTATTTTGCGCCTGTCGTGCTTCCTCTTCCAATTCCTTGATCAATTGTTTCTTACTGGTATCTAATAAATAATGTACAATAAAAATAATAAAAAACGATATGCAAACTTTAAACTTACCAGATTCTATCCTGTTATCTAACTCTCGTTTAAATGTAATATGTCTCCTGTGACTTAAACCGGCTTCTGATACTTTGGAACGTCTTTCTAAATATTGGTCGCTTTTTTGCTTTTGTTTATGTAACACTTGATATTCGTCATCAAACAATGGCTTCTCAGCGATACTTAAAAAATAATTATTTGAAGTGTTTCTCGAAAAGTCCAATTACACTACACAACAATTGAAGTGGATCATTTTAAAATTACTAAAATTAACATATAAAACTATTTTTAAAATAATTGTTTGTACTATACTCTATATGCTTTCTTTATTGCCAATATTTTTGCATGTGGTTTTTTTCTCCCTATTCTTATCGGCCCCTATCTCATACAAAGAGAGACATGTTGTTCCAAACATGAATATATCCTTCGTATAAAAGTGCTTCTATTGGCTTTACCAGTTGTGAATAAGTCAAGAAATCTATTTATCACAAAAATATTATGCCGAAAAGACGTTTAGAACTAGTGCAGCTCGAGCAATTAGTTCGTTGGATCCAACAAGGCATAACTCAACAAGAGGTTGCTATAAGGCTAAATGTGTCGTAAAGTGTGATAAGTCGTGCATGGAATGTCAGAAAAGAAAGACGCATTCCTTACCGCTGTGAATTGCGTCGTGAGTGACAAGTTAATGAACGTTCTCATCTACCGGATATGTTTGAAAATTCCAGAAGAATCCGTGAGTCGGCTACAAGTACCCGGCAGATAGATGATGTCAGTAGTTTTATTTAAAAAAAAATAATCGAATTTATAATGAATTTTCTAAAACTTTTGAAACGGTTACAACCGTGGTTACATTACAACTCACATTTCAAAAGCGTCCAGTTTATTTTCATCCGCCTTCTTTAAGGTCCATGTTTCGGATGAATATGTGGCTATGGGAAAAATTAGCATTATTTTCTAAAGACTTGTAATTAACATTCAGACTCAACTCTCGTCCAATGGTATCGCAGCCATCTTAAAGATTTTTGGATATATTGCAAGGAGTAATAATAATCTTAAGAGACTTGAAAACTAATTTTGAAAAACGTTAAAGGTCGTAGATACAGAGGTCGTAGATACTTTGTGGGAGCAGCTCAAGATAGAAATCGATGGAAAGAAATCGTTACTCGTATGGTACGAAATCACGACACTTCGTAATGCATAAAAGATAAAAGAGAGTACATATTTATATTAAATATGTACTCTCAATAGAGTAAAATAGTCAATAGAGTAAAAATCAAATTAATAATTATCTAATTAATATTAATCAAAGATTAACTTACTGGGTAGTTTTATCTGCAATTGATAGGTTTTCTTGTTTTTGAAGTTCAACTCTCCTTTTTATTCTTAATCGTCTCGCAAATTTTCTTTCTTTGGGATCATCAGAATCAACTCTCGGTTCCCCACATTTTACCGAATCAGTATCATCCATGCTATAAATATAGAATTAAAAATAGTTTGGTCTCACTACTATATAGATAAATTAAAATATATTTCGGCGTAGTAAAATAAAGTATGTAAATTTAAAAAATATATGGGTTTATATGTTAAATTGACATTTTTTGTCATTTCTTATAATGTATACTATGGCAACATAAATTGACAGTTATTAGATAGACTGGTTGATGGAGACATCTTATTATATAGTATGTACCGGGTGGTCCAATAAGCCGATCGCTCGGCTATATATCAGAAACTATTCATGTTATAAATTGAGGAGAAAAAATTCCTTAGTAAAAGTGACCAAAAGAAATCGCTGGAAATAACTTTCAAGTTTCTGGGTTAACCGCTAGGGGGCGTAACCTGTGAAGAAAAATTTGAAAACCAGTTTTTTGTAAAATATGCCCAATTATACCAAGTGTTCAATAAGTGAACTAGAAAGACGGCTAAATTCCGCACAAAGTTGTTCAAGTACTTTTTTTTATTTTTTCAAATAAAGGGTGGATGAGGGTGGCAAAATATTTGTGGATAAATACCTATAACTTTGGTTTGGATCAACCGATTTTAACGAAATTAGTGTCATTAGAAAGAGTGTGGATAATTTAATCTACATCTACTATAAAACAATTGCATTTAATCTTAATTGTCATGGGTAGAGGGTACTTTCAAATAGAAAAAATTAAAATTTGTTTTTCTTTAAAATGTTTAATGGAAACACCTATTTATTGTTAATTATAACTGAACTGGATTAAATTCGTAACAAAATGGCACAAACCGCATGTTGATAGCTTTTGTCAAACTCGAGATATGAATAAAAACGCATAAACATAAGTATAGTATTGACTCTGTATTATAAATTAAATTAAAAAATAAGTCAGTAGGTATTTTCAATTTTTTAATAGCAGAAGAATCTTAATAGTCGGTCGGATAGCTTAGCAGGCTGTGCGGCTGCCTCTCATTCGCTTCACTGTCGAATGGTTTAGTGGATGTGGGTCGAGCCCCAGCTCGGTGTACAGAAAACAAAAAAGTCTAACGCAGCAGTTTAAAATTCTAGATAAATCTGCGGCTTAGACTAGGATATGCTGGGTTCTGATCGGCCTATGGTGGAGCAGTACGGCAAGAGATAAGGGCTTGCGGCTCGGTGATACTCCTCCATAGATCCCTACCGGACGGGCGTAACGCCTAAAAAACCGGATATATATATATATATATATATATATATATATATATATATATATATATATATATATATATATATATATATATATATATATATATATATATATATACTATATATATATAAAACTCTTGAACACTTTCTCCTAAATACCTGGAAGTTACTTTGAATTACATATTGTAATTCAAAATGGATAAATGTCTGTAAAAAATTTATTGAAGTGTTGCTACGCCACTGTTAGCAATTACCTTACACGTCTTAAATTCTACCTAGGTAAATTCTCATGAAGGCCGAAAATGTATTCAAAAGATATTTTTACTCAAAGATTATAGTGTATTTTTATGTATGAGAGAGTAATAAAACAATAAATTATGTATGCAAATCCCTAAACTGTTGATACGGGTGACTCAATGAAAAACAGATATTTGTCAACAAGTTTACAGAAGTATATAGGAAAACAATTTTAAATTGAGTTTGACCACCAGGTATAAAGGTTGGAGCAGAATAGAATACAATACTTGTGAGGGTTACTAATCTCTAAATAAGGTTGCCAGTGTCGGAGTGATGGAGGTTAACAGGTACTAATGAATTTGCAAGAAATGTAAGATGTTTATTTTATTGGTTATATATAACCAATAAGAGTTTAATAAGTACCTACCTATTTGCAAAATAAAGTTTAATTCTTTAGATAAAATAAAACGTTTTATTTTATCTGAAATGAGTGCATTCCACGAAGTAAGGGTTTCAACAATCAAACATTTAATTCTTTAATTCCAGGAATCTACGACAGTAATTGACTAGATAATTACCTTCTAAACTTATTCCACAGAAAATGTGATAGCGGGTTTTTCCATTTTGTAGGAAGGTCCAAGTGGCGTATTTAAAATTCTTAACAGTTCACTAAAAGTAGGTACTTCAGTTGCAAGGTGCAGTTTATTGTATATACTAGTGTTATGGAAAATTTGGAAGTGCCATGTAAACGCCGAAAAATTGGTCCTTTAACAGTTAATAAAAAAATATTAATATTTAATTGTTTTAAATCATTTACAGAAAAACGTTTATGTAAAAGTGTTGATGAGACCGTTGAGTTAGTTAGCAGTACACTTGGTGTTGGGAAATCTACGATTTACAGAGTTATTAAAGCCACGTAATGCTCCAGGGAAACCAAAATTTCAAATAGAATATCATTTTAAAAAAGGACTTCGACGGAAAGTGCATGAATTCTTCTTTAGACAAGAATTTCCAACATTGGATACAGTTCTTGTCTCAGTTCGAGATGATAAGGATTACCCAGAAATGAGTCGAAGTACGTTATGGAAACTTTTAAAAGAAATAGGCTTCCGCTGGAAAAAGAATCCCAGAAAGTCTATTTTATTAGAAAGAAGCGATATTGTCATATGGAGAAGACATTTTCTAAGAACCATAAAGGAAATGAGAAACCAAAAAAGAAAAATATTTTATCTTGATGAAACATGGATCAACGAGGGTCATACACCAAATAAATTTTGGCAGGATGAAACTGTTACAAGTCTAAGGCACGCTTTTGTAAATAACTTATCTACTGGTTTAAACCCACCATCAGGAAAGAGACGCAGGCTGATAATAGTACACATTGGCAGTTCAGACGGTTTTATTGAAGGTGGTTTATTAACTTTTGAATCAACTCGTACCGGTGACTACCATGAAGACATGAACGCTGATATCTTTCAAGAATGGTTCGAACAAATGATAGATCTTCTTCCTAAGAACTGTGTTATAGTAATGGATAATGCAAGTTATCACTCCAGACTTATAGAAGGACTGCCCACAACGAAGTGGTTAAAAAAAGACTTGCAGAATTGGCTGAGTTCAAAAAATATTACGTACCATCCCGGAACTATAAGAAAGGAACTTTATTCGTTGTGTGACCTTCATAAAGAAAAATTTAAAAAATACGAAATTGATGAAATTGCCAAAAATCGTGGAATGACAGTACTTAGATCCCCACCATATCATTGTGAATTAAACCCGATTGAACTGGTATGGGCACAGATAAAGAGTGAAGTTTCAATAAAAAATACCACTTTTAAAATTCATGATGTTAAACAGTAGTTTTTGGAGGCCGTAAATAATGTAAAACCTGAAAACTGGGAAAAGGCAGTAAATCACACTATTAAAGAAGAGGAAAAAATGTGGAAGCTGGACAATATTACTGATAAAATGATCGAGCCAGTTATTATAAATCTTGGTTCTGAAAGTTCATCTTCTGAATCTGATTTGGATTTGTAACAAGTAGCTGTAAGTTTTATATTAATATTTTTATTCATCTATTTAACATACCTTAGACGGTTTTAAAAACTCTTATTCTCTTTTGTAATTTTTAAAAATTAAAAAAAATGTGAATTTTTTAAAATCCTTTTTAATGTAGGCCAGTCAGTTCTAATATGGTGTGTGATAAAAGAGGTCACTTTTGTTTACATACACATAACACTTTATAACACTGAAATAAATCATTTATTTTTTACAATTATTCAAAGTAATTTTTCAATTAATCTTGAGCACCCCCATGGAGTGGTCGGAGATACCAGTTAAAATTATGCTAATTACTCTCTCGTTCATAAAAATAAACTATAACTTTCTCCGACGAATTCCAAAAATTTACCTATTAGACAAGATTCAAAAGGTGGCTTTTACCTACCTCTGTATAGAAATATCGAAGTTGTTTCCCGTCCTTTGTAAATCCCTTGCAGTAGTCAGGCATTGAAAATCAGAATTTTAGGTAGTATCAAATTGTATGCCAGCTGAGCTGGTCGCTTTTTGTTTAGAGTTTAACTCTCGCTTTCGAATTTTAGTTATTGGTACATAACTTATAGTTAAAAGCTGAACGCTCATTCTTAATCTTCTTCTTCTTCACGTGCCATCTCCGCTGCGAAGGTTGGCTATCATCATAGCAATTTCGACCCTGGAGGCTGCCGCTCGAAATCTTATAATATCGCTCGGATAATTCTTAATCAAGTATATTCATATTAAAGAAAACGTCTTAAGTTGAACTGATAATTTTTAGTAACATTTTAATCTGTATCAGTGCTCGTGAACTGTTTCGCTAGTGTAAGGTGGGCAGTGATCGGCGGTTTCAATAAAAGAACTTGCGCTAAAACTTTGGCTAACATGAAATTATTAAACTACGCATTGTTTAAACTGCTTGTGTTCTTATTTCCGACGCCAGTGAGTGGTCCTTCAAGTTGGAAGTAATTACATAACTTAGTACGCTCTAAATGGTAGCAAGATCGCCATTATAATATTTTGAACTAATATCCGTTTAATTCTACCACAAAGAACATGGTTTGAAACTAAAAACAAACTGGTGGCCAGAAGCAATATTCTACACGCTTATAAACCAAAAATGGAGAGATATTCCTTTCACACTTAGAATGTTGATGAATATGCCTTACCAATATAGAAGAATCAGTACACACTAGATATTTAGATGTAGCTAACAATAAAAGAATAGAATGGAGAGAGAGATAGTTGTGAATTTTGTTACAATGAGAGAAATAATTGAGAGAATGATTGAATTAAATCAGGTTGGACTAACTTACACAGCTATATCCGTGCTGTAATCAGCACCAGGAGGAAGAAAGACAGCTGGACCAACAGCGAAGGTAAGAGTAAATGATGCTGAAAGGTGAAGCTGGAAAAGTGGGTCAAACTGTATGAGTTAGAATGCGTGGGTCAGACTGTGGGGAAAGAAGAAATGCCCGTCTGGGAATGATGCCGAACTAGGAGCGATGAGTGTCTTCTACGCACTACCTACAACGAGACGGAGAGCCTCCATGCTGATGAATTGAGTGTGGATGTGTATGAATTGAGAATAAATGAATAAAGGTAGTGCTTCGGAAGTGATGCCGGCCTTACAGCGGTCATTCTGCTTCCGGATCGCTGGATGACAGAGGAGGGTCTGGTTTAGCAGGTAGTTGTTCAGCGTAGTTTAAAGTACCTCGGTCTCCAGGATTACGAAGAACGAATCCTGCATTAAGGTTAGTCAGGCGGCGTCCTGGCTTACTGAAATGTCTTATGTCTTTTAAAGATTCCAGACCCCATCCCCCCTCCATAAAGACGAAAAAAAGCTAGCAATGAATAAGCAAAAATCATCAGTGGATAGAGACGTGGAACTAAAGACACAAACTCTAAATTCCCGACATCCTCTCCACGATTACCAGCCTACATCAAATAGAAAGATACCAGTACATAGATACAAATCGAGGAAAAGGTCTTAAGATAGATCGATAGATTTGCAAGATGCACCAGGAAGAACTTATCTTGTCAAATAAAAGAAGCTGTTTTTCACTATCTGAATTCTAGCAAGGAACTGTGGTCTAGTAGTCATCTTCCCTACCGTATGTGAAGGACAGCCTCAATCTTAATCCTCTGTAATTCAGATTGTCCAAGTGAAAACTAACATGGAGAAAGTTCCCATTTCTCGCTGTTGGGCGTTGCTTGTTAACTCCGATACAAGTATCCTGTGTAAATGTGGAGCAATACAAGATCCAACATATTATTTCTGCTTAGTTAAAGAAACCTTGCAATGAACACCATCTTCTGCATGCAACTGTCACGGCCATCCAGACCGCTCTTTTCTTTATAGACAGTATTAAATTGTTTAAACTCGATAGGTACGTAAAATAAGTTTTTGTAAATAAAAAAAAGTATAATTTTTTTTGTAGTAGATATATTCCTACAGAATAATTTACTAGACTTAATTTATAGCATCCGTACGCCTAAAGAAAAGAGGTTTAAAACCATTTTTGTCGTACTTCTTGATTTAATTTTTATTTTAATATGTAAACTAAAGGTTTTAAACTTGTTTATTATATGCATTCAACTAATTCTTTTGATTGTTTTTTTACCTGTTTATTTTAATGCCTGTTATTAAAAATAAAGTTTTTATCCTGCCTTTTTATTTGTCTATTAGTTCAAATATTTCTAAAGTTGTATGCCATATTTATTGGAAATAAAGTTTTATTGAAAATACGTTATATTAAACGTTTTTATTTCCATCTCGTTTCCCTGTACGATACTGGTAAGCGACAGGTACTGAGATAAAAAAAACATGTTAATAATAATATAAGCTATCAAGGGTTATGTAGCTGCTCACCTATACATTAAATGGCTTAAATTATTGGAAAGTAGCTTTTAATTTATTAATAAAAGGTGTAAAGATTAAGGTAAGTGCAAGTTGTAAGTGCATTTATCAATTATATAATCGTTTACACGAACAGCTGCAGAAGTTTTTTACCACTTAATGACATCGTTTTCGATATATTATGAAATATAGTACACCATTCTTAAAGCTATGAGATTTTTAGTATTACGTCGGGTTCAAGCAAAACGCAATAAGTCAAAAAAGTGGCTTTTGAGTTATTGCAGTTTTTAATTTGACGCACTATCTTATTCATAATTTAAAGATCCGCGTTAGTTTTTTTAATAAAATCTCCACTCCGTATATCTTCACGCAAGTTTTAAAAACAATCTTTTGCTAAAAAACATATTAAATTTAATAAAGGAAGAACTATAATAAACTAATCTTAATAATCAATAATAATCAATCTTTGGTAACCTTGCAATGACTTATTTGCAACTTACTTGTATTTGACCTAAAACTAAATAATTAATGTATTTTGCTTGTACTTTTATACCGTGGCACACCCAGGGGGGGTTTGGGGGGTTAACTTCCTGCCCTCGCCAGGGATATAAAGTAAAAAAATATAAAGAACCCAAAAATATAGGAAAATGTAACCCATCTTTCACACACAATACAAAAAAATTAAAAACGCTAATTGAATAATTAAATTACCACTGGAACAATGTAGAACACAATAATTATTGTATAAATAAACAATAATTAATAACTTTTAATATTTTTTCACTTATTAATTATACAATAATTATTAATATTTTTCATTATATTTAGATATAGATACCTAATATTAGGCTTATAAAGAGCATATTACATCTCTATGAGAGAAGAGAGCATTTGACAAAAACTATGAAAAAAGAAGATAGGGAAAGATCAATAGAAATATGGCAAGAAGAGTGGAACAACAAGGAAGATGTTGCCCAGTGGAGGAAGATGCTGATCCTGAGCCTAAGCGACTGGGTGTATTGTCTGGTTTAGGGCGTATCTTTATCTGTTCAGAAAGACAGATACAGATAAATACAGATAACGCTGGAGTGTAATAGATGTACAGTGGAGAGAAACAGAATATATAAAGAAATAGGCATGATCTCTGTGACTGTAAGAGAGATGATCGTGAAGATGACGGGAAGTACGGAGAGATGGAATAGTATTGACACTTACATCCGAGCATTCATAAAAAAAAAGAAGAGGAAGAGAAATACCAACCGGCTCAACGACAGAGATAAGATCTAATTACTATTTTAATGGAAATAAGTTGCAATTGAAGGTTTAAATAAGTTTATTAACGTCTGAATTTCCGATCTTTGATTTTGCACTGATAACTTGTTTATACTCTTACAATTAATAGAAAAAAGAATAGCAGTTGGTCCCGAAGTACATCTAGCCTTCATCGACCTAGAAAAGGCGTTTGATACAGTTCTAAGACTTAAATTATGGCAAGCTTTACAACAACTCGAAATTAGTCCATACCTTTTAGGAATAATCACAGAAGTACACAGGGATAACACTACTTACCTAAAAATCGGAAATAGATTATCAGAGTCAATAAAAGTAATCCCCTTTGAGGATGACCAAGTCGTCCTATTGGGTTGCCGTTGATCAATTTCTTGGGTTTTCCGCCTTCAATGCCGATTTCTCAGTCTCAGGACAACAGAGTGTCCTTTCACTTACTAGCTCATCCGCCCGAAGCCGTTGGTCAGTAAATGGTGGATTGCTTATTCCAGCAAACACTCGGACATCAGAGCCTCGTTAGTTATCTAGGTGGATGTACCAGATGACCATGGTCTAAATCATCAAACGAGCAGGTGAGGTTGACATTTGGATAAAAGTAGCTATAGATTGAGCATCAATATCACATTACACCCCTAAACTAAATGACAGAACTATTTAAAAAGTGGCATCTCTTGAACATTCTGAATTTTAATACATATCCTTTTCGTCAAGGGATTTTTTGTATATGGAATAAATCTTACATAACTGTCCTGTATAAAAAACGTTGTAACTTGCTGCTATAAAAACTGTGCTGCCATGCATTTCAAAATAGATTTCTTGTTTTTCCATCTGGTGATTTAAATATTGTTTTGTGTATTTTTTCTCGCAAAATTAATCAGGAAGAAAATGAAAATATAATTATTTTCAACTATTACATTTAACAAATTGTAGTTTTTATGTCAAATACCAACTTTTGCATTACATTCTTGTATTACCGCTTAATAATTTTTTCTTTAGTTAGTTTCGTATACATTTTAGTTTCTCTAGGTGTGGTTTTCAAAATAAATAACAATCAGTTAAAAATATAGTGTTTAATATCGGTATTTAAATTATTATATTATTAAATAATTTCGGATTACAGAGTTGGTATCAGAATCCATCAACGGTAATTCCAAGCTTCGATTGACCCAACAATCTTCGCAGTAACTTCATAAGTTCGTTCCCTAGAAACGCGGAGAAGGGCCTGACGAATGTGACAAGAGGGAAAGGATAAGGGTGAAGGGCGTCGGTTTTGGCTTTAATGAATGATTTAGCAGCACAAAGCATGTCTCTGGAGGCTTCTATCAGGCGAATCCAGACGAGGGAAGAGCCTGGCACGCCTCTATTCAGGATATTAATAGGACCTCTCGCTCGGTGTATACCGATGATGCCATCGACCATGAATTAAAATGGTTGTTTTCGAGAATTAACTGCCAGTCACTTTAAGAACGAGCATTAACACGAAGTTTCTGCTCGAGATAAGTCTACACTTTTGAACAATAAACTTCAATAGCGGTTATTTAGAAAATAATTAAATATAAAAATTCATTACGAAATTTTAATTGTTTACAATACTGTTTTATTTTCAAAATATATTAGGCAGCTTTGTAGAGTTTTAAGTTTTCTCCTTTATCTTACTTTTTTTACAACTATTAATTTCAAAACTTTATTCTGATATATCGATACCTTCCAGAGAAATGAAAACTCCAAAAACCCTTTAACAGGAAACTCAATAGACTTAATAATTTTAAAGGTTTACTGCTTTAAAATTTTCTGCGTTTTCGCTTATTATAGAAATAATAGTGATTTTGCCCTGTCAACAAGCGACAGGGGATCCAATCAATTGTCATCTACAGTCATTCCACTCAATTGTATCTGACTTTTTTGTATTTAAGGCTGGGACGATAACAAAATGATATTGAGTCTGTTGTACAACTTTCATAAAAAATAAGTCATTTTTGGAATCACTGAACTTTTGTGAGTATAAGCCGTCTTATGAAATCGATCTACGTGCAAAATTCAGCGTAATACTAGTTTGGCAATTCATTGGTTGGAAAAGCTCAAGTTTTGTATTATATTTTTTTTGATCACCAAATTCGCAGCAAATTTTGATTTCCCTACAAAAAAAGGGATACATGGAAGGTATTCGGAATGAATTAAACAAGCAAATATTGTTAATGAACACGGATATTGTTAGAAATTTAATCATGAATCCGAAGAGAAACCCAAAAAAGAGAAAAATTTAGGATTTGGTTATGTAAGCATTGTCACGGGCTATTTTATTTTTATATAGAGATGATGTAGAATTCCAAAGACACTCCAATTCTCTATATATAGCAATAAATTTGATGTTTTTTTCATCACCCCAACGAAACATTTTTTAAATTAATAAGTTTAAAAATAAAACAATTAATTTTTATCACCAACAACAAATATGACAATTCTATGCTAGCTACTGGCATGCCTGTAGCGGTAACGCGCCTTCACACATGCCAGTGACACTCACCACGCATGCGCCTTGCATCTCACAGCATGCTACTAGCAAGAAAAATGAAATTCTTTGCGATTCGCTAGCATGCCAGGAACTAGCATGCCAGTTAACGTAGTTTCTGCTAGGTTAGGTTAGGTTATGCCATTGTTGCTAGGTTAGGTACCATAACGTACTGTCTCCCAACACTTGCCAGTTGGGAGACAGTAGCTGGTGCTTGCTAGGTTAGGTTAGGTTATGCCATTGTGCTAGTAACAGGCATGTGTATCCCCGGCTTTATGTGCTCTATGTTAGATCCTGGTAAGTTTAGATCTGTCCATGTTTTCAAAACTGATGCTAACTTATTCCCACCTCTCTTACCTTTTGATTCGTCCCACATCATACACCAGGCTGATTTATTTGAGGAATCAAAAATTGTATAATTTAAACTCCAAAGCTTTCTTTTATAAAAAGTAAGCGAATTAGTCAAAAACGGTGTAGGTAAACATTTTTGAAGATCTGCTGTGAGTACCTTATATTTTTAATTTTCTTTAGTCTCATCTGTGTCTGAGAATTTGAGATTGTACCTACGTTCTGCATCAGTGTCGTGTACTGACTTTAACTGTGCTAAAAATAAATCACATGTATAACATGTGTTCACTTCTGGTGGTTTAAAAGTGAGATTAAATTTTTTATTAAAAATATCCCTATTCAACCATAGTGTTGCTACATCGTCTAAATGAACGTGTTATTCAAAGCAATACTCTTACAAAGCGTATATATTTGCTGCACTGACAACTGAGGACCGAAATATGCTTTCTTTCGCAATCAACCTCCGTCGCGGAGATGGCACGTGAAGAAGAAGAAGTTGTATTACTAGGTGTATACTTACCTCTTTTGTCAGCCATAACTATGCCTCCTTCTTGGCGCTTTGCTAAAGCGGTCTTCACTACTAACTGCGATATGCCCAATGTATTCACAAACATTTACTTACACTACAATTTTTACACCATCTACTGTTATTGTATATACCAAGAAGTTTTTTCTTGCTATTAATTCGTTTTCTAATCGCAATCATTGTCTAGCTGTAGGCTTTGTTTCTACACAAAATAAAATGAAATGTCTTTTTAAATTATAATCTTTTTAGTCATCCCAATGATAATTAAAAATCCTATCTCTCTTTTCTTCAGTTATTTTGGAACAACATTCCATACGACACGAACAAACAGCGTTTTCTTTTTTTCAGGCATCTCTTTTCCGCTTTTATTGAGATGGAATCTACCGGTAGCATACTGAAAAACATGCCTTACACGTTTTCTTTCCAACTTGTTTTGTAACAGATTTTCTAGAAACTTTTTTTTTATTTACTTTCGCTTATTTTTTACAAGAACGTTTGATTGTTCAACGATATCTTCTGAATCATGATCAACATCATTAATAGGATTATAATCTTTATCTGCTACATAATCATCAAAGTCGCTCAACAAAAGGTCATTTTCTAAGAGAGAAAACTGTTTTTTATACGTTTTCATTTTGGATGACATAGCATCTACATCTTGACCGATCTCAGTTACTTGCGAGGTGCTAGGTTGGCTTTCTTTTGAAGTATCTGAAAAAAATATTAACCAATTTCTGAATTAATTTTATATCAAGAAAATGTTTTTTTAATTCATTATTTTATTCAATGAACTATAATATTAGAAAATTAATTACTTACCTTCCATTATGGAGTCAAGCGCTAAAGATACTAAACGATGTCCTCGGCCACTCATATTTACAAATTACAAAAACTATTGACGAAATTATAAAAACTATTCTCGTCAATAACTAAGTTTTCAGAGTTTTTAACATGGACGTATAAACATAGATGGACACAGCAATAAGATACCTTTTTTCTTCTTCTGTTTTTTTTATGGCTTCGCTGCGAGGCGATTCGCCAGCACTATTTGATGGCGACCCTGATGTAATCTGGTTCTAAACCATATCAGGGCCGCTGACCTTGCGTAAGGTGGTAGTCACAGTAGCACATGTATAATTTGAGGTTAAGTAGTTATAAACACATATTGTAAACAAATGGTAATGGAAGGGTTATTACACAAAAAACAGGACGCCACAAAGGAAAAACTGAAAAGCAAAAACATTGAATTAAAGTTGAGCATCGTAAATTACAAATTAATTTTATTATAGTTAAGAAACTGTAAGATTGCACTGACTGACTTTTCATTAGGAGATATTAGGATTGTATCTATTGAGATTGGTGTTTGGAATTTCATTGAAATAAAAATTGAATATAAATCTATGTTAGGAATAACATTAATGGGACATTCAAAGAAAATGTGGTTTAAATCCTCCACTATTCCGCATTCACATGCGGGGCTGTCTATTATTTTGATTTTAAAAAGATGTTGTTTAGTTAAGCAATGACCTGTTCTCATTCTTATTATTGTGGTGATGTGTCTTCTGTTTTTAAATGTTAGAGTTGAGAACCATGCCTTAAAGGAGAAAGAGGTTTGGATTCTCTTATATTGGTAGTTTTTCTTCTGCAGTATTGCTCCCCAATTGATTTTAAATTTGTCAATAATTTTTCCCTTTATGGTGTTTAGAATATCTTGGGAATCTAACAACATACCTAATGGAATATTCAAGTTTGTTCCTATTTTGGCTAGTAAATCAGCTTCTATATTCCCAGGGATATCAGAATGACCTGGAATCCATGAGATTAAAATGTCAAAACCCTTCTTAATTGCTGATGAGATAAGTTTTTTAGTTTTGAGGGAAATTGAGTCATCAGAAGCTGAGATTATAGGATTTTTAATTTTAGTTATAGCATTTAGAGAGTCAGAGAAGACAACAGCCTTCTTGATGCCTTTAGATATTAAAATTTTAATTGCTTGGTAAATTGCCACATTTTCAGCTTTTGTTACAGATAACTCACCAGGAAGTCTAGAAGAAAACTTGAAGTTAATGTTGGGAATATTGATTCCAAATCCTATTCTCCCCTTGTTTTTTGAGGCGTCAGTATATACAAAGGAGTAATCACTCTTGTATTTTTGGGTGATTATTGAGAATTTTTGTTTGGTTGATGATTCATTTTTCTTAATATTACAGTTTAGAGTCTGAATTGGGTTGGTTAGTGTGTTAAAATCTAATTCATAACAAGGGAAGTTTGGGTGTTTTTGTATTTTATTTTGATAAGGGAGAAAATGTTCAAGAGCCATGACAAGGAGAGGTACGAGGTTTGTCTTGTGAAAAATTGGTTTATTTATGATTTTTCTACGTATATTAAGAAGTATCACTATTACTGGGTGATTATCGATTTTAATAATTTTAGATATGAGTTTAGCGGCTAGTATTAAGCTTCTATGTTCCAGGTCAATCTGAGCAGATTCAGCTAAGATTGCCATGTGTGGAGTGGACTTCATGCACCCCAAACAGATTCTGAGCCCTTCAAAGAATACTTTATTTAGGCTATTGCTACATTTCTGTGTTATTGGGCTGAAAAGAAAGGAACCGTAATCCATATGAGACCTAACTAAAGCATTAAAGATCATAATTAGGGTTTTAGGGTCTGCACCCCACCAAACTCCACATAGTGCTTTCAATATGTTGATGTTTTTCTTTGCTTTAAGTACAATTTTATCAATGTGAGGGTTCCATTTCAAGTTTTTATGAAAGGTGATGCCCAAGAAATTAACCTGATTTTTAAAGGGTATGTTATTGTTATTATTAAGAGAGATTAATGGAAGGTTTGTTTTGCGTTGTCCTTTTGTGAACCACACCGCTTCACATTTATCAATTGAAATAGACAGCCCATGGGCTTCTAGCCATTGTTGAATGTTTTTAATTTCTGGGATGATCTTATTTATCATGTTATGAATGTCTTGACCGCTAATGTACAAAACTAGATCGTCTGCATACCCACATATTTTCACTTCGTTAGAGAATAAGTAGAAAAGGTCATGAATATATATGTTAAAAAGGATGGTGCTTAAGGGAGAACCTTGAGGGAGCCCCTTGGAGGTTTGATATGGACCCAAGAAATTGCCGTCATCAGATCTCGAATATAAGAGTCTGTTTTGTAGGATTTTAAGGATAATGTTGTTTATAGCCATGGGAATGTTTAGATTTTTGAGTTTATTATAAAGGTTGTATATTTCTACATTGTCATAGGCTGATTTAATATCTAGAAAAATGGCTAATACCGTTTGAGAAGATGCAAAGGCTTCTAAAATCGTAGAGTGTAAAAGAGCTAAGTTATCATATGTCCCTCTGCCTTTCCTGAAACCTGATTGATTAATTTTAAAAATTGAATTGTGTTCCATAAACCAATCCAAACGATTTTTTATTATGATTTCGAGAGTTTTAAGTACACAGGACGATAAGACTATTGGTCTAAAACTTTCAGACAAAATAGGATTTTTTTGAGGCTTTAAGATGTTAATTATGTTATATTTTTTCCATTCCAAAGGAATAGGACCCCCATTCAAACAATTGTTGTAAATTCTTAACAGTGTGTCCTTGGCTGCAAGTGGGAGGTTTTTTAACATTAAATAGGATATGTCATCGATACCTGGCGCAGAATCTTTTTTATTATTTAAAGCCAAATTGTATTCATGAATTGAAAAGGGAGCAACTTCTTGGTTATCATATGACATATTAAAATTAGGGTCTATGTTTACTGAAGACATTTTGTCTAATATTTCTAGTTTAATGTTATCTGGGGGACAATGAAAAACTTTATTATTGTGATAATTGGAAAATTTTTTAATTTTGTTCCAAACGTAAGTGATGTTGGATCCTCTATTTAAAGATTCACAAAAATTTTTAAATTTGTATTTCTTTTTTGCTTTTAAGTTTCTCCTTGTCATAGCGATTATGCGTTTTGTTTCTATGAAATTTTCTATAGAGGGGGATTTATTAAAATTGTAAATTGCTTCTTTTCGTGTTTTGATCCATAAGGAACACTCTTCGTCCCACCATGGATTCCTGGGTTTGCCCTGTACCCCACAATTTTTAAAGGGGATTGCTTCATCTGCAGCTGTGTTTATGACTGTTAGAAAATCTTTATAGTTTTTGGTTTCTGACAGGTTTTGCTTGTTTAACAGTATGTTCTTGTAATAGGTGTTCCAGTCAGCTTTTTTAGTGTTTCTTGTTTTGAATGGTTTCTGTAGGATAATTTCTGCTCCTTTAAGATTCGCTATATTTAAGTTAAGGTAGGTAGGAAAATGGTTACTGTTACCGCAGTCTTGAATAACGCCCCACACCGAAGACAAAGACACACTGTTGCTCACAATTGCCAGGTCGATTGCACTAATATTTTTATTAGAATCTTGAAATAATGTTGCTGAGCCATCATTTAACACTGTAAGGTCATTATCAAAGGAAAAATCAAAAATTACTTTACCACCTTTATTGCATACCCCTTTATCCCAAGCAGGATGGTGTGAGTTCAAATCACCCATAATGATTAGGTTATTTAAGGGTAGACCTTCTACCATATCATTTAGTAAAGTAGTAGTGATTGCTTTATTAGAACTGGAATATATATTTATGAGGTATAAGTTACAGATACTAATTATTACATATTGCACTGAGGCTGAATTAAACTTTTTGATTGTTGAAAACCTTATGGATTTCTTAATACATGTTGCCACACCACCAAAACCATCATCCCGATCTTGTCGGATGATGTTATAAAAATTTAAAGAAAATCTGGCATCATGCTTAAGCCATGTTTCATTTATGAAAAGGATATCTGGATTTAATTCGGAAATTAGGTTAATCAGGTTATCCCTATTAGCATTAATACTTCTAATATTCCATTGGATTATTTTTAGTTTTGGGTTGTGAGACATTGTGTTGTGTGGGAGGTTAGTATGTGTCAAAATCTGAGTTTGAATCTTGGTCCATGTAGTCCAAGTTTGTATGGGATAGTATATTTTTGAGAATATTTAAGTTATCGATTGTTGCATTATTGAGAAAATGTAAACAAGCATTTTTGGTATTGTATAAAGAATCTGAGTCAGAATGTTGGATATTTTGCAATGCACTGGAATGCCAGGCTAGGTTTTGGTGAGAATTAAAAGATGATTTTTCTGGTATGTTTGTGATACGAGATGTTGAGGGTTGTTGTTGTTGAGATAGAGAGTAAGATGATTTTTCGGGTCTTGAATTAGGGAAAAAAAGGTTTTCCTCATGCGTTTTTTTTGTCATATCCTTTTTGGATGACTCTTCTTTTGTTGTTTGAGTTAGAGACTACCTGTTGGAATGAACGCTTCATAGTGGAGGATTTAAAGTTATGCGTTCTTCTTTGGGAGGGCGTGACAGATTCGTTAATGTTAGTGTTATGGATGTTATTGGGCTTCCTGTTCCTAAGAGCTGGGAAGTCTCCTGCGTGCATGACAAATTTATCTTTTTCTATGTACGTTTTTGGGATAGCTTCATTTGCATCATAAAAGGTAATGTTTTCGAAAGCCATTAACTCTTTGATATTTTTCTGTCGAATAAATTCTGGGCAATTCTTGTCTGTGGCTTTGTGTGCTCCCTTACAAAAGAAGCAATTGACTTCACATTCTTCAGGGTGTGCAAGTTCACCGCAGTTACTGCAGCGATCTTTACTTTTGCAATTATTTTTCGTATGACCGAACCTCAGACAGTTAAAACACTGCGTAACTGGTGCAATATAGACATTAACTAATTTAGGCATGCCGTAAAAGTTAACTGTTTTAGGCATTATTACACCTTTAAAAGTGAAAAGAGCTGTGCCTGTAGGTTCATAAGTGACTGTGTCATTTTTATATACTTTCCTATTAAGTCTTTTAATATTTAATATTTCGATATCAGTACCCGTACTACAACATTCTAATAATTCTTTATCAGCAATCTCTATGTCTATTTGTCGAACTATGCCTTTACAGGTTACAAAATTAAAAGGGATATAAATCTTATATCCCTTGTCTAGTAGAGTTTTATTATTTAAAAATTCATTAGCTGATGTGAAATTAATAAATTCAATCGCAATCCTATTTAAGCCTTTACTACATATTTTTTTAATGTCTTTTAAATGTAAGTTAAAGATATCACGAGCAATTTTAATTCCATTAAAAGAACCTACTTTGGTATCCGGTATGTTTGTCGATTCTAGATATACAAAAAAAGGGCCATTGTCTTTTTCAGAGTAAACATTGATAATTTTTTGTTCATGTGTTTTATCGTTCTGAGAAGGACATTGGACGTTAAATATATTATTATTTGTATTTAATGCGGAATCTAAAACTAAGTTATCAGGTGGCTTATGGGGGGCCGTAGCCCCCTGTTCGTTATTCATAATCCGAAAAGCCAGTCAGTGCCAATTTATTAAGAAACAAAATGTGAAATAAAAATAAAAAAGAAATTATCAAAATAAGCCTATAAAAAATGAAAGAAACTTTATTCAATGAATTAAGCTAATGCTCAACTTACCCAGACAAGACAATTTGGGTGTGTTAATGGGAACCTCGCACCACCTTGCGAATTTCTGCAATTACGGTGTTAGCTATTTGAATTTCGAACAACGAATCTTGATTGAATGTAAGATACCTTTAACACACAATGTTTTGAAGCTTCGATAGAATGTGATGCTTCCGCAATGAGTATAAGCGTGCTTGAATTTTTACTCGCGGGTAATTATTCAGATTTTAAAAATTGGAAGTACCTAGTAATAATGTATAAAAACACGTTCAAAGAATTAAAAAAAAACGAGAATTTAACTATTAACAAATCACGTCTTTATAGAAAAATTAAAATACAATTTTATTATGTCTTATTGAATACATTAATGAACATGAATAAACCCAATGGTACGCCTATTAAAATGTAAACAAACACGCTTTTTCATTTCCTGATCCTAAATAATGTAAATTTTATGTACTTACAAATGAAATGAAAGACCGGGATGTAAATATTTCGTTTATTTTATTTCACTTTTCACAAATATCACTCAAAATACAGCCAAAATTATCTAAAAACAATTTTTCCTTATTTCCTCAATCGTTGTAAACAAACATGGAATAGCATTTGAAGTTTGACGTAGAACCGTAAAACAGAGAAATGTAAACAACCGTTGCCATTTATAAATAGTTTTCAGTGCTTCTAAATATAAAATAATTTATTGATATCTATTATTATACGCTAAAATATATTAATATAACCAATAAATTATTATTTTGGTTTAATAGCACCTGTAGAGTATAAAATACGGAGTAATATTTTCAGCGACTCGCGAATAAGAATTTTTAATAAAAAAACGTGACAACAGTTGGAGGTGCTGAGAATGTGACATATTCAAATAATTTTGACTTCACAATTTTATGTAAATAACTGAGTCCATCTGTGTTTATAACGTCCATGGTTTTTAAGATATAACCACAAACAATAACCACGTGTTTTTCATTGAAAGCTCAAGAAACAGTGAACTGAATTTAATATTTGCTATATGAGAGCGACGTTAATGTTCGGGCTGTTCGTTTTGCATGGACTTAAACCTTAAACTACCATTATCAGTTTACATAGATAGAGAAATACTGTCCTAAGTTCAACTTAGGATTAGATGCCTGTAAGGAGATACTGACTACTAAGACAATGTTATAAGACAATTTATTGCTAAAAGAGATATGAAAAGAAGAGCACATACGAAAGCTATAAAATATATCCCCAGTATGTCCAATTAAAAACAGTTGACAAAATGTTCACATCAAGGTGATTTTAAATGCCATAAACAATGAACTATCTCCGAAAATAGATATGAAATTGGTAGATATGAGATGCTCTCAAATAGAAAATAGCATCTCAAAGGATCAAAATTTGGTATTTTGAGAAATGCAAGCAGAATTAACTCATGTGTTCTTTAAAGATCTCATACTGACCCGACTGTGATACTATATCAAGACTTTATCAACCTTAAGCTTAACCAAACCAATCAGAAGTAGGTAGGTACATTATTTTATTTAGATAAATACATATTTTGACTAGGTTTACAAACCAGACAAAGATTTTAAACATCTTTTTAATTATTTCCCCTATCCAAATACACACACCAATTTTAATTATTTCTTTTTTGCATTGTTAGTATATTATAATGTTAAATTATTCATATATGTATTGAACGAACACCCATTTACGCAAGTAAGTAACAATTCTAAACGGCCATTTAGTTAAGAACTTAAATACTTACCCTTACAGCACATTATATGTTTTCTTGACTTAATTACATACCAGGTTATACCAACATTCACATTGCTATTGATAAATCTGTCAGCAATAAAGACAGCTGTGTAATTTTGTCGTTGGGTAGTCGCTATCAGATACTTTCTTATTGAAGGCGTCAATTTTGCTTAAAAATAAGGGCACTTAATTCTATGGAATAAAACGTACATTAAGTCGCGTGTTACACAATATGCTTAAGACAATTAAAAAAGAATAATGTTTAAGACATTCAAACGCCTGCAAAATTGTTAATTATTATGATTTAACTAATTAAAACAGTTAAACTGTTTCACCAAGCAACTGGAATGACATAAAATACATTGATTTACAAAAACACAGTCTAATATATATTAATTGTAAGAAAGAAAAGAAATGTACTAAGGTTACAGTTATGTTGCGTGAATATTATCATCATTCTCGGCATATTCTACCGATTATGGTCCATCCTCCCTTAAATAATTGTTCTTCATTTCTGCCAAGATTATCTGGTATTCGCTTCTCTGTTCTCTGTGCCATGGTGTTTCTTTCTGTCATAGTACCATCTTAAGTTCGGATGTTGCACAGAGTATTTTTTATATAAAAAACTGGGCAAAAATGAAAATTTCAATAACTAACATTTTGGGCCGATTTTTCTTCCTAAACCAGGTAGCTGTATGCTGTATGCGACGTCAAATAGCCTTACCAGACAAATTATACAGCACCCACTTCGTAACACGTTTTATCTGCGTTTATTTGTGAAATTTTACTACATTTTTTTGTACAATTTGCGATTTTTGTATTTTATATTTTAAGTGATTTTTGTAAAAGGTGTCAGAGTTTTCTGTCTTGTGAACTATGCCAAATTTGCAAAAGTTTAAGATTTTATATACGATACTTAAAACGAAATTACCAAATCGGTTTCGTTTATGGCCATCAGAGTAAATTGCACGAGCTATCCACGTGAAGTGGAAAATAAGTCGAAGACATTTGCCGATCGTTCTGTTTGGGAATTTTCATCACTAATAATCTCTGACGATGCAGGAATATGCAAAAATACCGTTATGACTCTATTGATACCGATTCATACAGGTAAAATTTGAATTTCATAAGGGTACACCGAAAGGTTTGACGAATTGTGCTCTTGCGCCAAGAGTTATCGTCTAGTCTTTCAATTCATCAAAGCAATAGCAAATCGCGTTGCCAAACATTGCCAGCGATACTATAGTCTACGATTGATTTTGTAAAGTGAAAAGTAAGAATATTCCATTATCTGGAACGATAATAAAAGAAAGAGCTTTAGAGGCGGCAAAAGAACTCAATTTGAATTTTAAAGCATTACATAACATTAAATTTAGAGCAATTTCTGGAAAAGCTGCAAATGTTAACTTTGACGATGTTTCAGAGTGGCAAAGAAAACTACCAAATTTATTAAGTGCAGAGAAGTACGAACACAGTTCGTAGGCGTACGAACTCCCACCAAGGGATAACATAAAAGTCAATGACTTAGTTCTTCTGAGAGAGGACGATGTACCTCCTCTAAAATGGCCTCTAGCGCGGGTGGTTGATACAATGCCCGGTCAAGATGGCAAAGTCAGAGTGGTCAAGTTAAAGACCATCAATGGCCAATTTACAAGGGCAATCACTAAAATTTCGGCTCTCCCTATGCAAGATAAAGAAGAGAAGGTTAGACCACAAGGCTCTAACGCCGGGGGGAATGTTGGAGAACTATATCTCCAGCCAAATAATTATATATCCAAAAAAAAATAATTCTATTTCGTATCAAATAAATATTTTCGCGCAGGATACCTAAATAAATTCAGTCTACCTAGACTTTCTTCTGAGAATGTTAATTCCCGCCCACAGCGCCTACTTGACGATAGACCGGTTTTTCAAAATGCATAAACAAAAAAATATTTCAGCGGGGCTAGTGATTTAGTGACTTTCGTAGGGCTAACATCTATATTTCAAAAGTTCGGAGAGGATTCTCCACGTTGCAGTTTACGCAATTGACCGGGAAGCCGTAATATGTGAATAAGTGTTATGGTGTTTTTGCTTTCGTTCGCAAATCGTAATATTCAAATTAAGTTCCTACGATAAGTTACACACTCAAATTTTATAAGCTCTATTTCTTGCCCTTTCTTTTTTCAATTACAGTTTCTTTCTAAACAAGTAATTGTTTTATTTCACTATATCAATTCAACAGGCCAGATAAAAGCAACTTTGAAAGTCCATTTTAGTTTCTCTACTGAGCTGTCGAAGGCTAGCGGACTAATTGGGCTTACAGCAAGAACAAAGCCGCTGAAAGAGACACTGTTGCATATAAGCCTCTCCATGGAAGGGATGTTGTAAACAGGCACCCTCCATTTAGGTGTTCGTAGTTCTCTGTTAAGTGACTATTTAGGAAGATGTTTATAACGCTGACGAGACTGGTCTGTATTATCGAGCCTTACCAAGTAAAACATTTACATTTCGTAATGAAAAGTGCACAAGCGGCAAATCTGCTAAGATAAGGCTAACCGCATTATTGTTGTGTACATTTAAACGGTGAACAAGAAAAACCTTTGGTGATTGGTAAAAGTAAAATCCTCGATAAAAATTTTTATGTCGATAAACTCCAAGACGACTGGTACTACAACCAGAAGGCCTGGAAGTCCAGAGATAGCATAACAGATTGACTATACAAATTTGACACAAAAAATGCAACGTCAAAAAAAAAATTCTCTTATTCCTAGACAACCCAACATCCCATCCGGATATTCAGTTATCCAACATACCGATAATATTTTTGCCACCAAATGCTACAGCACATTGTCAACTGTTTGACCAAGAAATAATTAAAAACTTTAAATCCCTGTATAAAGTTTTTAATGAGAAAAATAATATTATCTATAGAATGCTCTTTATCAACGGCTGAACTGGAGAAGTCCGTAACGATTGCTAACGCTTAATTTGGATTGTTGCAGCATGAGAGACGTTTCAACCAAAACAATTGAAGTGTTTTATTATGTGCGGTTTTTTAAAAAATGATAGTAATGGAGAAGAATTGTGGAAAATCTGGAGCTACAAGACCTGAAAGATGATTTGCCATTGTCAATATTTTGCAAAAGTCAAGGAGTTAAATTTTTTTAAATTAGCTGGAGATTGATGCAGCGCTATTGACGGAAAATCCTGAAGTAAACTTAGCTAGTTGTGTTAGTGATTTTAAAGAAAACGAACAGGTGTCCAATGTTTCCGGTAATGAGAGTGATGATGAACTAGAACTTACTACGACAGTAAGTAATTTAAATGGTGTTTACCTAAAATATTATATTACAATATTATCATCATCATCATCATCATTATTCCTCAACCTCTTGCATCCACTGTTGGATATAGGTCTCCTCCATGTTCCTCTACTGTTCTCTGTCTTGCGCCTTCTGTATCCAATTTCCGACTGTTTTTCTCAAGTCGTCCATCCATCTTTTTGGTGGTCTGCCTCGGTGTCTTTTGTCTTCTCTAGGTCTCCATTCTATGAGTCTTTTGGTCCACCTATTATCATTTAAAACGTGCTATATGTCCAGCCCATCTCCATTTGGCTTGTGCAATTTTTTCTATGACATCTGTCACTTTAGTCCTCTCTCCCTCACTATCCTATTTGGTACCATATCTCTTCTAGTTATTCCCAACATTGCTCTTTCCATTTTTCTTTGCGTTACTCTCAATTTATTTGCAGAATGTTTGGTTAAAGTTATTATTTCGGAACCATATGTTATTACTGGCAGTATGCATTGGTTGTAAACCTTTTTCTTCAAGCAAATCGGTAGCGTTCCTTTTAGAATATCTCGCATCTTGCCAAATGCTGCCCATCCCAAGCCTACTCTTACAAGTTTGATTGTCTTTTCCTATTCTAATTTCATGCCCTAAATAGATATAGTTAAAGACCTGATGTACTTCGTTCCCATATCTACCCTCATAACATCACTTGGAACTAAATTGGACATGTATTTTGTTTTTTCAAAGTTTATGTTCAGGTCTATTTGTTCTATTACCTGTTTTAGTTCTTCCACCATTTTGTGAGCTTCATTTAAACTCTCGGCTATAATGACAATATCATCTGCAAAGCGCAAGTGGTTTAAGTATTCACCATCAATATTTATTCCCCTTTTAGCCCAATTTCTCGCTCAATTCTATATTTATCGGTAAAGTCATGGAGTTTTAACAGATGCTGTTGCGTTGTTGTATATATGTTTTATCAAATTTTGTATATCTATAGTCTACTCGGCTTTGTTCTAATGCTACTAATACTACCGGTAATTCCACGGTATCAAAAGCTTTCTTGAAGTCTATGAAAATCAACGTGAGTGGTTTATTATATTCAACACATTTTTCAATTAGTATTTTAAGTGCTTGTAGGTGGTTATTTGTTCCATAACCTTTCCTAAACCCAGCTTGCTCCTTAGACTGATAAAAATCTAATTTTCGTTAATTACAATTATATATTATATAAATACTACAATTTTTAATCGTGGCGTGCATCGAGTCACACTCCATTTGAGTAATAATCGCTGTAGAAACTTACCTTTTGCTACGGTTTTGTCAATATTATGAATAATGAAATTATACAAAATACTGCAAAATTCGTCAGCATAAGGCCTCCGTGAGTCTCGTCCCACTAAAAGCAAAATCCCTTATGATTTCCTAGATTGTAAATAGTTGGGTTGTGTACCAGAAGTTTTGTTTTGTAATACAGTTAAAACGGGACGAAGTAGTACGGCTTGTAGGTCAATCGTAAACACCACTATAGATGGATCTTGATTTGCCTTGCCTTTGTCTTTCTCCTTTCTTGCCTCATCTTTACACACAATGTGTCTATTGTAAAGAATCTCAGTAACATTTTTTATTCTGTAGCCACAGCTGCTATCACACTGGTTTTTTTTGCTCGGAATAAAGCTAAATTCATTTTATCAAAAAATTCCGAGAATCCAAATTTAGATACTGAATTCTGTTGTTCATTACTCAAACCAAGAAAGTTTAAGTGTTATGTATATAATTTAGATTTTGATTACCACATAGGCTCAAAATATAATTTGGCAGTAGCTTTTCTACAATAGGTAATGTGCTTCCAGTTTTGGTAAACTATCGAGAAAATCATAAACCTTTTGTCTATTAATGTTCTTGTTAATTTTGATGACAGGATTTCGTGTTGTGTTAATTTTATCTTTAATACCGACCCAGCCATGTACTGTCCATTCTCCAATGTGTAATGTATGTAAAAATATTTTTTACAAACGTGAAAGGTATTGCCTACATCTTTTAAATGGTACTGAAAAAATTGCCGCTACGAGAATTTGGATTATCTGTTCGTCTTTGTTTAACTTCTTCCTTCAAAACTAGTGCTTTTATAAAACACTTTATTTCCTGTCGACTTCATTTTCCAGTAAGTAGTAAACATATTCTGCCTTAAACTATCACTTACAGAACTGCACTTAAAAAATGCAGAAATTGTGTAGTTACATCGAGGTTTCGGTTGTCTTGAAGCCCTTAGGTAAATCAAACACAATTTTTCTTTGTTCGGTTTTTCCTCTACCAAAATATTCATCTCCCTTATTTCTTTTTAATCTTTGTTTCTCCGAAATCCAGTTGTCTTTAGTTGCTCGTCCTTGTTATGCACGTTTTGCCTCCGTGTTGGTAATTATTGCTAAAGGTACTTCATTTGATAAATTTTTTCTGCCTGCATCAGGTTCAGACTCCGATTCTCTTTCCTCTTCTGGGTTGAACAGTGGATCATCATCCGAGTCATCGTTATCTTCTTCATTGGGATGCCCTATCAATACCTGTAGATGTAAAGGGTATGATATTGTCTCTTTCACTATGTTCATCTTCTGACGATTTATTTTGTGCTAAACCTAGCAGCAATATAGATTTTCCTCTAGATGACCTGAAATTAAATAATGTAACGTTGTATTATAATACGGAAGATTGCAATACGATGCATTAAATACTCGTATGTCTAGCACTGACACATTAACATAGGACGTCTGAGGTGGGTAGGCCATGTAATGCGGATGGAGCAAACCAACCCAGCTAGAAAAACGCTCCTTGATAGACCTATTGGTCAAAGAAGAAGAGGAAGACCCAGAACAAGATTCCTAGATAACATAGACCAAGATATGAGAAATATGGAAATACGTGCTTGGCGGAAGAAGGCGATGGATAGGGACGACTGGAAAAGAATTCTTGGGGAGGCTAGGACCCACACAGGGTTGTAAAGCCAAAATGATGAAAAAAATAATGATGTCTAGCACTAAGCATCCGTGCAATGTAACATTCATTATGGAAGAATATATTCATACGAGGGTTTCGGGGAGTCTTAAAAACTTTTTTTTATACCAAAACCATTATCAGGAGACTAAATAATATGCATAAGTGTCATGCATTTACTAGTTTTTAATAGATAAACAAAAAACTTACATTATATAAACCGATGCTTAGAAATTTACATAAAACAATTACCACATCGTTAGATGTCATTTTATGACATGGTTTATTTAAATTTTACTAAATGGATAAGTGGTTTACATTCACGTCATTAGATGTCACTCCTCTCAAGATATAGCAGCCAGTTTTAGTCCACTAATGATTTACGAAGTATTCATTAGAATAACATAATATTTTTTTTTTAAATTGATATATGATGGTTTCACTCACGTCATGTTCGGAAAGGTTTCCGCGGTTAGTACAATTAAACTTAAAACTAAGATTAATATTATTATCAAAATTAACAGTAAACTCACCAGAATTCCGTGTTAAACTGCATCGATTATCAGAACACCGACCTTTCGACATCCTCTCTGATGTTTTGTTCAGGGCTCCAGGGTGTCAGTCTTCTGAGCCCTCACACCTCACACATTACTCGAAGAGTTTTTTTTTCGACGAATTTTTTTCGCTTCTTTTGCTAAATCGTAATCTAGCAAACAACGCACAAAACTACAATAACGAACTTAGTTCATTAGCCGTGAAATTCAAGAACTCAAAGAAAATACAATACTGTTCGGGATATAAGGAGTGAAAGGTTTAAATAGTTCGGTCATGTCCAAAAATCAGAAGATGATGATGATGATGATGAACAAAAATGATAAAGTGGAAAGTGCCACACATAAAGGAAGAGCCAATACCACATTGAAAGGTTAGCCCAAGGAAAATATTAAAAAGATAGATATAAACATGAGGATAAAGGTACAAAATAATAAACACATAACTGTGAACTAAACTATTTATTAATTAATTTGGTAAAATCACAAAACAACGTATGATAAAAAACAAACAATAAACTGAAAAAATAAACTATAATATATACATCACACCTTCGTAAAACATAATTTGTTTTCTTTCCAAAGATATTTAAACCACGAAGCAAAACTATTTACATGGAGGAGCATTTTTAAATGCATTAATCTCCAATGATCCTTTGGGATGTTCTGCCTCCACACGTTTTATCTTTTTCAGTACCTAAAATCATTAAATAATATTAAAGTCAAAAAAGTTACAGTCTACAGCCATCCGGAGATTGTGTGTTATGGTAGAAGTTATTTAGAGCCATGGAAAAAAGCATAAATTACGGAGATCATGAAATCGCTTATTTCTACGGTTCGGTGTACCGAAAATGTATCCTGCTGTACGAAAATAAGAATTTACAATTCAGATATAGACACAATTCAGATATAGATGACAAAACACAGTGAGAAGCAATTAAGTCGCAAAAAGAAGAATTCTGAGAGGAATGTATGGACCAGTTAAGGATAACACCACACAGCAATACAGAGTGGGAACTACTTGAGAATTGGAATAGGTATGTAACTAGTCAGTAAAAATAATAGACATACAGATTAAGATAGGCTGACCATGTCAATAGACAAGATCAAAGTATTGTAAAGCTAATCTGGGAAGAGAACTAAGAAGAAAAGTAATGGCTTGGAAGACCAAGGATGTGGTGGAGATAAAATATTGCAGAAGATCTACGATACTAAAAAAACAGAAGAATTAATGATTGACTGTTGCAAATGGAGGCAGATTTAAAAAAAAAAAATTTGT
Organism: Diabrotica balteata; assembly: GCA_918026665.1. NCBI lineage: Eukaryota > Metazoa > Arthropoda > Insecta > Coleoptera > Chrysomelidae > Diabrotica > Diabrotica balteata. The sequence continues at coordinate 45,488,529 of OU898276.1, read as the reverse complement.
GGTTTGATATATACATAGCACACATAGAACAATCCCATATAGCAAGATAACTAAAAAACTGGAAAAAATGGGAGTGTAGTCTATGCACATTTAATAAATCATTTAAGAAACGGCAGAACTAAGAAAACGGCAAAAACATATCCTGGAACTGACATCAATTCCGATCATAATCCTGTTGTTGCAAAAGTTCGCGCAAGATGGAAACTAATAAAGAAACAAAAACCTCAACACCAACTATTAGACATCCAAATATTGAAAAACGACACCATACATAAGACAGTAAATAAAGAATTAAACAAAAATTTAGGAAATATTGACCACAATAGAATTAGAGAGTACGATGACATAAACGTTCTGTGGAAAACTATTAAAGAACAAATGAACAATGTAACGGAAAAACATCTAAAAGTAACACCTAGAAATAACAAACAGGAATGGATGACAGAAGAGATTTTACAATTAATGAACAAACGAAGAGAATCTAAAGGAAAAAATGACAAGGACGTAGAATACAAAAGACTAAATAGAATAATTCGAAAAAAAATAACCGAAGCAAAAGAGAAATGGCTGGAAACAAAATGCGTTGAAATAGAAGAACTGCAACAAAGGCACGATTTTTTTAATTTACATAAAAAGGTAAAAGAGTTTACATCGACTACCAAGAGAACGACTTTTCACACCATGCTGAACACGGATGACAAACTGCTAGAATCAACGGAAGATAAACTGAAAGAATGGGAAAACTATATTAAAATTCTTTTTCACGACATACGAGAAGAACCAAGATTGGAAAATAACAACGAAGGGCCAACAATTCTGAAATCTGAAATCATAAATGCAATTAATCATCTCAAAACAAATAAAAGCCCAGGTCCAGACGGAATATACCCAGAAACGCTCAAATTAATCAGCGAAGAAAATATCGAATTATTTGTCCTTTTATTCAATCGCATTTATGATACAGGTAAAATACCCCAAGATTGGCTGGAGTCAATATTCATCCCACTACCAAAAAAGCCAAACCCACAACACTGCAATGAGTTCCGTCTGATAAGCCTTATGAGTCATGCTGTAAAAGTCCTACTAAAAATCGTACATAATCGTATCTATAGAAAGTGCGAAACAATCATCGGAGACGATCAGTTTGGATTCAGAGCCGGCATGGGAACGAGAGAAGCCCTGTTCAGTTTACTAGTTCTCGCCCAAAAATGCTACACACGACACGACCTACTATTAGAACGTTTGCAAGAAGTCGGTTTAGATGGAAAAGACATCAAATTCTTAAAAAACTTGTACTGGAACCAAAAAGCCAGAGTTAGGATCGAAGGTTCCACATCCGCAGAAGTAGAAATTAGGAGGGGAGTTAGACAGGGATGTGTTCTGTCGCCTCTGCTGTTTAATCTTTACTCCGAGTTTCTATTTAAAGAAGCATTGGAGGATTCCAAGGATGGAGTCAAGGTGAATGGCGTAAATATCAACAATATCAGATACGCCGATGATACAGTGTTAATTGCGGATTCCGACTCAGGTCTACAACGACTCATCGGCAAGACCAACTCGACCTGTGAGCAATTTGGTATGAAAATAAACATTAAAAAAACCAAAGTGATGTCAATCCGAAAAAACCAAAACGTACCTCAACCTTGCACAATAAATGGGCACATCTTAGAACAGGTCAATAGATTTAAGTACCTGGGATGTTGGATCGATAGCAGCCTAAATCCTGATCAAGAAATAAGATCGAGAATAGAACAGGCTAGAAAATCTTTCGAAAAAATAAAAAAACTGCTTTGTGATTCTCGAATAAAACTCGAAATTCGACTACGTTTATCAAAATGCTACGTCTGGTCGACTCTCCTATATGCAGTTGAAACGTGGACCCTTAAAACATCAACCGTAAATAAATTGGAGGCCTTTGAAATGTGGATCTACCGGAGAATACTCAAAATTTCATGGACATCGCATACCTCAAACGAAGAAGTGCTGCATAGAATAGGCAAGGAAAGAGAACTTTTTAACACAGTAAAAGTAAGAAAAACATCATACCTAGGCCACATACTGAGAAATAATAAGTACCAATATGCCCAACTTATAGTGAAAGGAAAAATCAAGGGAAAGAGAGGCCTAAGAAGGAAAAGACTATCATGGCTCAGAAACATCGGACAATGGACAGGGATAAATTTTGAACAGCTAATAAGAACAGCTGAAGATAGAGAAGAGTTTAAAATTGTAGTAGCCAACCTCCATTGAGGAGAGGGCACTTTAAGAAGAAAGAAGAACTAAGAAAACAAAATCTTGCTGGTGCAATTCTAGATAGACACGAGATTACAATAACACAAACGGATGAGAAAATACAACATTGGGCAGAATACATAATTGAACTGTTCGATGATGAAAGAAGGGACCTGGCACACATAGAGCTTACTTCAGAAGAAATATATCCAGATATTACAAAATAAGAAATTATACATGCATTAAAAACAATAAAAAGCGGGAAAAGCCTTGTACCTGACATGATTCCTATCGATATACTAAACATTAAAGATAAGCAGCCCACTGATGTTTAGGAGAAACTCTTGAATCAAATTTACAGTTCCGACGTATTACCCAAAGACTGGTTAACGACGAACTTTATTTGACTCCCCAATAAGAAAAACGCAAGAAAATGCTAAGATTACTGCACCATTAGCTTGAAGTTCCATGTGCTAATGTTTCATATCAAATGTATACTATAAGCAGCGAGCAAAAGTATGTGTTAGCGAACAGCTGTAAGACAAAATTGAAATTACTTCACCACTTGAGGGTGAGAGAGGAATGCGTATTGTCGCCATCTTTGGCGTGATTTGTGACCAACATGGATGACCAGAATAGCGGCGGAGAATGGAGAATAATACAGTCCAGTAATGAATGTCAGGAAAACAAAAATAATGAGATTATCGAAAACTGAAAGACATACCGAAAATCTTCTAATGAACAGAACCTTTTTAATAAACAGCTTTTGGTACAGTAACTAGAAGAACGATATATACATGCTTAATAGACTCATGCAATTGGTACTTATAAATACCACGACTAATACGAGAAGTTATCAAGGACTTATATAATCGAGTAATAGCAGAAGTTCAACTAAATGGGGCAAAGTCTGAAAGTTTTAAAATTCAAAAAGGTATTAAGTAAGGAAATAGCTTAAGTCAACTCTTATTTATAATAATAATAATGGACATAATATTAAAGAATATCAGAAGACGAACAAAAAATTTACAGCCATAGGAAGTTAAGCAAAATTGAAAAAACTTTCAGAAAACCCAAAATAAAACAATCAAAATCCAAAATCAAAGAAAAAGAATTGAAAACCGTAAGACCATATGATCAACTAGGGATCATAATTTCTAATAATGATTTTTGATGATAATAATTTTTTATGACGACCTAGAAACAGCATACCAACATATTACACAATAATTATGGCCATATTTGATGCAAACATAGGTTTCAAACAAGATAATGCTGGAGCAGCAATGGACAAGTATGAATGTGGCAAAAGAAATAAGCGAGGGCAAAGACTACTTAACTCCTTACAGAAGAAAAATGTTATCATGATGAACTCTTTTTTGAATAAAAAGGCCCATCGTACATGGACATGGATAAGCTCAGATGACAGAGTCAAAATAAGATAGATTTTATAGTAACGAAGAGACAAAAAATAATCAGAGATATCGAAGTGCTCAACAAATTTTCGATAGGAAGTGACCACACATTAATCCGAGCAAGATACGTGCTAGTGATAAAGAACCAGATAGAGAAGTCTGCAGGATATAAGAATGGAGCATCACAGGGCTCCATATTGGGTCTGATAATATTTATTTTGTATATTAATTAACTATCATATCGATGGCTAAAGTGTAAAACCTATTGAGTCGAATTTTATAAATTTTACAGGACGGACAAAAAGCTGATTACTTTTTTTTATAAGGCGTTCCCGTTTTGGTGTTAGCGATATAAAACATTATAATTGCACCTATTTTTAATGCTGTACAGGTACACTAAATGGGATTTGATTTTTCAAAAAAAAATTGACTTACGAGGTTTTCTTGTATTTTTTTTAAATCATTTTTCAACTTGCGATGTTTTGACATGAAAAGTATTATCTGGTTAAGGATTTTAATACAATATTTTGTTTAATTAGATGATTAAAAAATATTAATGAAACAATACGAACACAACTAAAAACTTTATTCGATAGAAATACAAAAAAAAATAAAAAAAAGTTTGAGTTAGTGGGATAAGTTGTCGTAGAATAGCCTAAAATCTTCTGAAATATAGTATCTTAATTCTTGAAGATGTTTAAATTTATCAGGCTTAATTTTTAGAGGAGCGTTCAATCGCACCATCACAACGGTATGCCAGTGCTCTGAGATCAGTTACTTTAGGATCTATCATAGTATTGCCAGGAGGAATTGAAGAAAATGTTTTGATTACCGAGTAATCTTTAAAAAATGAATAATTTAAGTAGTCAACTTCATAAGGATCTTTTGCCTTAGCAGACCTACAAATGTCAACATAACATCCCGGTACATACACGACACGATTTCTAAGTTTACGCTCAATACACGCGTGAATCGAGTCATACTCCATTTAAGTATGACCCTTTTCTAGATAATATTGAAATATTTCAACACCTGATGTTCTTGATAAGTAAGAAAGAGCATTTGAAAGCGTAACTTTTCGAGTTTAATAGCAGCATCCCTCGCTGAAGCAAACAACGGATTTAGTAGCCGGAGATAAATTTCTTTTAATATAATCTATGATAATGGAAGTGAACTCGTTTGCTTCAACCCCACCTGAACCCTCATATCATACATAGCATTGGCCTTTGCCAGTGGACAAATTATAGAAGCTATAGTTGTGAACATTTAGCTTCATTTTATATTTAATAATAAAATTTTATTGCTATGTTAATATTGCCTGTGCATCCATAGTCAAAACAAATTTACTGTTGACCTTACTAGCTTCTTCTTTTAGTTTTTCCTTTTCAGCACGAGCTAAATTTTTTTTTCTCCAAATGCTGCTGAAACTGTTCATCATTTTTTTTTGCCTACAGAATGCCCAGTGCAAGTGTCGCACTGATCTTTCCCAAAAAATAAACATTCTTGTAACAAAACAAAAACGTTTTCTATTGTTCTGTATGCTTAGCCTCCTTTGGCTTAAATAAGGCTATACGTTGCCTATCGAGCTCCTGACGAAAAGTTGTATTATTCAGTTTGGCTATCTTTGCACCCACACATTCATTGGTATAAAATTTGTATAGTTCATTAACGCTGGTCCACTGTGTATCTAAATACAATTTATTAGTGTCTTTCCTACAGTAGTGGCTCTCCATTTTTGGAATTGTCTCTAAAAACTGGATTAGGAAGGCTTTATCTTCGGATATCTTGCCTTTTCTTGAACTGTTTTTAGTTTGAACTGCAATGTTTTGTTCTCCTTTACCAATCCAATTTTGCACACTCCATTCGCCTATACCTAATGTTTGAAGAAATATTTTCTTGCATACCCGTTTTCGAGAATTAGTTTTCTTAAGGAAAAAAATATACGAAATACTTCGTTGCTTTTCTGGAGTAACTGAAATGCAATGAAGGTTTGTAAAATGTGATTTACGGAAACAAATTTTTATAAATACCTGTTCGATGATACTTTACCGGTTCTTTATCTACAAGGCTGGTAACATAAATTTTCTTCTGATTCCAGTCCAAATTTTTCCAAAACATATTAAATATTTTTTCTGTCGTTGTCTTCAAAAATATTGCAAAAAATTGTAGAGATCTTTGCGATTTCTTACATTGACATGGAGGTCCCATCTTTCGCTCGTCTCGTTCAATTTTTTTATACTTGTCATCTTTATCTAGTTTACAGAATTGGTATGATTTCCCCTTCATTATTTTCAGTTTATTTTTATTTCGTTCCCAGTTTAAATAATTGACGTCAGATTTCCTTGATCTTTTTCTCATTATTTGCTTTATTGTAATTTACACCATGCAATACTTTTTCAGTGAGTTTGAAGAAAACAGACTTAACCTCAAACGATAAATAATAAAAATGTAAGAAAAAGGCAAAAAATCACTTACCCAACTATATCAGCTTGCAACACTAAATTCAAAATTGTTTTTCCACGACTACTAAGATATATTTTTCAAAACAAAACAACAAAACTGCGTTTATTCACAAGAGTAAAACACAAAACCTAAAAAAACACTTGCCGCATTCCGGTAAAACCTCGCAACATTGTATTACTACATAAGATATCCGAGCAAATGTAAATATAAAAACTCTTAAGTCCTACTCCTAGTCGTAAGTAGATTTCTGCTTTACCCTTGTTGCTAAAGAGTTTTTACCAGTTTTTGATAGATAGCACTAGAGGTCTTAATGTTGAAATATACTTATAAGGATTTGCAGTTTAATAGATAGCAATATATACAAATTATTGGTAAATTAATCCCAAAACTGGAAAATTTTGACTTAAGAGGTTTGCACTTTAGCCATCGATATATACTGTCTGATCCATTTGTATCAGATACACAAAGACATCAATTTTTTAGAAGATAAAATAACAAATTCACTGAAGAACTTCTCTGATTGGTCCAGTAATCAGTCGCTCCTGTTCGATGTTCACAAAACTAATTTGAACTAATTGTGAACTAATAAGTTCACTACTAAAACCGATCTAGATATTGCCATCAGTGGTGAGAGTATAATTGCTCATTTATCTTTTAAGACTCATTGTTGGAATGTGTGTAAAAACTCAACTCTAAGTGTTATCAATAAAGAAATTTGGGAAGAATACTTGGTCAAAGAAAAGCAACTAATATAATATATTACACATTAAAAAAATCAATATTCGAAAAGAAAGAAATAATTACAAGAATTACACTTTAAGTAGAATCTGTAAAGCAATCGTTGTAGTATTAATTACATATGCGAGTGAAATATGGACATAAAAAACACTAAACAAAAATACAGCTATTAAAATAAAATATCTTTTCTGGGAAGAATTTCTGGAAAAACCAAATTAGATAAATACAGAAATGAAGAAATTTTACAAGAACTAAATTAGGAGCCACTACCAGAAAAACATAAGAGGAAAACAGTTAGGCTCGTACACACAAGTAGGGAAAAACCAAAACAATTTAACTAAAGGGATATAGTATATTTGAAGAATAAGCTGGAGTAAATTCTCAGAATACTAATTTTCGCACCTCGAAATACATAGGCGTGCACATCTTGTAACTAAAACGCAATCTTAAAAGAAAATTTTGCGTTAAATTTATTGGATATTTAGAACAAAGTAATTAATCCAATCCAATACCGGTTTAAAATAAAAAGATACACATAAATAGAATAAAAATTCTATTATTTGTGAAACATACAGTTAATATAAAATAATAAAATACAATAAATTATACTGAAACGTAAAATACTTACACAAAAACTGTAAGTTTTTAATAATATTGGAGAAAAGAATGAAAATTAAATTAGCAATAAAAAATAAATAAAAAATAAACAATGAAGTTGTCGGCAAATGTAGAATAAACTTCTGAGCTACAGTTTAAAGTTAAGCTTCCTCATATTCTGTTTCAGACGAAGTGTTATCCGATCCGGGATGAATTATTATAGGTTCTATACAGCTATCTATTATATGATCAAACTCCCACATATTTTTCTCAATATCCATAACGTAATTAATACATTTTTGTCAATGTTTAGTCGTTACTTCGGATATTGATTTGTGAAAAAGAATAGTAACATCTGACAATTTAAAAGTTGTATTATTTCGAGCTACATTACTTTTAACTTCGGCCCATACTAATTCAATCGGATTTAGCTCGCAATGATACGGCGGTAGGCGAAGTATTTCAATTCCTCGATTTTTGGCTATTTCCTCAATGACATATTTTTTATAATTTTGTTTATTTATTTTAGCAAGCTCTAATAATTCTGCTTTTGTCATTGTATCGTCAAAGATTAAATTCTTAGAAGTTACCCACATTGCAATTTCATCTTTCCTCCATTGAGTAGTTGGTAAACGTTCAACTAATCTAGAGTGGTAACTTGCATTGTCCATCACAATAACTGAATTTTTAGGTATGAATTCAATCATCTGTTCTAAATATTCTTCAAACACGTCTCTGTTCATCTCTTCGTGATAATCACAGGTCTTTTTTGATTCAAACAAAAGTAAACTCTCATTAAGAAAACCATTCATATTACCTATATGGGTAACAATTAATCGTCGACCTTTACCTATTGGTTCCTTGAAACCCGGTGAATATCCTTCCAGAAATGCTTGTCGACATGTTTTTATAGTTTTGTCTTTCCAAACTCTTCCTACAATATGCCCTTCATTAACCCACGTTTCATCTAAATAATAAATGTTTTTATTTTCGGTCCTCATTTTTTTTATTTTTCTAAGGTAGTCTAGTCTCAAACACACAATTTCTTCGGAATCAATAAGCATTGACTGTCTGCCCACTTTTTCATACTTAAAGTTTAACTCATGCAAAGTTTGTCTCTACTTATTGTGGGTAAATCGGAATCGTCGGTAATAGCTTGTAAAACTTTATATAAAGTTGGTATTTGTTTGTTAAAAAAAATGAATGGACCATTCTACGAATTGCATTTTTGAAAAATTCATCCAAATTCACTTTCGACAATTTTGGTCTTCCTTGTCTCGGTATGGGTGGCATTATACCAGCTGATTTTTCCTCTTTTAAAATGTTATATACAGTTGATTTTGAATATCCCACTACTTTAGACGAAATTTCAACTATACTATCAACATTATTGGAGGGATTGTCTTGCTTAAAATAATTGTAGACGTTAAGGATAACATCTTTTCGTTAAGTGATAAATGATTCAACTTTAATTTTTTAACTAGTGTATATTCACACGTTACTTCCATATTCTATATAATCACTATTCACTCTTGCAAAAAACAACTGTATCAGATCTCTTCACTCGCTTATAATCGACTAAACAAAAATTTTCTGATATTAATGAATCACTATTTAAAGACCATTAACCATTTTATTAATCATTGGTTTTCCAAACAAAATCGAAATTTATACTATTTAAGATGGCGTTCATATTTATCAGAAACCATATTTCGCTAATCGACTTTTTCTATCTAAACTATCAAAAGACAATTAACTAAATACCTATGTATTTTAAGAGTTTCTTTATTTCTGGTTATTTAATGGGTCATTATCATAACGACAAACATAACTATAAATAACGTTACTAAAATAAACAGATTTATATAAATATAATATGCTTTGAAAACGGTTTAAATATCTAACAAACCGAAACAAATAATGTAATACCCTTAAAGTACGTCTATGATCAGCAGAAAAAACCCTAGCCTACACAGTTCTAACAACAGCAGCTATTTAAATTTTACGATAGTCCATGTGACATGGAAAAATTTCTATCTAAATAGTCAAACCCAACGTAAAATAAGCTAAAATATTGAAGTGGTACGAAAATCACACGTACTAAAATATGATTAACAATTTAGTTTTTTTTCTGAGAATTTACTCCAGCTTATTCTTCAAATATACTATAGTAGTAGTAAACATATCAAAGAAAAGAAAAAAAAGAAAGTTGAATAAAATAATGGATATACAGAATGAACGAAATTGGACAAAAAAGAGGAACGACAATGGAAGAAATTTAAAGCAATGAGTGCCCACCGGAAAACGATAAGAAATATTGCTAAAAGGCATAAGGATTCACGCAAAGGAGAAGATTAACCCACAAAAGATTCTAAAAGTGAAATGCTAACAAGAAACAGCTTTCATACGCAAATGAGTATTTTGAATATTTTTTACGCAGGTAGGTAATATGTACTTAAAAACATATATTTCTTATTCATGTTGGTATATAGTTAATCGTCCAATAAAAAAGTAAATATCATCTTGTTCAGAAAAAACATACTCCATAACCGGCGTTAATTGCAATATTTAAAAATAATAATTTTAGCCAAGATAAAAACTATGCGGGTTAAATTACTATCTTTAATTACGAAGGCACGTTTACCTAATCGAGTAAGTGCGTCATGTGTACCTTCTTCAAGGACACCACGTCTGGCTAGTTTAAAAATGGGTTAGGAAGTTAGTATGGACAAAAATAAAGAGCAGGTTGTTCAAATTAACGTCATGGGGGCGAATTGTCTTAAAAAGTAAGCAGTACTGGGTTAGCCTGTAGTAGAATTTTGTATTAAATAAGTAGAAACTGAGTCTATAATTTTTTTCAATAAGGAAATTACATAAACACAAATAAATTAATATATATATCATAAATTAATCTTATTCATCTTATGCAGGTATAACCATATGTATAACATTCGATATGTTATAATAACTAATATACATACATGAAGACTCAATACAACATAAATTTATCAACCTGTATACCATGCAGTCCTTATGTACGGAATAAATTCATTTTTAGCGTTATTAAGTACTATGTGAAAAAACCTGAAACAGGTCGATTTTTATTCTTAAATTGACAATATACAGTATAAAAATAATATCCCCTTTCAGCACCCCCTTTGAATTATAAGCACCCCCTCGAAAATTTTAAATCACAAAGGTGTTCGTGTAGCACCTTGTTAGAAAGGAATTTTAGTCCTCTGTACAGTAATATTAAGTTTTTTAAGTTTGGTGCAATAATCACCTAGAAAATTGATTTTTAAAATGTAAAACTTTGGTAATGTCTTTATACAAAACTTTAGGTTGAATGAAGATAACAATGTAACAACATCACATCACAATGTTGAATTAAGATAATAATATCATCACGTCCCGTGTGATGCCAGTAAATTGTAAATTTTATTTTATTTCATACGATATCGCCCTATTATTATGCAACCAGAGTGTATGCGAAGGCAGAATCTTCTTGAAATCAGAAATTTGATCTATGTTTAAATAAAGCGTTTAACTGAGTGCAAATACAAGATGTAATAATACATTTATTATATGACAGATTCATTCCAATGGACATGATTGGGACATTTGAATACATATAAAGTGAAAAAAAGTAACTGCAAAGCTAGAAGGCTAGAAGAACCAATTACATAAGAAACAGGTATAAGGCAAGGGTTCTCACTGAGTCCTTCCTTATTTAATTTGATCAGGGATGAGATTATAAAGAAAATAGAAACCGGAAAGAAAGGGATAGAATGGGATCAAATGAATGCAAAATCATGAGAGAAAAACAAACTTCAGAAAAAGTTACTCCGCTTTACAGCTCTTAATAATTTCCGAAGAAAAATAGTAATTATAGTGTTTTCGAAAGAACTTATCTTGCAAACTAGTAATTGAATACAAAATAATTGAATATATGATTGAAATATCATCATCATCATTATCACGTAGCGCTACAACCCTGGGTGGGTCTTGGTTGACTGTACAACTTTTTTCCAATTTGTTCGGTCTTCCATCAACCTAGGGTCAAATGGAATGTTCATTTTCCGGAGATCTGCTTGGATGTTATCTCTTCATCGCATTTTGGGACGTCCGAGTGGTCTTTTGCCTGTGGGAATCTCCTCCCATACCAGTTTTACAAGTCTTTCGTTATGCAGTCTGTGCACGTGGCCTGCCCATCTTAGTCGCTGTGATTTAATTTTTTGGACAATTTAAACATGGTATCTAGGAATTAAATTATGCAGCGATCAAAAAATAGACTAAATTTGATATTTATTCGGGATTAAATCACAATTGCATGTAATACAAATTAAATCTTAGATTTGTTTTATTGTTTCGATCCCCAATTGACATATTCTTGAACAATTTCAATATTCTTAGCTGTACGTTTAGACAAACGACCACTCTCAGCTTTTCCACCAACGCTACCGGTATATCCAATATTTGCACACAAGTCCTTAAATCATTGTAAAAGTATTTTAACTGTAGGCTAATTTAGAATATTCCTCAAAGAAATTAGCCTTTTTGTGACACTCTTTGATACAGGTATCTAACCAGTATTCCCACTTTATATTTCTTATTTGCGAGTTGACATTATTCCCTGTGGTTACATAGTGCTGGTAATTCTTCTTCTTAGAGTGTCCTCTTCCTACGAAGGTTAGCAGTCATAATGGCTATTTTTATTTTTGAATTTGCTGCTCTAAACAAATCAATCGATCTGCATTGATACTAATCGCGTGGATTCTTCAACCATGAGTTCTGCCTTCGGCCAACAGATCTTCCTTGAATCTTTTTCTGTATTATGAGTCTCAAAATTTCCTATTTTGCTCCTCTCATCACGAGGCCTAGGTATTCCAGTTTTCTGGTTTATACAGTTTTGATTAGTTCTGTTACTTTATTATTCTATTTATGATTCTTATATTTATAATTCTCAATAAAAATAATGAATAATAATATCACATTGTAGCAGGTCACTTTTGGTTTTATGATCTTTTGAGAAATTTAACAGTGAATGACTACATACGGAACATATATCAGTCTCTTGATAATTGAGATGGCTTCCAAGTACCTACCTATATTACAGATATTTTAAAAATATAGTAAAGTAATGAAGAAACAAACCCGAACCTGTACGAATGTGTTTTTTTACCTTTTATCTCTGTCAACCAAAAAACATGGTAATTTTTTGTTTAGAATGATTTAAATTTACTGCAATATATACCACAAACAGTATTTTTAACTGCAAATTTACTTTTACTTATAACTGCATGTGGGTCGTGAAGGTGACAGTAGCAGGAAACAGATGGTTTGTATCTGTTTTATTTAGACAATATTTAATGAGATTTATAAACTGTAACACATCAGATAATTTTGAGGAATAAGTTAAATTTTATTAAATAAAAGATTAATTATTTAAAAAATATATAAATAGTGTCAATCAGGTTAGAATTGATCTCTTGCATTTAGGTTATACAAGAATAACACAAACGCACACACACACTTACATACATATTCTATAACAAAATCAATCGGTATGTAATAAATACCGCACGAAAACAAAACAGAGGCATTATCAGGAACTAGGTACGTCAACATAGTTATAAATACTTATTTCTTAGTAGACCAAATGATAAAATAGATGACCTACGGAGTCAATACTATGATAAACGTTTGTTCGAAACTTTCTTCCATATTCCGAAGCATTTAAGTGATTCGTGGGCATTCATTGACAATTCGTTGCTTTGACTTAAATCTTCTAAAGCTAAGGGTAGTATTCTATAGATTTTACTTTCTAGGTACCCACAAAAATCCACAAAAAAATCCATGGTAGACAAATCTGTTGACCGAGGAGGTCATTCGATGCCTCTCCTCCCAATCCAACGTCGTGGAAAATTTTGCTCTAAATATTAACGAACAAGTAAAGCATAAATAACTCAGCGAGCCATGGAACGACAGATGCTTGGTATCTCACTAATAGATCGGCAAACGAACGAAGCAATCTGGAACAAAACAAAAATAAAGGACGCCGCGAAACAAGCAGCTAAATTAAAATGGAAATGGGCTGGACACAACGAACGTCTCGAAGATGGTAAATGGAACAAAGAAGTCGGAAACTGGCGACCGTACGATGCGAAGACACCAAGAGGAAGACCTCAAATGCGCTGGAGCGACGATATCAAAAGAGTCGCAGGACCAATGTGGAAACGCCTAGCACACAACAGGGATGAATGGCGAGAAATGGGAGAGGCCTTTATTCGACAATTCGCATAGAAAAAGGGCTATAAAGTCCTGGAGTTTTCATCACATCAATATCGGCAATTGTAACGATTTGGAGTTCCATTTATGAAAAAAGTGCATTCATTGAAGACAAACACTTTGAGACAAGATGTGGATCTATCACTTCTGGCTCCCTGCTTATTTCACAAGTAAACGGCGATCATAATCATTAATTTTCTGTATTAAGTGTATTTCATATGAAATGAAATTTGTTCATAGCCAATGTTCGTAGCCAAACAGTCATAAACATCACGCTAGCAACAGCTGAAATATCGAGTCAAATTCAGAACCGGTAAGTATCGGAGGATACCTCTATGTCTGACCACCGCTGGCTAACATAATATTAGTCTGGAAAAAAGCCTTATCAAATCGCGCGACCCTAAGAGCACGGATGTAGAACACTACAACCGACTCTTAGATGATCTGAGGAATGAAACGGCTTCAACTCCAGGATCTAATACAGAATTGGAAAAGTATACTGTATCTATCCAAAACAAAATAAGCTATGCTTACGCCCTTTACTTTTCGAAGCCCCCAGTTTATTCTAATTGTTAAGTTCTGTTCTTTATTTCAATGAAGATGTGCCACGCACGAGCTTGCTCATTCAGTATATTCATAAGCTTCGGTAGCGGGGTGCATCTGCACCCCCGACCGGACAGAAATTACATAGCTATACATGTAGTATAGTTGGTGAATAATATGTATAGATGCACCCCCGAAAATAATTTTGCCGACGCCAATGGTACTACGTAATATTAATTAATCGGTCTAATACATATAAAATTCTTAATAATTTCTCTCTTACGCCCCAGTAGGACCCTCGTACAAGTCTGGAAGTGTCCCTATTTCGCAAACGAATTCTTTTCTTTAATCGCTACTTAAACGGATGTTTGTAAAAAAAAATTAAGTTTTGTATATATATATATATATATATAATATATATATATATATATATATATATATATATATATATATATAATTTAGCTCTCCAGGCCTAGAAGGCCCATGGCTTGGTTTACTATTCTTTTCCATTCTTTTCTGTTTGTTGCTTTATTTTTCCAGTTTGGTATTTTAAGTTTTTCTATGTCTTTTTCAACATCCTTCTTCCACCTGGTTTTCGGTCTGCCTTTTTTCTTTTTCCCTCCTATTCATCCCATTAGCATTCTTTTTGACAGTCTCGTGTTTCCCATCCTTTGGATGTGTCCCAACCATCTCAGTCTTTGTGACTTTATGATCCCTACGATATTCGGTTCTCCATACATCTCATCTAATTCCATATTTGGTCTTTTTATCCATATACCATTCCATATGTTACCTCCAAATATTTTCCTGAGGACTTTTCTTTCCCAGACTTGCAGCAGGACTTGCTCGGATTTGTTCATTGTCCATGTTTCACTGGCATATAATACAGTAGGTCTTATTACTGTTTTATATATTCTTATCTTAGCCCTTCTAGATATGTTTTTGCTTCTTAATAAATTGTTTAGGGCAAAAATACAACGGTTACCGGCCACAATTCTCGCTTGGATTTCTTCCTTCATATTTGGTCTTCGCGTGAATGTCGCTCCTAAATACTGGAATATTTCTACTTCTTCGAATTTATATGTTTTTTCATCTGTTATTACTGTCAGATATTGTTCTTGTAGGTAATCTCTTTCTGTTCATTCCATATATTTGGTATTTTCTTCATTTATGTACATCCCTTTCTTTCTCGCTTTCATTTCTAATCTTTTTGTTATTTCTTTTAATTCTTGCGTACTTCTGGCTATCAGTACAATGTCGTCAGCGAATGCTAAGCATTGGTGTTTTCTTTGATATATAAGTCCTGACCTGTTGATTCCAGCTTCTCTGATGGTAACTTCGAGGACGATACTGAACAACAGCGATGACAGTGGGTCTCCTTGTCGCACCCCCTCACTGACCTCAAACTTATCTGTTTCTTCGAAATTTATTTTAACCCTATTCTCTGTTCTTCGTAGTGTCACTTTTACGATTCTTATCAGTTTTTCACTAATTCTCATTTCACGTAGTGCTTTGTATATTTCTTTGCGTTTTATCCTATCGAACGCTTGTTTAAAGTCGATGAATAGGGCCATTGTAGGTTTCCCATATTCGTAGCTTTCTGCCTGTATTTCGCGGAGTAGGAAAATTTGATCCACTGTGCTGCGCCCTCTTCTGAATCCACATTGATATTCCCCTATGTCATTATCTATATTTTGAGATAGTTTATCTTTTATATATATTGCAAGTATTTTATATGCAACATTTAGTAGGGCTATTCCCCTGTAATTGTGGCATAAACTTTTGTCGCCTTTTTTGTGAAAAGGGCACAGTGTCGCTTCGGTCCATTCCTTCGGTAATTTTTCTTGTTCCCATATGTCTTTTAGCAACTTTTCCAAATGCTTAATTAGTACTGGTCCTCCATATTTAAACATTTCAGCTGTTACTTCATCTCTTCCTGGGCTCTTATTATTCTTTAGTTTCTCTATTATTTCTTTTTTGTTAGGCGGTCTTTCCTCTATTCGTTCTTGATCGAAATTTTCCTTCACTTCTTCTTCCTCTTCATATTCTGTTGTTGGAATTTCATTTAAAAGTTCTTCAAAGTATTCTTTCCATCTGCTCAGTATTTCTTCGTCACTTACTAAATTTCTTCTACTTTTGTTTTTGTAGTGTACAGGTTTTCCTTGGTACCCCTTTTTCTCATTTTTCACCCCTTGATATAAGTTTCTAATTTCTCTATTTCTATAGCTCTGTTCTATACATTTTAATTTATCTTCATTGTATTTTCTTTTCTTTGATCTTATTATTCTTTTGGCTCTTTTCCTTTGTTCATTGTATTTTCTCTCAATCTCTGTTGTTTTTTCTTGCATAAATTTTCATTCTTAATTTATTTCGTTCATCTAGTTCCATTTTACATTCATCGTTGAACCATTCTTTGTATTCGTGTTTTATATTTCCATTACAGGCCTGAGCTGCTTTGGTCATACATACTTTTATTTGCATCCATGTTTGTTCAATATCCCCACTTTCTACAATATTATCTAATCCTCTACTGACTATTCTTTCATATTTATTTTGTTCCTCTTCTGTCAGTAGTCTCACAGGTTTGGTTGCTTTATAATTTTTCTTCCTCTTGTTTCTAAGCACTGGAATAAGTTGTTTCATTTGTATTCCAACTATAAAGTGATCTGAGTCTGCATCTGGACCTCTGTATGTTCTTTATACATTTTTGCATATATTTTTCGACAAGCACATGATCAATTTGGTTTATGGTTTTCCCATCCGGTGATCTATACGTTCCTTGGTGTATTCTTTTTTGTTGGAAGTACGTGCTCATAATGATCAAATTTCTTTCTTTCTCGAAATCAATTAGGAAGTGACCATTTTCGTTCGTTGTTTCATGCAAGCTGTATTTTCCTATGGTGGGTAGGTACATATATTTCTTCTTTTCCTATTTTTGCATTACTATCACCTGGCACTATTTTTACATCGTATTTGGGGATATTTTCGAATACTGTATCTATTTGATTATAAAAGTCTTTATTTCTATACTTTTGTCTTCAGTCAGTGCATGTATATTTATAAATGTTATTTTTTGGTATTTTCCTCTTATTCTTAATACACATATTCTCTCTGAAATTGGTTTGAAGTCAACGATTAGATCATTCAGCTTTTTATTTACCACAAAGCCTGTGCCTAACATTCTATTTTCTCCCCCGCTGTTGAAAAATAAATAGTTTTAAGTTTTGTCCAGGTTGTAAATCTTTTTGGCCAATTTCTTTTATAAAGTAACAATAATTGAAGCATAATTATTTGATATAACACCATTATATGACTTATGCTACACCCATAATGTATAACAAAATCCGTCTTGACTGTGTAAATCAAAGAACGTGACAAATTATGAACTAAAGTGTGGTCCTGAAATATTAGACTTTGGTGACTGTAAATCCATACAGTAAACTTTATTTATAGATTTTTGGCATTAATGTTTTCCTTTTTATCTTCCTCTTTTTTTTTTGTTTAATGTAGATTAAATATTTCTTCTGATAAATTACCGGTTCTATATTCCACATACTTATCACACTCATTTTTTTAGTATGGAAAACAGTTAAGTTCAAATCCTCAAATGCATAGCAAGATGAAACAATAGATAAAAATGGGTTGTTTTTCTCTAGACACAATTTTTGATAAAAGTTGTATACCGAAGAGTTCAATTGTCTATTTGGTTCCAAATAGAGTTTTGTTGATGAAGCACGGCAATAGTATGATTCCAGTTTAGGAAATTTATTTATTTCATTTCAGCTTATCTTTCATACCTTTATAACGAAGATTTTTCAGCTCCTTCGTTTGGAATTTTCAGAATTTCCATGCCGTCTTCTCGTTGATATTCGTCATTTTTACCTTGTGCCTTCTGTTTTCTCAAAAAAGCTATTTACTTATTTAATCACGAGATGTCCCCATTATGGTAAATAACCTCGTAACGGTAAATAACGTGGTTGTTAAATTAAATGACCATTTATTTGGAACAAAACAGTACACTTTTACATAACATTACTTATTCTAATCGTAGTTCGTACTCATGTGAAATTGATATAAGACTCCCTTATAATTATCAATACGCGATACATTAACTTGCCATCTTGACGTTAAATTAGTTTTGATCCCCGAGATAATGATTGTTGTCTCTTTTATAATAGACCTTGCATATATCAGTTTATTTCTTAGTGTGTCAAGTTTGTTTAACGACCTACGACAACCGTATGTCTTGATTGGCAGTAGTGCTGACTTACAAATTCTAATTCGAGTCTATTTATGAATGTCCTAGATTCAAATTATTAAACATATTTTATATAAACAAAATGCGAAACTAAGTTACACTTTCTCTTTTCAACTTATTCTTTATATGAAATATAATATTTTAGGGATAATACCACACCATATTAACAAAAATAGAATATCCTAACCTTATCCAAAATACTTAAAGTAAGTTTTAAATAATGCTAAACAAATGATTACATCTTTTTGAAAATTAAAATTAATACTTCAAATTAAAGGACACTCATCTTGGATCCCTAACATACTCAGGCAAACAGTGCTTAAATCTTACAGCTTAAATTAAATTTTAAATCCACTAGATCATAAAATTGATTAAAGTCATTTCCGAGTATCTGAATTCTAATAATATATAGTTTGTAATAGTGTTTTATAGAAAACAAAGGCATGTCTCTAAGAATTCAAGTACTCGACATCTACAGTTGATAAGACTTAATAAATCAGAACAGTTACTGCTATGGTCAAGTAGTTTATAGAGAAAAACTAGATCACATTTAGTTCTGTAGTCTTCTAGGTCACTGATATTTAGCCAAATTTAATACTAATCTTACGTCAAAATACTTTTCACCATCAATTAATGATAACATGCAAAATTTCGCGATTTTTATTAATAAATTATAAATATCTTTTATTAGTACTGAAAAACAAATAACTCACTCGAGTTTTGTGTTTATGTTAATGTATGACATTAGAAAACCCCCTAAGTCCTCCAACAAATTAAAAACGTCACATTTTTAATCTATCTACCATGCCATTTCCTAGCATTTTGTAAATAGATTACTTAAAACTAATAGTTAAAAACTGAAGACCTACTGCCACGTTTAATTCTTCATTATAATGGCGTTTTAAACTTGGATGTATGACGTTTTGATAGTACGCCACTGCGGATTTATGGAAAATTTAATTTCAGGAATAATATTACATGAATAATAATAATCTATGAATAAATTACGGAATAATTCTCCAGTTACGGTATTTTCTTGAACTGTAGGTTACTTGGTTCGCCACAAGATGGAACTTAGAAGCAGATTTCCTGTAAATGTTGACTTAAGAGTTATTCTGATTAAGCCGACGACATATTCAATAAAGTTTTTAACGAAATTAAATACCTGGACGTTTGTAATGGACAAAGGAGCAGGAAAAGGTATTTACTGAAAACACCACCATTATTATTTTTTTATTTGTATTTATAAAGAAAAAAACTTATATAAAATTAACCCTTTTCAAAGTTTAGCTTAGTTCCTAAGTTAAGACAATTTAGCAATTACCTCTTCCACTTGTTCCTTTGTGAACATGTGAAACATATCTTTTGGAGTCATAGTCATAACCTCAACATTTGAAGAATTCAACTTTTCTTCCATAACTTGTTTTAGAATTGTTAAAGCAGTTGTGGTAGCTTCTTCCAGGGTCATACTGCGATGATATGCCTCCTGTAAACTTTGCTGTGCCCCCTCGGATCCTGATCCTATTGCCTTTGCATCAAACTGAACGAATGTTCCTGTAATTCAAACCAAAATTTTAATTAACATACAAAAAATAATAAAACAGTCAATTGTGGTATTGATATCAACAGTAAGGACTAGAGAACCAACAGTCATTAAATAATTAATAAAATATTTAATATTAGATATACTTCTGTCTTCTGTCGTCTTCATAACTTATTTTCTATTTATTACCGAAAAATATTCAATCAAAATATTCCTCTATCATGCTCTTTACTTCTGATATTCTTTTATTGCGTGATCAGTTTTTTGTAGTGTTATACAGCCACTGTTTATTTATTTATTTATCAACGGGCAATCGCCCAATTAAAATACAATGTAAACATTATTGATAAATTACAGTTGATTCTTAACGTAACCTACTTAAATTAAATTTATAAATTTTAATCATACAAAAATAAAAGTTGGAACAGTAAATAACAAATATTAACAAAGAAAGTACAAAACACAAGGACATCAAGCTATCACACACAGTTCTTAGTAAGCTGAGCTTTATATTCTTTTGGAATACTATAACAATCCAACCTTTGGGAATAATGATTAGCAAACCTTGGTGTTCCAGATGCGAATGAATTGAGTCTTTAGTTTGTGCGATGGGGTCTAACATACTTGGGTTGATTTAGCCTTGTTTGTCTACTGGGAACATGGAGATTAATTTTTTCCAATAGTTCACCAAAAATAATAGAGTGCAGTATCCAGATGCAGATCCTTGTACAGATCCTTGTGCATGCGTCAGATTTGGAGAGAAGTTATGTTTTATATACCCGGTATAAAGCATGAACCTGAAAGCCATCCAAAGGAAATCAGTAAATGTCAATAAATTAAGTTCAGTGGAGCAGCTAGAGAGAAATCCAAATTGCTGGTCGATAAAACAGCCTTTTAAAGTTGCTGACAAATAGTCACAGACAAGGCTCTGAAAAACTTTGGGAATACAACTTAGAATGCTAATAGGCCGATAATTGTTCACTTGAGAATTATCTCCAGATTTTAGTATTGGGGCAATAAAGCTAGTTTTCCAGTAGACCGGGAACATCCCTGTCTTCAATGATAGGTTATAAATGTGAAGAAGAGGTCTAGAAAGTAAAAAGCTAAAGTGTTTAAGAAAAGAAGGTGGAAGACCATCTGGACCTGGCCCCTTGTTGCTATCCAAAGTTTTTCATATATAGACGAAACAGAAATGCTAAATGGTGATAGGTTGATTTCTCCTCTTAAAAAGGTTTAATCCTGCAAATTAAACTCTTTATCACTATAAGTTTTGGAAAAGTATTCAGCAAATAAATTGACAATCTCCATGCCAGAAGAGCCAGAAATATTATTATAGTGCATAACAAAAGAAATATTATTCCTGTTTTTTTCTACTGTTAACAAATTGCCAGAAAACATTATTTTTCAAGAAGAGGATTCAGTTAGAGCAACATAATCAAGACAGCATTGTTCTTTCAGTTATTTACAGTTAGCTCATAATAAAGAAAACTCATTACAGTCAGCAAGTGAGCAATTGAACTTTTAGATATTTTTTATGCATTTTTTTATTATTGTTTTTTTAAGCTCTAGAGAAAACCAGACAGGAAACTTTTTTCCTGAATACTTTTTCAAGGGAACAAACACATCAATTGCAAGGTAATTTACTCATTTGAGTAAAGTTGAATAACTTTATAAGTTGAAAATAAAATTCAACTTACTCATTTAAATAAAACCACAGACATGTAATATTGGCATAATTATTGTAATTTACAACATCTACTTTGTTTATCGTTATTAGACAACACCCTAATATGGGTTTTTATTATTTCAGCATTTGTTTAACTTTGTATCGAGACCTGAGGATGCCTTGCATATTGTAGAAAGCGAAACCGGTCGTCTGATAATTAAATTAAATTGATTGTGAGTAAGTCTTATTTATTATTTCTTTACCTATTTGAAATGGACTCACACAAGCAACACATTCATGATTTCAATCCTGACTCATTGAAATATTGAGATTCACATTTAAACCCAAATGAGAGTAGAGGATGATGCCTATCCTCTGGGAGTAGGGCACTCTCAGCTCTAGATACCTCAAGCTCTTCGTCTTGGACCATGACTAGATCTAATAAGGAGTTGTTTTCATTTTTAACAGTGTTTACTTAATACAGATTATGAAAGGAACATAAAATGAGAGGAATTGAATGGAATTGACTTCATTTGGTGAGGTTCCTGGTAATGGAGTAGCCACAGAAGACAATCCATCAATGGACCACTGACAATTGGGGAGGTCAAAATCTCCAAGGATACAAAACTTATATTCTGGATACTTTTCGGCTAGATTATCTACATTTTCTGCAAATTCCGCATAGTTCTCAATGATACTAGGTGGTGTAAAGTAGGCAGTTGCAAAGATAAACTTGTCAATGTGGTCAATCTCAATCTTGACAAACAGATGTTCGATACTTTGAGTCGCTAACAAACGAACACTGGTTATGGTTTTCCAGACAGCTATAACCACTCCTCCACCTATTTTGAAGGTACTTGTTACTGGGGATATATCTCTTTTATATATGTTGTAGTAACATTTGCAGATCAACGCTCTTTATGTCATCTGTTAACCGTATTTCATTAAAAACTAAAATATCATATTGTGAGTAAGAAGTATTTTCAAACAGTAGCTGAAGTTTTGTACGTAACTCTTTGACATTCTGAAAATACACCAGTCCTTTTGAAGTCTCGACTGAGGGGGGCTTTGAACCTGGTAGATATGTTTAGTTTTTTCGTATTAACTTTGGCACACCATTAACATATTTCAAAATGAGATCGGATTCACCCTTATGCTGCCTTTCTTTTAACTCATTTTTTAGTGCATTGACCTCAGCTCGTTGTTCAGTAGTTAAATCAGCTTCCAGGAATACTTTTAAACCTCTATCCATGTCCCTCTTGTTTCTCAATATCAACCGAACCATTTCAGGTGACTCTAGAGTTAGTCACAGTGATTGATACCCATTTTTATTTCGTTTACCAATTCTAGTTGAACTGACTATTTTTATATCAGAACCAGCTAAGCCCGATAGCACTTCCTTAGCTTTAGAGGTGTCAGCTTCCTCACCATCTTGAGGCATATTAAAGATCATAAGATTGCAAGATCTCTTTTGTCTCTCAGACACTTCATACAAAACACTGCCATGCACTAATGTGGAACTGTAATTATTGTCGTTTTTTGTATGTGATGTAGAGGTGGTATCTTTTATGAAGGTAAGATCCCTCTTAATAACTTCAAATGAGGTAGTAAAACTGGTTTTCAAACTCTTGACTTCGTTTACCTCACGAATTTGTTTCAAGCTCCTCCATTTGTTGACAGCTTGCAATTTTGATTTCACTTAGTGTATCTACTAATGCTTTTACATGGTTTTTTAGTGTAACTGCCTTTTTGATTCCTGGCACTAAGTCACAATACAAATATGGCATAATTTGGGTGGCCAGAAGTAGACACCTTATCTCTGTCGAGCTAATTCCAGTGCAGTTTTTGCATAAAACATTTTTGCAAATGTCACAAGGGTAACCAAAAACATCCCCTGTACCTTTATTCCGTTCTTTAAAAACACAGTTCTTGGAACATTTGCCACATGTTTCTGCCATTTATTAAGGTTATGTCAATAACTTCTAAGAATCCAATTATCAAATACTTAATTGTAGGTTATTTTATTAGTTTATTATTTATTTATTTGATTTTTATAACCAGCAAACTTATTGTTAGATATCTGTATCAATAAGATAAATAAATTCAAATTTAAATGTTAATTCAAATTATGTAGCTACAGTAATCCAGATTTCTTTATTGACCTGTTTTAAATGTTTCTAAGACTGTGACCTCTCATAACTTCACATTATCAACCAGGTCGCCTCAGAATATTATTGATCAGTCTACATTTCTTTCGTAGGTGGCGCTGGGAGTTATCATCCCGGACAAACTGCTTGCCTGTGTGACGTGTGTGACATGTGTTGTCCATTAAAAATTAATATACTTGGTTAATAAAAACCAGGTTGGGATGCACCTAATCTAGAGAAAGGTTGTCGAAAATTTGATTTACCCCTAGTATCATCATGTGAGTGAACGTCCTCATTTCTGTCAAACTTTAGCTTGTTTTCCTCAATGTGCAATATTAATTGGAAAATTAAAAGGCTAGGTAGTGTTAAAATATTAGACTTCTTAAATAGTGGCTTGCTATCTGAAAATGGAACACCATACATACTTCTTAAAACTTTCTTTTCAGCTATATACGCCCATTCAAAATGAGATGAGCAACCCCAAAATATTAAGTCATACTGAAGTACAGACTGGACTAAACTAAAGTAAATCATTCGCAATAGCTACTTCAAAAACTAAAAGTAAAACATTGGGTGTATTGTGTATTAAAATGCTCACTTGAGAAGCAGCTTGTAAAGATATTTACCTGACGGATCCATGTGGTACAATTGAGGTCCTTTTTCATCTATACCAGCAAACAAAATTGCTACTCCAAAAGGTCGAGACATGGCTGCACCATCTTCATCAGAATCTCCAAACTGAATAGCCAAATTTGATACACCCTGTGCACAGGATTCTACACTTATATTTTCATTGTAGACAAACCAATGATTCTGACATTCTACACGAGCTCTAAAATTTATAAGAAAATTGATTTAATGAAAAATTTACTTACAATAGAATATGATATATAAAACATGTGCTATTGAAAAACTGGTCGTAATATTTCTTCTTTTTATTCCATGCTTATATTATTCAAATTAATTGCTTTTTCCCTATTTACTATTAGTAACTGATACTGATGGGGACTCTTGTATTTTTTGAAGGAGACCTACAATTTTATTGTCAATCTCATATCACCTGTCATCTTTATCAGTATTGTTTTGTTCATTATACAATATGCTCATTTGTTTCTGTTTAATCCATCACTTTTCTCTACTTATTCTTCTTATGATTTAGTTTCCTTCCCTTAGTTAGGATTTTTACAACTTTCTGTCTCCAATGTTTCGTTTTAATGTTTCTAGTAGTGTTTTTGGTCTATGTATCGTATAATAATTGTTTTGCCTTTTGCCAATTGTATGAACTTCTGGCTAATCATTGATGATTTACCATATTCCTGCTTGTACCATTTATTATTACAAATATAAAAAACTTTAATTAATTAGGGAGACGTGTTTACCTATTTATTGCTGCATGACAAGAGAGCGAAATTATCATTTGACAGCCGTTCATCAATCATGACAGGCTTGCCTTGTCTTTTACTACACAAGTACCTAAGCTTAACAAAATAAAATTTATGTCTAAACATGTCGGCCCCCTTGAAAGGACGCAGTTTCTTTCAAAACCTACATAACTAACAAAATAAAAACAATGATTAATGAATTAAAAGAAATGGTTAACAATACAGTTAAAAATTGTCAATTCTCATTACTTAAATTGAAATTAACATACAAAACATTATGAATTGAACAACTAAAATTAACAGTCTATTGGCAAAACACATATACGATTGAGTGCTCTTTTTGTTTTCACTACCACGCACTTTAACAGTTACAACTCTAGTAACTCCATCTGGACCTGGATGCATTTCTGTCACTCGTCCAAGAGGCCATTGAAGTGGAGGAGTCCTGTCGTCTTTAATCAGCACCAAAGAACCTAGCTTTAACATTTGGTGGCAATTATATTTCCATTTCTGGCGCATTTGTAGCTCGTTCAAGTATTCCAGTTGCCATCTCGACCACAGCTGTTGAACCATTACTTGTATAGATTGCCATTTATCAAGACGGTTCTCAGGAACATGAGTAATATCACACTCTGGCAACATAGTTAAAGTACGTCCAATTATAAAGTGTGCTGGCGTTAAGGCAGTGCTATCATCAGGATCGCCGGAAATAGGACAAAGTGGCCTAGAATTCAATATACCTTCCACCTGATGCAACAATGTACTAAATTCTTCAAAAGTCATAGACCGACAACCCATTACTCTTTTTAAATGAGACTTGATACTTTTTATTCCCGCTTCCCATAAACCCCCAAACGTAGGAGAATTTGCAGGTATAAAATGCCATTTTATTTTTTCATGTAATAGACTTTGAGAAATGGAGTCAGATGAATTTTCTAAAAACTCATAAACAGCATTTATTTCCTTGTTTGCGCCTATATAATTTGAACCATTATCAGAGTAAATATTAGAAGGTCTTCCTCTTCTACTAATAAATCTTTTGAAACTCGCTAAAAACGCATCAGTGGTAAGGTCTGACACTAACTCAATGTGTACAGCCTTAGTACACATACAAATAAAAATGCAAATATAAGCCTTGATTAATTTAGCACCTCTAGTTTTTCGATCCTTGATAAGGAACGGACCACCATAGTCAGTACCTACATTTTGAAAAACTGAAAAACTATTTACCCTATTCTGGGGCAAATCACCCATTAAATAATTTAAAGGTTTTGGCTTAGTTTTAAAACAAGCTATACATTTATTTATTACATATTTACAGCAGCTACGAGCTGAAATAGGCCAATATTTTTGCCTTAATGAAAAAATTAATTGTTGAACACCACAATGAAGCAATCGTTCATGTTCATTTAATAGAATTCTTTTTGTTAAAACATGATTATTTGGTAAAATAATTTGGTGTTTGCTGTTAAACGGAATATTACTATTTCTTAAACGTCCACCAACCTTTAGTAACCTTTCATGAATAAAAGGATTCAATGTTATGATTTTACTTTTATTTGGTATTTCTTTATTATTAATTAAATTCTTGTATTCTAAGGGAAAACATTCCTGTTGAACAGAATTGATTGCTAATGTTAGAGCTGCTTCAATCTCTTCTGGTGTCAGTATACCAGTCCTTCTCTTCGATAGTTCAACTTTACAATTATTAGAAAATCGTAAAATATATGCTAAAATCCTTAAAAATTTGTTCAATGAAGAAAAACGCTCTAACAAATAGTTAACCAAATTAAAGTTATTTACAGCAATACAAGAAACAACCTTTGCTTCCGGTACATTCTGGCACGGTTCAGGATTTAAAATATTCCATTCTTTACTATCTTCAAGAAGCCATTCTGGTCCAGACCACCACAAGTTATTATTCCTTAAATTGTCTGCCGAGAATCCTCGTGACAACAAATCAGCTGGATTGTGTTCTGAACGAACATGGTTCCAGGAATTCATACTAGTCAAATTTTGTATCTCTTGCACTCGATTGGCAACAAATTGTTTCCATTTACTAGGATCACCTTTAATCCAACTCAAACAAATTGTGGAGTCAGTCCAACAATAAATACCATTAACTGGAATATATATAAAATCCGAAACCCTTTTCAATAAATTAGCTAGTAAAACTGTCGCACAAAGTTCCAATCTAGGAAGACTTAACAATTTCAATGGTGCAACCCGTGATTTCGCACATAACAAATTACATATGTAAGATCCAGATGACATTAAACATCTTATATATATACAACAACCATAAGCCCGTGTAGATGCGTCACTGAAACCATGTAATTCAATATTAATATAACCTGATATACTAGCATGACGTGGTATTTTTAATGCATTCAAAGAATTTAAGTTACTGTAAAATTCTAACCAAATTTTAATAAAGTCTGGCGGTAACTCTTGGTCCCATCCAAATTTTCTTTTCCATAAATCTTGCATGATTAGCTTTGCATTTATTACAATCGGACCTAATAGTCCCAATGGATCGTATATCTGACAAATTACCGACAGAATACTACGTTTATTCCATTGACCTGGTTCAATAGAATAATCAATATTTATTTTATACCGTATAAAATCGTTCTGTGGATCCCAATAGATCCCTAACATTTTGTTTTGCTCACCTAATGGGAGTACAGCAACATCTAAATCATTATTAATGTTAAAATCTTTAACTATATTTGGATCATTGCAAAGCCATTTTCGTAACTCAAACCCCGAATCACTCAAAATTTTCGAAACATCCTTTTGTATCTTTATTATTTCCTCTTTTGAATCTGAGGAACTAAGCAAATCGTCCATATAGAAGTCTCGCTTAATTATATTTGATGCTAATGGATAATCATGCTTATTATCTTCAGCAGCTTGTATCAAACTTTTAACAGCCAGATACGGCGCAGATGCGGTACCGTATGTAACAGTATTTAACTTATAACATTTTAAATCCTCCTGTGAGTCTGCACGCCAAATAATTTTTTGAAATTGACAATCATCTTCGTCTACCATAACTTGACGATACATTTTTGAGATATCACTGCTTATTACATACTTGTGTAGACGAAACCTTAGGAGAATTAAAAATATATCTTGTTGAAGAGATGGACCTATATACTGCACATCATTTATAGACAGACCTGAACTTGATTTTGCAGAACCATCAAAGACTACTCGACATTTAGTCGTCAAACTAGACTGTTTTACCACAGCATGATGCGGTAAAAAATATCCGTTATCATTGTTAAAATCCGTTTCAGACATATGGCCTAATTCTATATACTCATTCATAAAATTAACATACATATTTTTCAAATCTGTATTTTTGTTTAAACGTTTTTCCAATAAGTCAAATCTATGCAATGCCATAGTTTTAGAATCCCCTAATTCATTTATTGTATTCTTAAATGGGATTTTAACTATATATCTTCCTGAAGAATCCTTTTTAACAGTTTCCTTAAAATAATTTTCGCAAAACATTTCTTCGTTTGAATATATTTTCTTTTGCGAACCCAATTCTTCAACTTCCCAGAACTTTATTACTTGATTATTTATTGAATCATTATTAGTATAAGTATTCACATTAAAAAATGTAAGAGAATTTTTAGGCTCTAACGAATTAAGATATAAATTCCCAGCAATTATCCAACCAAATTCTGTATTTTGCAAAATTGGCATATTTGGACCCAAAGTTTTTCTACCTGATAACAAAACAGACCAAAATATACTCGATCCTAGCAATAAATCTATATCATTAGACACATTAAAATCTGGATCTGCCAACTTTAAACCTAAGGGAATTTTTAAATCATTTTTATTAAAAGACCTAATCGGTAACTTTCCCGTAATATTGGGAATAACCAAACAATGAGTCTCCATACTAAAATCTCCTTCGCAAGAACTTAGCGTGACAATAGCTTCATTATTAATTTTTGCTAGCGCCTCTCCAACACCCTTGACCAAATGTTCTACTCTTCGAAATTTTAAATCTAAAAATTTACAAATTTTCTCACTAACAAAATTACTTTGAGAACCGCTGTCCAGTAATCCACGGCAAACAATTGATTTATTTCCATTTACAATGCGAATTAAGACCGTCGATAATAAAACCTCAGAAATCTCATGAGAGCTGACAAGGCGGTTGGAAACGTGAAGAGCAGAACTTAGATGACGCTGACCGCTGTCTGAGCGTTCAATACAGTTCTCGATGTTTTGATTAGATTCTATTTTATGTTGATTCGGATCAATTGAATCAGTAGTAGCCATATTTCTAGAAACATTATTTGTGATGTGATGATTTAAATGCAATAATGAATTATGCAACTTTTGACATTTTATACATTTTTGTAGCTTGCATTTCCATGTTGGATGTGAATTCCTTAAACAATTTAAACACAACTTTAATCTTTTAGCAGCCGAGATTCTGTCATTTACATTTAATTTTAGAAATACATCGCACTTATATATGGGATGATCTTTTTGACAAAAGTAACATTTGACATTGGAATATCCTTCAATAGAAGCAAAACTTCGAGAACTTACATTGCGAACCTTTGCTTTATTATTTGTATAACCGGAAGATACTTGAAGCATCTCCAACATTTCACATTTCTCTTTTAAAAATCTATTTAAATCGCCCATACTGGGTAAATCATTTTCATGTTTAAAACATTCCCATTCCCTTCTGGTGGTAGCATCAAATTTAGAACACATTATAAATATTATTATACTATCCCAACTTGTTGTATCTAAGCCTAAACTATTTAATGACCGTAAATGTTTAGTGACATTATCAAATAAATTTCTTAGTTCAACATAAGACTCGTTATTAATACTAGGATGATCAAAAATTGCTTTTAAATGGTTGTGAATAATAAGTTTTTTATTCTCATAACGCTCTGTCAACATCTGCCAAGCTATTTTATAATTTGTTGACGAAACCTCTATAGATTTTATTATTTGCTGAGGATCCATTTCAAGAGAAGATCTTAAATAATAAAATCTCTGAATATCTGTTAAAGATTCATTATTATGAACCAATGCCAAAAAACAATCTTTATATTCGAGCCATGAGTCATAATGGCCATTAAAACTAGGCAGTTTTATAGGTGGTAACTTAACCAAGGCCTGAAAACTATTACTATTAATCCCTTGATTTGAATCACTATGAACTGATGCATTCTCAGTATTATTTTCTATTTTAAAATTATCGCAAAGTGTTTGCATATCACTAACAAGTTCGAAATAGGAAGTCTCAAAAGTGTTAATTTCATTTATATCATCATTACTCTGCTCTATTTCATCAATTTTTTCTTGAATCTCATGAAAATCTTCATACAAGGGTGAAATCTTGCTTAACCTTAACTCTAGTTCTGTGATTAACTTTTTAGACACATAATCCTTATCAATATTATCAAAATAATTCTTAAACCTTGTAAGTTTCCCTTTAACTACTCCCCTTTTTGATTTTAAACTCTTTAACTCTTGCTCAGCCATTGTTGCACAGATGAAAAATACAATGAACCAAAGTCACTTACCTTATATGGTTTTATAACCTCAAATCAACATTGGCTTCCTTGGCACTGAATGTCGTAACCTTAACCTTTTCAAATTGACATCGGCTTCTGCACTGAATGTCGTAACGTTATAAATATATAATATATAAACCTTATAAACCTTTCAAACTGACATCGGCTGGGCTGGCACTGAATGTCGTGTTTAACCTTTTATTTTTATTTGACAATTTTCGCTGTTTTTACTTCAGATATTCATTCCATCCGCTCGAATTGGACCAAAAACTAAATATGTATGAACTTCTGGCTAATCATTGATGATTTACCATATTCCTGCTTGTACCATTTATTATTACAAATATAAAAAACTTTAATTAATTAGGGAGACGTGTTTACCTATTTATTGCTGCATGACAAGAGAGCGAAATTATCATTTGACAGCCGTTCATCAATCATGACAGGCTTGCCTTGTCTTTTACTACACAAGTACCTAAGCTTAACAAAATAAAATTTATGTCTAAACACCAATTGCGTTATAAATTCTATCTTTTCTTCTTCTTCATCTCTATAAACAATTATGCTTGTTCATTGGCAGATCAATACCTATATGAAAGGTTGTCACTCCCCCTTTTGTGCAGTGGTTTGATACTTCTTTTGCCGATTGGTGACTTATCTCTTGCTATTTTGACAACACGGATCTCCTCCATTCTCAGTATGCGGTTACTCCATTCTTTTTTCTATTTCGTGTCCATCCATTTATATACTGTGTGTTACATTTTTTCCTGTCTTCACTTCTGTTTCGATCTCCCATTGTATTTCCTGTAATTCTTCTCAGTACTCTTATCTCTGCCATTTCTAAAGTTTATTTCATTAAGTGATGCGGTGCATATAAACAACCATAAATTTAACAGATAATTGTCCATAATGAGTCTTCTCGTTCCGATAAGTAACAGTATAATTATGACACTTTATGAATTTTTTTTATTTTCTCCACTATTAGTGTTTATTGCATAGTAATTTTAATCACTGAATACATAGTAAATGAAAAAATAATCCGATTTATAAAATTAATGAATATTTTATGCATAAATGCAAGTAACAGTTCTTCAAAAATATTTAAAAACTAACAGAAATGTCCATCTTTATTTCGTCTGCCGACGTTGTCAGCAGCTCATACAGGTTCGGACACGATTTAATGTTTACATCTACCCTGCATCGCTTAATGAATTTCACTATAGTAGCCTTTGCATTGTGGCTGTGTTGGGTCTTGTTTCTGAGGTATATGTCATTATTGGTCTTACACTGGCTTTATAAATTCTTAACCATGCCCCGGAAACTTATATGCATGACCTTGAAACATTCCCCCATCACTTTGACCCCAAACAGTTAATAAAGAGAAATGACAGCCTATCTTTCTCACGAAGACTTTAACCAATCATTTATTTTAACATAGTCTTGGGGTGTCAATAAAATAATCAAACGAAGCTTAATTCCGCACTGTCAATTCTGTCAAAAGTAATAACAGATCTTCCATTTGTTTACAAGTTTTCAATTTTATTTTATTATCTTTAACTTTCGTTTGCATTTATTCTTAGTAATTTTAATTCAAGTTGGTAACTTAGTTTTTAAAGTTTGACTTTGAGTTACCTATTGTAGCAAAGAATTTTTGTGTTGTGCTAGTAAAAAAACTAAACATGGTGAATTATTGTATTGTTCGGTTGTGTACAAATCATGGAAAAAATACAAAAAGGATGGTAATAGTAAGTTGTCAGGAAGCAAACAATAATAGTATTTAACATTTGTTTTTGAAAATATGTGTCATAAATATTATGTCACTAGTTTATAACTGTTTTATCTTAAACAACAAATAAATATTTGTATATCTAGAAAAATTGTGCATGTTTTATATATCCTTTTATTTTTCAGTAATATATGTGAGATTATTTCATCGGAAAATAGTAAGATATTTTCCAGTAAATTTTAATTAGTAACGAAATAGCCCGCACGAGGCGCTAAAGGGTATGTATGTAAGGGGTGTCCATTTGAATTTCCCGCCAAAAGATGATTAGTAATGACCCCAGCCGCAAGGGGCCCTAATGAACGAAATTTATACATGGACTTGCCTATCTATTTCTAATATCATATTATTTATCTATGTTCTTTACTTTATCTGAGTATTAATGTGTCTGTTTCACCATATAGTATTATTAAGGCATCTTGCCAATCTAACAGTGTAATTCTCAGATATTTTATTTCCATTACTTATTCAATACTGATGCCATCAATTTCTATTTTACATCTGGTTTCTATTGTTTACTTGTCAATAGTATCCAAATTGTTGTTTTGTAGATTGTAAGTATGTTTTTATTTATTTATTTTGGCATACAATTGTGTATATTTGGTATATTGTGTATACAATCTGCAATTCTGGTAAAACAAGAAAGTAACAATAAATTGTGCAGATCCTCTCAGATCAATATTATTATTAGATTAGGACCCCCTAACATTGGCAATTACATTGATAAGTTGTTCACAGTCTTCAGCTAATTTACAAGTTGTTCGGCACTTTACATTCCTGTCCAATTTCAATGTTATTGAGCCATGACATCTGCTTCCTTTGAATTCCATTGTGGCGCTTGATTTTACATTTCATGATAAGCGGAAGTCTCCTCTAAGAAGAGTTATTAAACTGTTCAAATTAAATTAAAGTGTTTGAATAAATACTTCATTCCTAGAATACTTGACTACATACTTTTAGGTTATTGAAACTGATTTACCTAAAAATGTACATTATGCCTTGCAGCAATAATGCCTTGTATTATTATTATTGAATTTAAATCATGGTTTTCAAAAAAGCAAAGTAAAGAAACAAAGAACCCTTGAATATACCCAGCACTATGCAGAAAATACAACACAAATAAACTAAAGCAAAACATTGATATATTTAAAACATTCAACAAATATTAGTGATTATTAAAAGAATGAATTAGATAAGTAGACAGACAGACAGAAGAGGTATGATATTAGAAATGCTCCACAAGTGGGTAGTTGAATGGCATGGTTAAATTTAAGAGAGATGGAAAAACTGACTTTAATATAGAGAAATATGACTTGGATCAGTAAAGGGTTATATAAGACTGATGAGTTAGAGAGAGGGAGAGAGAGAGAGTGGAACAACTAAATAACTAATAAAATATGATAAATCTCTTGTTACATATGTTTTCCATATATCCAAACTAGTCACATACTTTTGATTATTGTATTTCTATAAATTAGGAAAATTTTAAATATCTAATGTTACTTAGTATATCATTATATACAGACAATTTAAATCATCGTGAAATCATGGATAATATTAGATAATTAATGTCTTGATAGTAAGTAATGTTTGAAATTAATACACTTGAATTACCTATCTATCATAGTCCTTGAATCTGCCATAAGTCCTGAAACGGCACATCCAATATGTTTGTCAACTTCTACAATTTTCTCAATCGTAGTAGGTTCCATTAAGGGGGAAGTAATACGTTTTTCTACAGCAAGCACTACTCCACCACTGGTACATATTCCAATAGCAGTAGATCCTAACTTAATTGCTTCTATGGCATATTCTACTTGAAACAATCTTCCTTCGGGTGAAAAGGTATTTACTCCTCTATCGTACTCGCTTCTTGTAAGAAACATCTAAAAGTAATGTAAGAGGTTAGGTAGATGACAAAGCGGTTACAATTTACTCAAAGACTATAAATAAAAATGAAATTTCGGTAAATTGTATTTAACTACATACTTTGTAAATGAAACTGTGTTAACGATTAACAGTATTTATAAAACTTATAAGAAATGAAAATTGTAATAGCAATGAAAACTTCACTCAAAACTGCAAGTAACAGTATACAAAATTGAAAACTGATGTTGTAATGACTAATGACAATTGACAACTTCAAATAAAGATGACAGCTGATTTAAATTTCTTTTCAACCACAAATCTTTGACATTCTTCTTTGTATTCTTTACCATTCCAGTGATAAAAAACTAATAAGAAGAAAAAATTTTCTAAAACTATTTAAAAATTATTTTTCTCGCATTTAAATGTATTTGTTTAAGTATATTAAGTAAAGAAAAAGATTAAATAAATTCATATTTTCTAGTGAGCTGGACTGTAGAATCATTTTACAAGTTAATATATGCTGCATGGACTTTTCATCAGCCGCCCTGTTTTTCGTACAGACAGAGAATTTGACAATGACAGTAATATATATTTTACGTCATACGGTTTATAAATTTATAAAGAAATTATTAAAAAATAGAAACTACTAATTTTTCATGGTACAATATGTATACTCGGTTCGCTATTCTCAGTCCGAACTGTCTAATGAATTTAGTAATTATTTTTTTGCGAAGGTAGTTACTTTTTGACAGACTAAAAGTGGCTGGAAATTACTATACAACCACGCACACGTACTCATAGCCAATATTAAGAGTAAACAAACTAAATAGTAAATAAAATAGAACTTTGTGAATGACCGACAATTAATATTTATTTATCTGCACCATTTAATAAATAGTTATGGTAAATTATGACAACTAAAATATATTTTTTAAATATATACTACCCAAAATTTGATGGGTTTAGTATACACTTCCCCTATTTCGAACAATTCTTCTTTTTTTCAAAGAAAGAAGTCTGCAATAGCAGTATACTTAGCTATTAGTACTAAGAAGTAGGAATTGTCGTGTAGTAGGTTTCCGACAATGAATGTGTCAAAATATGCCCGAGCTAAGCGAATGGAGTATACCATGATTATTTTTATTTATATTACTAACGTAACCTGATTGTTTACAAAAACAAAATGTCTGTTCGAAAAAAATGGTTGACATTAGTTTTTGATGAAAAGTCCTATGGTTAACGACGTTTAAGAGAAGAAAAAAATAACCTAGTATAGCACAGTTTGTTGAGATATTGTTTTTATTTTTGGCAAATTTTAATTTTGTCATGTGTTTACAAATAATCTGTACTAATTCAAATGTAACACTGTATTAAAAATTAAGATATGAAAATGGCAGAGTTTCATTTTAAGTATTACACACAAGATGACATCAAGTTTATTGATGTTACAGAGAATATAGAACCTGTTATTACATCCAATTACCTAGAACATTTTCTAGATCATATAAAAGAAACTT
Source organism: Diabrotica balteata (assembly GCA_918026665.1). Classification (NCBI taxonomy): domain Eukaryota; kingdom Metazoa; phylum Arthropoda; class Insecta; order Coleoptera; family Chrysomelidae; genus Diabrotica; species Diabrotica balteata. The sequence continues at coordinate 45,452,515 of OU898276.1, read as the reverse complement.
TTATATCTAAGTCAAACGGATCGCTTTATAGGTAAGGTCATAAATATGTGCAACCACATTATTTTCCATGTTTTTATAGTTCTGTTTAGGAATATCTCATTAAATTATTATACTATTCAGGGTTGTGCTACATCTACTTTTTTTGTAATATAAAGGGAAAAAAAACTATTTGTTAAAGTAACTAAAGTTCTCTGTATAGCTCAAAGTGATAAGGCGAATCTACTGAATCCAATCTTCATTAACAGTTATTTCAGAGTTAGTTAATTCGAGAAGACAGAGACTTACTCTCTTGTGTTTTTATGTTTAAATAGTTTGTAAAGATTATTGTTCTGACAAATATCAGAAACTATACTTCTAGATCTAGATTATTGTAACACTCAAAATCAAATATAAAAAATAGGTACTTTGGAGATTGAAATTAAATGGTCTATTATCTTTCCTTATGTGGTCATGATGAAAATGGCATATTTAGTTTTCAGTAATCTGCTACTGCTAGCTTCTTGATTCATCATCTCACCATGAAGTCCAGAACAATACAATTATACTTTTCTTTATTCATATGATTATTGTCACTTCTGAGTGCCATATTTTCTGATTCTGAGAAATATTTTCCTATAGTTCGTTTATTTATTGGTTTTGTATCTTTACAAACAAATCTCTACTACAATTAGATTAATAGAGTTAAGATGAATCAGGAGAGATAAATTTTGATGTCTACTCTGAATTATTATTGAATAATAGTGGAAATGAATGCAATGAAAAGAGTTTAACATCAGAATAAAGCAAGTGAAATGCACAATGGAAAAGTTAATATTGAACAATCAGTACTAAAATTTCACAACAATATATGTACTTAAGAGTGATAAAACAATCTCAGCTAGAATTGAGTTTTCATGTAAAAGATGCAATAATTAGGGGTCTCCCACTGAACATGAGTCTAATAGTATTAAAGTGTTACATTTGGTCTGTTTTGCTTTATAAATATGAAACCTAGAGAATGAAAATGAAAAATACAAATAGGTTAGAATGTTTTCCACCAATTTCAGCTTAAAATAAACTTTATATTCCGATTTAATCATGTTGAAAGTATAAAGTTTGATCAACATAAGGGATTCATCAAACAGTTAATTTTTGTGGTAACAACATTGTATAATCCCTGATGATTAATTGATAGCCTTTAATAATAAATAAGTATCATATTTGGATGGTGTTCTCCAATAATAGTTTAAGCGTAAATGAGCATATTGTGTCTACCTACTTTAAAAAATTCACTGATAGAAAATAAGGCTTTATTTTTACATTTTTATATTTCAATAATTACAGGCTACCTAAAAAAACGTAAAAAAAAAAACAAAATAAGTAAAACCAGTTTATTGCAAAAATATCTCAAAGCGGCTTAGACGGTTTTTTGCAAAATTGTAAAAATTTAAGTTGGTCATTTTGCAATAACCGTCTATCCCTCAGAAATGGTAAATACATAGAAAAAAAAACTTCAAATTCGATTGTAATAATTATTGATTGATTGATTCATTAATAATAGTAAGTAAATGTTACTGATTAAATTCCTACTCGATTTGATCTTGATAAATCTCGAAATCAGGATTGAACCCAATTGCTTTCAAATCTTGTTCAAAATCTTCATAGCATCAGTGATCAAAGTTTGTTGAAATTTTTGAATCCTAAGGTTCGCTAATATCCTCTTGAAATATCCATCCTCTAAAATAAAATAAGAGTATTAGACTCACTTAAAACATCAACTTTTAATATATTATTACGAAGTAAAAACGCTACATTTACAAAGCTTTTTTTATACATTTTTACAGCTGCTATAAAAAATAAATTTTGTGTTATAGTGCAGTTAGCAAAAAACATCTAATCCCACTACCCCACTAACATAGCTAATTTTAAACTTAATATATTTATATTTCTGTATGTGCAAGAATTATAATATGGGCAGCTATCATAGGTCCAAATTAGTTTAATTGCTGTTTGCTGTTAATATTAAATAAAAGGTTTATTAATAAAAATATATCTTCTGTGAAATTTCAAGTCAAAATAAGTTTATATGTACCTCGAATAATAAAAATTATAATCACTGAAGTAAGAACACCAAGTTTGTGATATTTTGCTTTAATATATTACAACAACAACCTAAATAATAACAACCTGCCGCACTTGTTTAAAACAATATGTTGAAATATCAAAGTCTTTTGTTAAAAAGGCATACAATATTTTGCTGATCAGAATTTTGACTATCAAGCAACAGTTCCAATGTTTTATATAATGAACAACTGGTTTCGTTTCGAATTTTTTGTCTGCATTTATGGCACCAACATTCGAGTAATCACAAAACATATTATGTTACCTTTTTGGTGATAAAAGAAATTTAAAAATTTCTTTAATCAATTGCCGAGCTGACAACAGAAAATTCACAGTTTTAAATAATATACTTTCGTATTTTACCATTAAAGATAAATTCTCTAGTTTGGTGCAATTTCATTTATTTACTTAAATAAAATTGTAATATTAGTGTAATAGTAAATTTCTTGTCTTTAAATAAGTGAAAATAAAGATTTGTTCAATTTAATATTTTGCATATAGTGCACACAATGAAAAGACCCTTACAAAGATTTGCAACAAGCATCTAACCCACATATTTTTTAAAGAAAACATGGGTTAGACTATTTTTACAAATTTCTGTTTTTCATATTATTTGATGAAAGTTGTTTAGAACTTAGTTCACACACGCCTCCATGAGTATGGATATGACTTATATCATTTTTGCTTGATGTAGTATGCATTATGATGGACAGTTTGAATTGTCTAACCTCATTTGTAAACAAATGTGGGTTAGATGGTTGTTCCAAAACACCATACGTATATGTCAGTATCTCATCAATTTTTATATTTTTAGGATCCAAGCTAGCAATGGTGCCATAAAATTGTTGGAAAAACATTTATACATGAATTCAGAGCAAACTGAAGCAGCTCAAAAGTTAGTTATGGAACTCTATAGGTGTTTAAGAAATTGTGTAACAAACAAAACAACACAAGATTATGTTGCTGAAGAGACCAACATTTTAGTATTTACAAAATCTTATGTTGGAAAATTATATGAAGACCATTTATGCCTAAAAATCATATTACAGTTTTTAATAAACTTAATATCATCAAATTCTGAAGTAACTAGAAAAGTACATGCAAATTTTTCTGATGTATTTAGTAAAATAATAGAAAACAAGTGGTGTTTGTATGAAAGTGCAGCACTCATTTATAATTCAGCATTAGTAGTACCACCAGATGTAATTTCAATCAAGTGTATGTTTCAATTAGATGAAAAGAATAGTGAAATTGAATATGTCTTATTCTTTTTTGAAAAATATATTAGTTCTAACATTTGCTGGGAATTATATAACAGTTTTGAAATTAGACATAAAATAATTATATTAGAAACATTAAGGTATCAACAGATTAAAAAAATACAATATTTCTTACCTGATTCAGGAATTGATGTAATCGTAAGTGGCTTTTTAAAGAGTCCAGATATATTTTTTAAAATAAGCACAGACACTGCCCAACAGGAAGTTAGAATAGTATCGTTACTTTTGTCAATTATATCCTCTTGTTCTAGTATAGATGAATATATTGTCAAATTACAACAAAATAAAAATATTTTAGTAACAGCAGCAGCATTACTGATTAATTTTCACAAATTAGGTAAAGAAGGTGATAATATGTTTAAACCTGTACAGAAGTTATCTTATAGTCAAGGAGATGAAACTGAGAATCCTGTGTTTGGACTGAAGGCCGATTTAATTCAGCTGATTGGAAATTTGTGCTGGAAAAATAATGAAATGCAAAATTTGGTAAGTTTTAATTTATTTAAATTTAGTGTATCTTTGTATATGTTTTTCTAATTATATCGATTTGAAAATATTTTAACTAATAACTTAAATCAACTTCATAATCTTTCTAAAAAAAAACAGGTTGATACTTAATAAACTCGAGGAAATTATATTTTTTCTTATGACAGATTTTTTTTCTACTATATCTCATCATATTTTTCATAGCAATGCACAATCGAATGAACTAGGAACTGAAAACACCATAAATGGGTTAACCCCAAAAGCATATAACAATAATAATAAATTATCAGGTTAAGTGCCATTTATACACAATTGGGTGGACACGAGTACCCCTGGATGGTGCCAAGACAAAATTTTGTGAACTGTTCAGGAGTGCCGAGGCTATATTTTCTTTATTTATTATCACAGAACAATTTTACAAGTACCATTAGGTTTCTCATTCGGGACAAGCAATCGGATTAAAAAATATTATTTATTTATTTGAATTATAAACTTCAATTAAATCATTCTTTTAGAATTATTTCTTAAAGAAATTTAATTATTCTTTTAATTTTATATATGTATATATAACCACTTTAATCACAAAGTTTAGAAAGCTTAATACCATATTTATGTTATTTTCCTGGAATATACTGTTTAAAATTTAGTCTGCCAAGGTATCTCCAGGACTTTTGGTGTGTTGAAATTTTTCTTGTATCAGAAAGAGTAATGACTGAATATGGCATAATCTGCCTCCTTCGATATTTTCTCCAAAATGACAAAATCTGGAATCAATTTTTAGTCAAAAAGGAACACATTTCATTTTGATATATTCTATTATTTGACTAATACAATTGAATCAAGGGCATATATTGTACCTTCCAGTCCCATCCACATCGTAAGATCCAAGAATATTTTCATTTCTTGAACATTGAAGCTTAACCTGTTAAAAAAAATAAATAGTGTAATGTATATCTTAAGACTTATCATTGATTCTTATATAGTTTAGTTTTATTTTATTTTAAGAGAACCATACATCCCTAGAAAAAAATTGCAGCAATATAATTATTATTACAAGCAAATAATTATATTTCAGATAAGTGTTTTGATGTTTATACATGTCGAGAAGTGGCTGGTCATTTGCGCTTAAATAGAAAGGAAAGTTTCTTCAGACAGGTAGAATAGGCTTTTAGTCATGCTTATTCCTAATCGATCTCTTCCGCTTGATGGTCAGAGGAGAAATTAATTATGTAAAATAATATATAATTTTGTCAACACGCAACAAGCCACTTCTGGCTTGTTCTAATGTACAATATTGAGGTTGAGTTGTTTGGGAACGATTTCTGAAGTGGAAATCAAAAAATCAAAATAAATGTATTAGAAACTAAAATTGTGGTTAATCCCAATAAAAATAATAAATAGAGAGCAAAATTGTTAGATGTATCTATCTTCTCTCTTTTGACAATCAATTTACCTGTTTTTCAGTTATTAGAAATAAATTTACATGTGCAAACTCTCCTTTAATATTAACTACTGACATAGCTTGGAAATTATATTTCTTTTAGTAAGGTCGTGTCTGATCTTTGTTCTCTCTTATTTTTATGACTATCTTTAACTTAGTTTTAAATTTGGTTACACTTAAGGTATGCTTTGAGGCGACTTCTATACTGAAATATGATTTTCCACCGTTTTGTACTGTATATTTCGATATTTATGATCAATTATGATGTAATCTATCTGATTTCTGACGCAATTTTCTGGATTCTTATAAGTATTTAAATAGGTCACATTTGAGTTATTTTGATAACACTTACAGAATTATTATTTTTGTTTTAGGCACGTGAAGCAGAGATAATTCCAGTTATTTTAGATTGCTGTAATATGGATGCTAATAATCCTTGTATCCTTTTATTAAATTCCAAAACAAATATTCTAATAATGCTTGAAAAATATAGGAAAATATCTGAATATTTGAAATTCATATCAACCATGCTAAGATATGTCAGAAAATATAAAAAGTGCAATGCACTAACAGATGTGAAGAAGAAATAATTCAAGACTATTTGATAACCTATAAGCCTCGCAACCAATATATCATTACAGGTGTATATAAGTTTCATTATTTGTTCTCCAAATCGGCATACTGTTTTCTTCAAAAGTTTTGACGTCTCTTTGATGAAATTGTTTGCCAATGCTTTTCATATTTGGAAGTGCACTGTGAATTTTTGGTACCGTACCTAGTTTTTGTTTTATCTGTTAAGGTTAATAATTCTACAATGTAGACTTTCAATTTTATTTTCAAATCGATGTAGAATACAGGAGTTTTGATTGTCCTTTTCCTTATTGGAAGGCGTACCTTTCTTCTAGACATTATCAACATATGGTGTGTTTGCGATGTACTTTTTTCCATTGACACAAAAAAAATTGGGTTCTTTTAATAGTTTTAGTTTGGTTTGTTTTATTTTACTAAAGCTCTTTTAATCATTTTTCACTTCTCACCAAAGCTGGAAGCTTTACTTTCTTAACGTGTTTTCGTGAATTCCAAGTGTATTCGAATTTTTATGAAATTTTAGGTATTTGGGGCGACAAGTTACGATATTAGTGTTTTTAATTGGAGTACATGTCATTAATTTTGTGATTATGCCTTAACTTTTCTCAATATGCCAGCTTTCTGGCCTGTCGTTCGTAGAATCATGGTGCCAGGATTTTTGGTTCAGTGTTTTGTTCGACAGTTGCCACTGGTTGGTATTTAATTCTTTTATTTTCCACACCTATCAATTGCAGATTTTGTGTGAGACAATGTGCCTCACACATAAAGATGAAGAAATAATAATAATATTCGAAAAGAAAATCTTCAGATGAATTATGTACCCGATAAGGATGGACAATGTAGAAATAGAAGAATGAGCCATAAAATAATAGACATTATAAATGGATAAGATATAGTTAAATTTATTAAAACGCAGATATTGAGATGGCTGGGACACTTAAAAAGAAGAAAAAACGACCTACTCATTAAAAAGGTCGTCAGATGGAAGGCAGAAACTGAAATGCCAAGGGGACGACCTAGAGAGAGATGGAAGGACCAGGTCATGAGAGATATCAAAATCCCAAAAGTGAGAAACTGGGGGGGGGGGGGGGGTTATGCGCAGATTAAAATGAGTTGAAGAAAATTGTAACGAAAGCCAATTCATACAACAAACTTTAATAATACACAAGAATACGAAGTGATTCATCGCAATAAGCGAATCAAAGAGCTCTAAGTAAGAGTAGTAATCACTCTTGCAGGAATGTACTTGAATGGAAAGTCCTTTATAATGATGATGATTTGTAAACTACCATTTTCTTTAATTCTGCTCATGGCGCTGTCCTTTCGAAGGTTGGCGATCCAAATTGCAATTGTGGTTTTGGAAACTGCTGCGCGAAAGATTTCTGCGGATTGGCGGTCGAACCATCTCCTCGGCTCTTTCAGCCATGATTTCTGGGGTTTTCCTACTTATCTTTTGCCCTGTACTTTTCCTTCCAGTATAATTTGAAGTAATTCATATTTTTTGCCTCTCAACAGCCTTCTTTAATTGGTAATGAGTAAATGATTAAATGTTTGTTTTATGCTCATCTGTTGAAAAAATGATCTGATTAATATTTTCTCAATCAATTTTCACTGATACTACAGGTACATTGGAGGAATATTATCTTTATAGGAAAGTTTACTCATTTATGCTACTATGCATATTATCATCTAGTCTTTGAAATTGAAACCGATATATTATGCTGTTTCCTGATTCCTTTAAATATTTTTTTTTATATTGATATTCATATAATTAATTTTGTTTATTCAGTGTTGGCTCCTTCGTCGATTTTTACCCTAAAACTTCCTGAAGTGCTAGTTTTTCGCAGAAATACTTCATGTATCGTATTTTGTATCGTCTCCGTGAATTATGTTCACATCATCATCACAGTCATTAACATCTTAGTAGATGTGTTGTGGTTCATAATTGGCTTCAGCAGCTGTTCACATACCAGATACCATTAAAGTTTTTGGTTTTCTGGCAAAATAAATCAGGCATAGACCTTTGATGAACCCCCTCTGTGGCTCAGTGGTAAGAGCGCCTGCCTTTAAACCTAAAGGTCGTGAGTTCGAATCCCACCTGGGGTGGAAATTTTCGTGTATTAAAAAAATTAATAAATGAAAATAATTTCTATCCTTGTGTGATCGGTACAACACCGGAGGGACCGCAGACGTTCGGATACAATTAGCGTCCCTTAGCAAAGACAATGACGTCGACTTTGCTAAGTATCAAGACAATTACTCTACACACACACACTACACCTCAAATTGTAAGATTGGCGAATGGATTTAGTGTCCGCAGTCATTTAAAACACAAACAAACAACAACAACAACGACCTTTGATGTGCTCATAAGATTGCATACAGCGGTAGTTTCATCTGGTATCTTCAAATGATGGTTCATGTTTGCATATAAGAAGTCATTAAACATTTTTTGGCTACACTCCGTCTAGAAATATTTTTGATTTTTCGTCATTATAAATCTTAGCATCTATTTGTATAGTGATCCACCTGTTTTTCTATATCACACCATTCTTATGGTGAAAATATTTCAAAGTTTAAGCCCTGTGGATTTGTGGATTGTGTTTTGGCCGGTATTTTTACTAGCTTCATATTATTCCTCTTGTGGTCTACATCCTTTACGGATAGTGGGATTATCATGACAATTTTGATCTTGTTTACAGGTATTTGAAACAATCCTATGATCATCGTAGTGCGCCAAGTTTAATATGGACATAATCCATTAAGTTTTGGAGCCAGAAAATAAGTCATCCTCATGAGATAACCAACTGAAGTGAACCATATCTCTCGTTATTTATCATACATCCAAAGTACTCTAATTTTCATTTTTTTTTATTGTGATATTTCACATTCTTTTCCCTTTCTGCAGAGAAATTCAGAATTCGTCACTCGATTTACCCATTAGATCTTCATTATTCGTCTATAGCACCGCATCTGAAAATCTTTCAGCTTATTCGTAGACGCCTCCGGCAAAGTCCAAGCTTTCACTTCTTTTAGCAAAACCGAAATTGTCTTGCATTGAAGTATCTGACATTTTGTTTTTAGACGGAGGTCCCTACTTCTAGTTCGTCTTAATGTATACTGATCTAGTCTTTGCTACTTGTTGTTTGATATATTCAGAATGGATCCACTGTTTACATTGGTACTGACATATGTATCTATATAGTGTGGTAATCTGGGGCATATAATAAGATAAGCAGATACAGGATAATGCAGTTGATACTCAACGAAAAGAGGAATTGGTAGTAAGAAATACCCATGGCTCCGAAACCTTTGTAAATGGACTCGCTTATCAGCAGTTGAATTATTACATATCGGCATATCGTCATGGAAGCTACCCACACCTAAAACTTATGCACGATACTCAAAGAAGAAAAAGAATAGTGTGGTAAAATATAGAATACACACGCAAGTCGCTACCTTCATATTGTTTATTCTCTTACTAGTTAACATGTTTATTGTTACATGTTAACTAAAAAATAGAATAAGTTATTGTGTTATATTTTCTGTGAATACTAAGCTGATTACAGTGTATTTCGTTGGACTGACTTCCAACATCCTAAATTCTACCTTAAAATTGTTTGACCATTTGTCTGATAGCTAGACTCAGCAACGATAGGCATCATGTCCTGGCTATGCGGATGATCTGGTCATCTTAGTCCACGGCAAATTTAATAGCACAGTTAGAAATATAATGCAATGGGCTCTGACTGTATTTACAGAATGGATTTCAAATGTAGAGCTTAACATGTAAGCCCATAGTAATTCAAAATCATGAAATTTACGAGAATCAGGAATTTAAGAGTTATTTAAACCAAAATTTTTAGTTATTTTATGCGTAAAGTTTGCATATTATTTATTTTTGTGTAAAACATGTATGTAATGTCACTACTGCTATAGTAAATACTGCGATATTCTTCTAAAACATTGTAGTTGCAAGTAAAGTTTGTAGAATACTACGGCATTAAACATCCCGAAAACTTAAAACACGAACCAACATTGGATATAACATCGACAACAAAGATTATTTTTGTCGGGCACATTGATTAAATAATCCAATTGTGTCAAAGAACAAATTCCAAAAAGAGAAGAAAAATGCCAAAGGGTACAAATAATGGCTCTAAAGTACATTCTTTAAAAGACCAATTAGTACCATTACTTCTTTTGTCTTTATGATTCTTGTTTTGTCCAACACAATCCACGTATCGCGAACGTGATGAGTATTAAAAGAGGTTGCTACTAGTAATTCATGTCTAAATTCCACAAAGCCTGTCCATGACACAATCGTAAAACATATGAAATGTAACGTGATTCATATAAAGATATTGAAGATATTTACATCGTTAGAGTGTAAGCAATGTACAAATAAAATGTTTAGTGTGTATTTACGGCAATTTTTATTTTTTTCTCATTTTCACATGGTTCTTATTATTACTATGTAGTTTTAATGAACTGTGAATTATGTTTAGATATCAAACTATAACTTTATTGAGTACGTTATGGAAGTCCTTTATTCATTCCTTAACAGCCAATAGTTATCATACAATGGTGTATCTTTGCTATCAGAAATTTTTGTGAGAACAATCCAGAAAATCAGAAATTTATTGCAGGACTACACAAAAGAGGAACCGTATCATCAAGTGTTTTAGAATCGTTTGGAATGACACTTCACGGCGACGAAGACAGCGAGCTTAAGATTGTTCCCCTAGATGCTTTAAAAAACGAATCAGAGTAAATTTGATATGAATATGTTACATGTTTTGTACAAAATACCACAAAAATTGTAAATCGGAACGAAACGTCAATAAAAAACAATATTTTTCAGTTTATATGGAATTTCTCTGATAAGACATCTTTATAGATAAATATTATTCGAACAATATACACTTTTTTTTGTAAATGTTGTAAATTTCATCACTTTCTTTATATTTTTTATAAGTTTTGTTAAAAATTGTTTTATATGCAATTTACTTTTGGTTTTAAAAGCAATAAAATGCAGTTTTATTTATTTTCCTGAACCTAACGTCAGAAAAATGCACCTGCGCAAATGTAAGCTGTTTTCATAAAGGAAAAGGCAGTAAGTGGTCCAAAAAGATAATGCTGTGCGTATGAATGGCTTTCTTGATTTTAGTCTAGTACACCGCAGTTGTGGGAATTATTCTTGGATTGGTAATTCTGGTTTGTCTTTCAATTTCTCCAAATTCACGCAGTAGATCCTCATTTCTGTGAAGATCAGGGGGTAGCACATTACATAGCACTGGTAGCTAGTGTATGGGTGTCGAGTTAATAATACCAAAAATCAGTCTCATTGTATTATTCAATTGTCTGTTAATAACTTTGGTGTGACAACGATTTGTCCAAACTAATGCACAGTATTCAGCCACAGAGAGTACTAAGGCAATAGATGAAGTGCGTAATGAAGCAGTGGCGCCACAGATAGTAACACTGAGTTTTTGAATTATATTATTGCGAGTTCTGATTTTGGCAGCAGTATTTTCTAGATGTACGAAACGAGAGGATACGATCAAGTGTTTTGGATACTTGTTGTGTTTGAGGTTGGTATTTCTGTGTTTATATTTTCATTTGCCATTTTGTTATTAAGATGGAAAGTCACCCATTAAGTTTTGTTGCTATTCAGCAAGTATCCATTTCTAAAAATAATTATATATTATTCTAAAGTCGTTATTAAGGACTTCTGCATTGGAGGAATGCTTGTCCAGCGTCTTCATCCGCATAGCAAAGTTTCTTTGACTCTGTCTCTGGAAGATCGGATTGGTATATAAAAGTTGAACAGAAGAGGAGCCACTACTTACATTTGTGGAAGCCCATTATTGATGAGTTTTGGTTTGCTTATCCCCGTTGAGAGTTTTTTGAAAATTTCGGCCACTCAGCATATTTTGTATTAAGCGCAACATTGTCTAGCAAGGAATCACTTTTAAGAGCTTGTCGATTATTCATTCTTTCCAGACATTGTCAAAGGCTGATGATAATTCCAGGACTAGAGCATTTGTTTTCAGTTTCTGTTGAAAACCAGCCTCTATATAGTATGTTAATGTCAGTTGTTTGTTCACAGGTTGTAGTAATTATGGCCAGATCTAAAGCTCGCCCATTAAACTTTCAATAATAATACCACTAATTATGTTCTGAATAAGTCATTCAAGAAGTTTGTATGTACATCTAAGGCAGAACCTAGATCTACAATAACATTGTCTAATATATTTATTGTAAAATAAGATTGAATAGCGGTTTTCATCCAAACCTTCATTTATATTGAACAATAATACGAACTGCGAAATGTTTTCGTGTCCTACATGACGCAATGGAGAAATACGACACAATAAAAATAAAAATTAGGCTTGCTCAAACTTTCATTCAATCATTGCGCAATCTTCAGTATTAGCTATAGACGCCTAGACGAATAATTATATTGAATAATTCGCAATATTGCGAATTAGGTGATGCCTTAGGAATGCTCTTGATCTGTAGCTTTGCGGTTGGTCTGCTAGTTTCCCTGGATTAGTAGGGCTGTTGTTTTTAATTTTTAAACTCCCTATGTAGGTAATTGGCTATCACGATGTTCGAGAAGAATTTTGACAGCCAACTATGTACGTTTTTACACGTATGGGTAAGAAACTCTAGTCGTAACTGGATAATTCTGATAAAGTGAAGTGTTCTCTTTAAGCGATTTGAGTTCACTCACGTTTAATCTCCAAAGTATGTGGTTCATCTTTGGGGCTCTTGACATTACGACAATGCTGTTTGCAATTTTATTAAATGTTATAGTTATATTTTTGTGTGCTCGAGCTGTGGCTTAAAGACTTAAAGTATCTGAAAATAAAGGACTGGAAGGAACCCAGCACAATAAGATTCTTCTCCTTCTTCAGCCTTAAGTAATCCAACTTTGGACATAGGCCTCCCCCAAATAAATCCAGTGTCTTCTATTTTGCGTCACTTACATCCAGTTGTGTCCTTTGATTTTCTTAATATCATCCGTCCATGTCATTTGCGGTCTTCCTCTGCTTCTCTATCCTAACCATGGTCTCCATTGTTGTCTTTCGTGGTTCCATCTCTTATCCTTCAGTCGCGCATTGTGTCCTGCGAAGCTCCTTTTTAATTTGGCAGCATGTGCTCCTGCGTCTTTTACTTTGGTTTTGCTTCTTATCCATTTGTTTGTTTTTTTTCTGTAAGTCTCGCCCCGAGCATTGATCTTTCCATCGCTCTTTGTGCTTTTACTATTTTATCCATATTAGACTTGATGAGTGTCCACGTCTGTGAACCATGCGTGAGTATAGGGAGGATACACTGATCGTAAATTCACGTTTTCAAATTAATATTGTTCTATTTTAGCGCTTTTCAAGATCCAACTCAGTTTTCAAAATCCTGCCTACGCTAACCTTATTCTTCTGGTAATTTCGGCAGTTTGATTTTCTTTGTTAACTTTCATTATCTATCCCAGGTAGATGTATTTGCTTACTGTTTCTAAATTTAAGTCGTTCAACGTTATTTCTCTAATGTTCATCATCATCATCATTGGCTTTTACAACTCTTCGTGAGATTTTGCCGCGTTTACTATTACCTTCCATTGATTCCGATCCTGTGCTATTATTTCCCATGGCCTTACTTCCATCTTCTCCAGGTCTTCCCTGACTGCGTCTTTCCACCTTTTTTTAGGCCTTCCTGTCGATCTTCTACCATCTGGTCTTTCCCAAAACACATTGCTAATCAGTCTGTCGTCATCACTCCGTACCACGTGGCCTGCCCATCTTAATCTATTGGCTTTTATGTATCTTACGATGTTTCCTTTCCCGTAGAGAGTCTCTATTTCATTGTTGTATCTGCTCCTCCATTCATTTCTCACGCTGTCTCTGCAAGGACCATATATAATTCGCAGGATTTTGCATTCCCATACTAATAGCTTATTGACTTCTTTCTTTCTCAATGTCCATGTTTCACTTCCATATGTCACTGCTGGTCGTATTATGGTTTTGTACATTTGGATTTTGGCACGCCTTAAGAGAAGCTTTGACCTCATTAGATGTTGAATGGCAAAGAATGATTTATTCCCCGCCAGTATTCGTATTTCAACCTCCCGTTATCCTGTGTTTTCACTGGTAATTGTGGCTCCTAGGTATTTGAATTCTTTGACCACCTCAAAATTATGATCGTTCTCTAATGTTCGGTGTATTAGTTATTATTTTTGTTTTTTCCAAGTTCATGCATCCCTATTTTGGTTTCAGTATTTTCTTATTTTTTACCTAATTTTGCGTTGAAATCTCCCATAATGATGGTATACTTTGTATCATTTTCTTCTAATGCTGTTATCAAATCTTCGCAGAACATGTCAACTACCTCTTCCTGATATGTTGTTGTGGGAGCATAACCTTGATCTTGGTTTTATTATCTAGGTCTATTATAATATAAGCTACTCTATCACAAACGCTTTTATATGTAGAAATGTATGGTGGGAGATATTTTTTAAAGATATCCTACATATAATTAATGAGAGACTGAAAACATTCCTTCAAAGAGAAATTCCACAAGAGCAAACTGGATTTACCAAAGGTAGAGGCACTCGAGAACACCTGCTGAATATAAGACAGATAATCGAGAAATCTAGGGAATTCAGCATCCCACTATACATCTGTTTTATAGATTACCGTAAAGCGTTCGACAGGGTCAAGTGGAGACACTTATGGCAAATACTAAAAGAAGTAGGCGTACCACAACATCTAATTACGCTTATAACCGAACTATATGAACACACTACTGGATCAGTTAAAGTACTTGACACACTTTCGAACGAATTTCATCCAGAACGGGTGTTAGACAAGGATGTATACTATCTCCACAATTATTCAACATATATGGGGAGTATATATTGCGAAGAGCACTTGAAGGATGGGAAAAGGGCATCTCAATAAATGGTCATAAACTAAACAACCTACGTTTCGCAGATGACACAGCCCTTCTTGCAAATAGTCAAGCAGAGCTGATAGAACTTATACGACTGATCGAAAACGAAAGTCTAATATTTGGTCTGCAATTAAACATATTATCAAAGACAAAGATCATGATAGTGGATAGACTACACAACAATCATCCACACATAACCACAATTGACCGGCTCGAGGTTGTGAGCCCATACTTATATCTGGGATCATTAATCATAAACACAGGGTCATTACAAGAAGAGATTAAACGTAGATCTGATCAGGCAAAAGTTGCCACAGCAAAAATGACCAAAATATGGAAGGACTGTTAAATTTCAAGAGCGATAAAGATGAGGTTGATCAACTGCTTAATATTCCCAATACTGACCTACGGATGTGAATCTTGGACTCTGAGACAATCGGAGAGAAGAAAATAGACGCCACTGAAATGTTCTGTTGGAGACGAATGTTACGAATTCCTTGGACCGACCGCAGAACAAATAATTCAATTTTAAGAGAGCTAAAAGTTAGCCAACGACTCTCTAGTAAAGTCCATCTCCAACAATTAAAATATTTTGGGCATATTATGAGAGCAAACACAGAAAACATGAAAAGACTCATAATACAAGGAAAGGTAGAAGGCCGAAGATCACGAGGAAGATCCCCAACAAGATGGATAGATCAAATTACAGGAATATGCCAAAGACCTATGCATGAATTAAAAGAAATGTCCAGAGACAGAGATCTCTGGAGACGGACAATACACGACATCACGTCGACCACTACACTCCCCCTGGGGGGTGAGGATTGAAGAGAGAGACTCCAGCATATGTTTCGTCTATTCTTTCTGTATAGTATAAGTGATTTCCAGAGTTTAGATGCATTCATTGTTTGCCTCTTCTTTTCACTTCTGACAGTCCTACTATATCACACTTTATCTTGGATAGTTCTTCTTCTAATTCGTAGACCTTTTCATCTTTAGCCATAGATTGGATGTTGTATGTGGCTAGTAGTAACTGCTTTTGTTTGTTCGTATCTATTTTGGCGCGTTTTGTTGAACTTGTGCCTTCTCCAGATTCCGTGATGCCGACCGGTTGTGGTACCGTACCTGGTAGGAATTGTATTCCTTAGCCACGGGCCACTAATGATACAGCTGCTGACCTGTGTCATGTCCTTCGTTGATCCGCGGGTACTTATTTGGCGAAGCCCTATTCATACCTGTCCTGTATAGTAAGTTCCGTATCAGCCATTGGGATGAGCCATGTCGTTGTTAAGGACTTCCCTGCCCAGTTTGTCGTGCACAAAGTACTGAAGAACCCCTACCCAGTTCAGCGTCTCTCCTCTACACAAGCTAAGACCGGCACAGGTACACTAAGAAATTACGTTATGTGAAACAATTTGATATGTAGATTATGTAATTGTGTTATGTAAAATTATGTGTATTGAAAAAAATGTAATTTTACCATAGACCTTCGTAAGTAATTCCAGTTTTCCAACGTCTAACACCAAGCCTTGAGGCCCTATTGTCACTGTACTACTCATCCACCGGCCCACTTGATTTCACTTGTGAATTGTAATTTAAAGCTGGGCAACCATTGGATTTTAAACTATTCCATTTAAAATATTACTCTGACTAGAGAGTGATTCGAACCATCAACCTAGTAAACTACACATTTTGAAGTGTGTCTGCAAGCCCACTAATGGAAATGGTCATAAAAATTTATAATTTCTTAGAATAAATATACTTCCTATACGATTCCAGATTACTAGTTATATTAATTAACTTTTTGTGATTAATGAGTTTAAAAATATTTGCATTAGAAAGGAGATTATGCAAACATTGTATTAAATGTTGAATATTGATGTTGTATACTCATATACCTCAGAGATTGTGACAAATGACTGTATAATTATATTGAATTATGAAGTCTCAAGCTCATATCACGAACTACTATTTATCAATAATTCTCACTATGATTAATGTGAAGTGTGGTAATTTATGTTAATAAAGGTTAAGTTAAAACGAAAAATACACCAAAGAAAACAAAACACTAAAAGGTATAGGGACAGTGCCCTACAGTGGCCACCTTTTTACTTTGTTGGACATAACTTTTTACTCATTAGCAATTTTGAAAAAATAATTAAACCTTACAAAACATTCATTATTTGTTTACAAATTGTCATAGCTAACTTTTTCAAAAAATAAAAAAAAACAACCTATTTCAAAGCAACTTACTCTTTTTCAAAAATGTGGCCACTGTAGGAAAATAGCGCCTACAGTGGCCAACAATAGGTCTAACAGTGGCCACTATTTTTAAAAAGAAAATAATGAAATTAAATCTGCTGCTTTCAACTTTTATTGCGAACTTAGAGAACAAAAGAACGAAAAATAAGTCTTAAATGCCAACATATTTGGGAAAATAAAAAATATTCATGCATAACAAGTCTTGAGGAACAAACTTTCAAGAAAACATAAAAGTGATATTTTAGAAAAGATAAATAATGAAAAAATATACGAATAAAATCTTCAGTCTTCAGTTTGGTCGATTAGTTGATGTTATAAGGGTCCAAATCAATATCGAAAAAAAAGCATCTAGCTGTTCTTAATGTCCCTCCAGTATTTTTTGGTTCAGGTAGATGCAGAACAATGTCTGCCCTTTGTATCACACAAACATCATCAACATTTGGAAAAACGAATTTCTTTTCCCTGTATTTTCTTAAAAACGACACCATATATTCTTCATCAGGTAGCACCTCTTTGATTTGTCCAACAAAATATTTTATCGTTTTTGTGGTAGCAAACCTCACAAGAAAAAAACTGCTCACTTCCAAAGGTCTATCGTCATCCTCTTCTTCATCGAAATTCTCAGTAAGTGTGGACGAGGCAAACGAAATTTCCTGCTCACTCTGATCTTCATTTTCTGATGAGCTAGGGGAAGCAATTTTTACTAATGGAAGCTTTTTTGTAACCTTGGACTTCGGCTTTTCATCAAGTTCATCTTTAAGCTTCTGAATATTGGGGGTACTTGTTAAAATTTCGGTTACCCTCTTCTTCCGTCCTCGCTTAGATTGGACTTACCTTTCTGCTTTCAGGAAAGGTCTCACCAATTCGGGTGAAAAGTATAGAGCACCCTCTTCATCACCTTCGGTTGAGATCTCATTACCTTGAACAATCGTGTTTCGTTGGTTGATTGTGAAGTAGATGGCTGAGGTTCAAATGGTATATTGATGGGTGCTGGCTGCGGCTCAAGTGGTATATCGGTCACTGATGCTGGCAAAAATTCATGTTCCTTGAAACAATTCTTATTAAGCGGATAAATACCACTACTTTTGAAGGCGGAAACTATATGTTGTGTGCAAAAGGCCTGGCCATAACTTTGGCCCAAAATCTCGGCAATGTTATAGATATCAATTCGTTTTCCCGGATGATTGGCAATACAAACTCCACACTCCTATTATAGTATTTTTAAGTGGGCCGAAAACAGAAACATCCAATGGCTGGAGCTTATGGCTTGTGTGGGTGGAAATGTAAGCAAGATCACATTATTGGACTTAGCGGTCTCTATTACTTCCAAACTAATATGTGTGTCATGGTTATCCATGATAAGCAGGACTGGTCGATTTTCAGTAGGATCCGCATGTTTGATAAAATGGTTTAACCACTGTAAAAAAATCTCTTTCGAGCTCCATCCTGAAGGATTTGCTGCTCCTTCACTTCCAGGTGGAGCCCCAACTAACATATGCTGTTTGAAATTTTTTCTTGGAAATACCAACAGAGGAGGAACTGAGTTTCCAATTGCATTTATTGCTCCTATCATGATGACTAGGGTTCCTCGCTCTGCCGAAGTAATCTGGCCGACTTGCTTTTGGCCCAAAGTAGCAACAACCTTATTTGTACTCTGCACCGTAGTTAAAGCCGTTTCATCTACATTGTAGATCTATCTGATCAGGGCCAGGTTTACGAGATAAATAAATATCACTTAGACTTTTAAAGAATTTGTCAACTACAGGCTTATTACAGGGACCCTTAATGATAAAGTAGGATTTCTCTTCATGAACCCGTTGAACAATTTGGAGCCAGCAGATTTGTCATATACTTGACTCTTGACTTTTAGGAGTTTCATGACATGACACTTGTCGGTTGACGGATGTCAGGGGACATTACACTTTACAGCACTTGACAGATAGGGATATAGCATATAAGATACCTACATAAGTTACCACGCACATGTTTAATTAGTAAGTGAAATAAAGGAATATAAAATACATTCTACACCATTTTAATTACATTACACCTATATACACAACAGTTTGGCGACGAGGACGGTCGAATCTACAAGGAAATACAAATTTAAGGCCAGTATACATACATAACCTAACTGCAGCGTGGTGAACCAGTGAAAATTTACAAATCTACATCCATAAGTGAAATCCTGTCTGATTTACAACTACATATACATTAAAAGGATGACTGAGACTACAATTCATTCAGTTGATACCGTATTTAGCATTGAAACTTACGATACATCCAAGAATTTTGACCGGTGGTTACAACGTCTTCAGAGTGCATTCAATGTTTTTGCAGTACCAGAAGACAAGAAAGCCGCATACCTTCTACATTACATGGGTCCAGATGCATATGATATTCTTTGTGACAAGATTTCACCGGAAAAACCAGACGAGAAATCATATGATGAACTGGTAAATACAATGAAACTACATTACAACCCTGAACCGTTGGAAATAGTGGAAAATTTCAGATTTTCACAAAGAAAACAACATGAAGGGGAAAGTGCCAATGAATACATTACAGCTTTACGAAGATTAGCCACAACTTGCAAATTTGGGGATTATTTAAACAAAGCCCTGAGAAACCAATTCGTATTTGGTCTTCGAAACCAAAATATTCAAAGCAGACTCCTAGAATACAAGGACCTTACGATAGAGAGAGCATTAGAAGTTGCCGTCAGCATGGAGACATCAACCCGAGATGCAGCTCGATTACAGAAGTCGAATACAAGTGCAAATATAAATAAAGTTTCTAGTGTCAAGAATAAACAAGGACACATACAACCTACAAATGGGAAAAGAAATGATATTCATAACCAAGCTAAAAATATATTTTGTTTTAGATGCGGATCTTCACAACATATTGCAAACAAATGTAATAAAACACATTTAGTCTGTAGCAAATGTAAACGAGGAGGTCATCTGAGCAAAGTATGCATGAAAAGTAAAAGTTCAAATCAGGTAGATCAAGTGGAAGAAATTTTCAACATTCATTCAGATCATTCATACTATAGGGAAAAATTTACAATTTCAGTTGAAGTCAACAACGTAAGCCTATCTTTTGAAATAGATTCAGGTGCAGCTGTTACATTATTAAATTTGAATGATTTTAAAACATATTTTCCTAATTTAAAATTACAAAATACTAATTTAAAATTAGTTACATATTGCAAACAGGCATTAGATGTGGTGGGTGTTACAGAGGTGAATGTCAAGTACAAGGGAGATACAAAATTTTTAAATATGTATGTAGTAAATTCAGATAGACCACCATTAATGGGTCGGGAATGGATACGCCAGTTAGATATAATCTTTAATAACATTTCAGAAGTATCTGAATTTACAAATACAAAACTTAACAATGTACTTACAAAATATTCGGTAGTTTTCCATGAAAGCATGGGTAAAATTCAAGGCTTACAAGCCACATTAAAAGTTAAACCAACCACTTCACCTTTCTTTATTAAAGCAAGGAAGATACCATATGCGTTATTACCAAAAGTGGAACAAGAACTTACGAAGTTAGAAAAAGAAGGTATTTTAGAAAAAGTCAATAGTTCTGAATATGCTACACCTATAGTACCAGTTATGAAAAGTAATGGTCAAGTACGGATTTGTGGAGATTTTAAAAGTACACTTAACAAGCATTTAGTGGTAGACGAATACCCATTGCCTACAATTGAAGCTCTATTTTCTACCATGGCTGGTGGAGATAAGTTTACAAAGCTTGACTTACAACAAGCATACCTACAAATGGAAGTACGCCCAGAAGATAGGAAATACTTAACACTTAGTACACCCAGGGGATTGTATAGAAGTACAAGATTAATGTATGGTATTTCCAGTGCACCTGCAATATGGCAGAGGGAAATTGAAAACATTTTAAAAGATATCCCAGGAGTGACAGTTTTCCTAGATGACATAAAAATTACAGCACCCGATGATGAGTTACATTATCAAAGACTAGAATTAGTTCTTAGCAGACTTGCAAAATACAATATTAGAGTCAATCATGAAAAATGTCAATTTTTAGCAAATCAGATTGAATACTGTGGATATAAAATTGACAAAAATGGTATACATAAAACCAAAGAAAAGATGGAAGCTATACAGAAAGCAAAAACACCTACAAACAAGACAGAAGTTAGAGCATTAGTAGGACTCATAAATTACTACGGACGGTTCTTACAAAATTTGAGCCATACTTTACATCCAATTTACAATCTTCTTAAAGATGGAGTATCTTTCAAATGGGACAGAAAATGTGAAGAAGCGTTCTTCTTCTTCTTTCTTCTTCTTCAGCCTGTGTTCGTCCACTGCTGGACATAGGCCTCTTCCATTTGCTTCCATCGATTTCTACTTTTGGCAATTCTCATCCACTGCTTGCCCGCGACTTGTTTGATATCGTCTGTCCACCTCTTCTGCGGTCTGCCTACTCCTCGCCTGTTTCTCTCTTGGTCTCCAGTTTATTAATCTTTGTGTCCATTTTTCGGGATTATCTCGGGCAACGTGTCCGACCCATTGCCACTTGAGCCTTGCAATACTTTCTGAGACATCAGTAATTTTTGTTCTTTCAAGAATTTTTGTTCAATTTGAAGAAGCGTTTACAGCAGTAAAAAGAGAAATGATCTCTGATAAAATTTTAGCACATTTTGACCCAAGTTTACCTTTAATACTTGCAACTGATGCGAGCCCATATGCAGTTGGAGCAGTATTATCTCACATATATCCGGATGGATCTGAGAGACCAATTCAATTTGCTTCACAAACACTTACAAAAGTACAACAAAAATATGCTCAAATAGATAAAGAAGCATATGCCATAATTTTTGGTATTAAAAAATTTTACTATTATCTATTTGGTAGAGAGTTTACACTCTATGTGGATAATCAACCTTTAATTCAAATATTCTCTCCATCTAAAAATTTACCTACACTAACTACAACTAGAATGCAACATTATGCACTGTTTCTTCAAAGTTTTAATTACACAATTAAGTATAAAAATACTAAAGTCCATGCAAATGCTGATGCAATGTCAAGATTACCTCTTGATAATACTTCTGAATTTGATTATGACGTGGGAGATCAGTTTGAAATCAGTCAAATAGAAACTTTACCTGTTACTTTTAAGGAATTAAGTTTTGAAACTACAAGAGACCCCACACTACAAAATCTTTACAATGCTCTAGGAACTGGAAAACTGATTGATGCTAGGGATAGATTTAATGTCCCACAGATAGAATTTTCTTTACAAGGAAATTGTATTTTTCGGCAACAAATGGCAGTTATTCCAACTAACCTACGTAAAAAAGTTTTAAATGAATTACATACTGCTCATTTTGGCATAGTCAAGATGAAGATGCTTGCAAGAGGATACTGCTGGTGGCCAGGAATTTCTAAAGATATAGAAGATATATGCAAAAATTGTACAGACTGCAACAAAATCAGGAATAATCCAGAGAAAACAGTAGTACACCCATGGGAGACACCTAGAACCCCTTTTGAAAGAGTGCACATAGATTTTGCAGGACCTTTCATGAATTCATACTACTTTATTCTAGTGGATGCCTATACTAGATGGCCAGAAATACATATAGTAAAGATTTGACAAGCAAAACTACCATAAACTTGCTAAGGAAAATTTTTTGTACATTTGGAATTCCAAATTGTTTAGTTTCAGATAATGCACAAACATTTACTAGCTATGAATTTAAACAATTTATACAGCAAAATGGAATCTTTCACAAATTCAGTGCACCCTACCATCCAGCTACAAATGGAATGGCAGAGAGGTACGTACAAACATTAAAACAAGCGCTACGTGCACAAAAAGGAGATAATAATGAAAGGGAGCTACAGCTTAACAAATTCTTACTAAATTACAGAAGAACACCACATAGTACAACTGGTGTCAGTCCTTCAAATTTGATGTTTGGAAGAGAGATCCGAACACGATTAGATTTATTGAAACCATTTTACAAAACACCTGTACAAAATCAAAACCATCCCAAGGTAAGAAACTTAGAGGTGGGGGAGAGAGTAGAGACTCGTGATTACATACATGCTGATAAATGGGAATTTGGTAGAGTCAAACGTAAACTAGGGAAATTGCACTACCTTATACAGTTAGACGATACAAGAATATGGAAAAGACATATAGATCAAATCAGATCTATAGGGGAAAATACACCTATGTACATTAATATACAACCAACACATTTTGACCTGGGTAATAATCCAATTGTTACAAATACTTTTGCGCCAAATGAAGCAGCACCCTGTTCTAGTTCAGTTCAAGATAAAGATGTACATGATTCAAATAATACTCCAACTTGCTTTCCACAAATACTAGACACTACAAATACTGCAGCTAGCTCAGATGATGCCCCCGTACTACGAAGGTCCCAGCGGACGATAAAAAAACCTGTTAGGCTGGACTTGTAAGTATTATGTTATTGTTTTATTTTTCTAACCTTACAAGTTTAGTAATTCCTTACGAGGAGGAGAGTGTCATATACTTGACTCTTGACTTTTAGGAGTTTCATGACATGACACTTGTCGGTTGACGGATGTCAGGGGACATTACACTTTACAGATGACACTTGACAGATAGGGATATAGCATATAAGATACCTATATAAGTTACCACGCACATGTTTAATTAGTAAGTGAAATAAAGGAATATAAAATACATTCTACACCATTTTAATTACATTACACCTATATACACAACAAGATTTGTTTGTTTCCCAGCTTTCGGGTACCTTTTTCTTGTAGAAAGTAGCTAGATCATATGCAAAACTTTTTACTTGGGTTGGCGTGAAGTCATGATGGAGATTTGATAAATGTTTGATGTACGAGCCAAATTCTTTTTCTTCTGCAGAAGTAAAGATCTGATGACATGCATAATTTGGAGTCAATCTAGGATGCTTGGCCGCATTAAAGTCTATGTTCTCCATTTGTCTCCTGCATTTAGTGACATATATTCTCAATGTCGTACGGGGAATATTAAAGTATTTTGCCGCTCTTTGTGTAGACCAGCCGCCCTCTAGTACTTTTTGTACTGCTTTCCGCATTACATGCTCTGGAGTAACTGTCAGTTTCTCACCTTTCGGCATCTATAAAAAAATAAAGCATTAAAACCGAATTCATTCCCACAGTGGCCACCCCTAAATGAATTCAAAAAGCAGTGGCCACTGTTGGCTACATTTACCATGGCCACTGTAGGAATTATCACATTTTTTAGAAAAATGGTAGATATAATATTCTATACAATTTTTAGCAGATGAAAACAGGGGAAATATGTGGTCACTAGATACACAATTAATGCCATGGATGTTACTTAGAATAAAATATAAATGATAATGTACAATTTTACTCACTATTTTGATGAAAACCTAACTTTTTGCGTCGCAAAACACACACCTTCTCACTGCTTGAACTACACGTGACTGGCAGATGCATCGTCACCGTGCAACGTTGCTGATGCTAATGCACACCTAACAAGGTTGGTGGCAGCACGCACCAGGATATAGATTCGCAGAAATTTAAAAGTGTCCACTGTAGGAGCATGGCCACTGTAGGGCACTGTCCCCTATCTTTTAAACACGCAATTTAGATAATTAAGATGCCAAAATAACTAGAACGAAGTCATTTACGGTATATTAGCGATACCTTAGTGATAATAAAAAAAAGACATGGATTTGTGTGAAAAGTAGTTGCCTAGAGTTTGTGATGGGGAATAATTTTACCTAGGAATATCAGTTTTTAAAGAAGCGGCAAATATTGTGCCGAAAAAAATTGCATTACATTGATGAATTCATTTTTTTAATCCTCAAACGAAGAGTTCGGTCCTGAATGGGTCACCTAAAGGCGTGTTTGTTTTGGTCTCAACAAATTTGCAAATTTTATGCAGTAATTATAACAGGTTAATTATAAATAGTAAAGTTACATATTACATAAAACATCAGTAAGTGAATACATCAAATTAGTTTTCATTAATCTAACGTAATCAACCAGTTTTTGGTTGATTTGTAATTTAACAATATTATTAATAAGATAAGTGTTAAAATCAAAAATGGAACCTAATATTCAGAGTCTCTTTAACACACCACGTGTTTCACAATTGCTGACAAATACTAATAAAACCTTTAGAAAATATGCTACTGCAAGATTACTTAATTCCTTTGGGTAACCTAATTCATCCCAAAAATTTATATTTTCCTCCAAACTATCCAATAATCGGATATGCATGTACCTTGCAAACAAACAAGTCGTGGACGAATTCATGCAAAACCATGGACAAATAGAAATCCAGAACAATATTGTACGAGCAAGAAGAGTAATTTCACCAGCGTCAAGTTTCGCCATTTCTTCAAGTGCCCTGTCCGTTGCGAACGTTGGCTATTAACATGGCAATTTTGATCTTGTTTGCGGCGCTTCTGAATAGTTCGACCGATGTGAGCCCGAACCACTTCCGCAGATTTTGGAGCCACAAGTGTCTTCTCCTGCCTGGCCCTCGCTTACTGTCTATTTTCCCTGGACAATCAATTGTAGCAGACGGTACTTATCGTGTCTCAATATGTGGCCTAGATATTCAAGCTTTCTTTGTTTAATTGTATTCACGATTTCTTTCTCCTTTCCGATTCTTTGGAGTACCTCTATGTTGGTGACATGTTCGGTCCAGGATATACGAAGAATGCGTCGGTACACCCACATTTCGAATGCTTTTAGTTTTCTCGTTAGCGTCTCCGTCAGCGTCCAGGCCTCCACGCCATACAGCAAGATCGGAAAAATGTAGCATTTAACTATACGTAGTTTTAGGGGAAGAGACAAATCCTTGCTTATGAGGAGCTTTTTCATATTGCTAAATGCTGCTCTAGCTCGTTCTATTCTCGCCTTAATTTCTATGGTCTGTATTGTTAACGTATTGTTTTTTCAAATGTATGTCCAACAAAACCACACAGTCTGTTAGTTGATTATCTACAAAGTATTGGACTTAATATGGTCTCTCCTGCCACTTTTCTAAAAATCAGTTCCAGTCTTCCCGAATATAATCATATTTTTAGGTTCAGAAGACAAATATACGTCAGTCCCCATAATATCTCCTATCTCCTATAAATAAAACATATCGAATATTCTTATCTTAAGAAACTATGGCCTGTTATAATTGCAAAAAGTCTGGACATATCGCCACCAACTGTCCCGATAAACTGGAATCATCAACAAATTTAATGGATTCTAATAACAGTCAACCTACTACTCCTTCCTCCCTTGACATCATGTCTCAATCTGCAACAACATCCATATCAAACGAACAAATTTCCATCCAAGAAAAATTAGCAAATAATCCGAGTAATCCTAATATTGCTAATGGCCAAGGAGAAGTTAACACCATGGAAAGCTGCAAAGTAATTAATATCGACCTTAGCCAAAACGTAGTATCGATGATGTTCTTCCGTCTTCAGAAACAATTGAGCCTGATAAAGATGTTATCCAAAATTATTTATCCACATTTGTTCTCAATTTTGACCAATTAAATCTACTTTTAAGCAATGTTAATGGCGTGCAAGATTCTTCTAACATAATTTAAGAGTTTACTTCTGACCTCCTGGGATTAGTTCATATGCTAACTAAAGTTTATTCGCAATTAAAATGTATCATTTGGGATTTCACCTGTCTCTGTAGTCTGAATCGTGGGTAGATCTATGGTATTTTGAAATAAATTAAATATATAAAAGAACACTTTTGAATCTCCACTTAGTTCTTCGCAATTATCCAAACGTGTCTAACAAAATGTTATTGATTTTGTCAAAGAAATAGTGTGATTAATACCTTTATGCGGGTCTTTGATCTTTCTGGAATAGTCTATTGCTTCAGGATTCTATGGATACAACCAGATGCTTCAAAGCCATTAATTATGGAATCTGATTTTAATTGACTAATGGCTGTGTTTATAACCAATGCAACATTCTCTTTGGTAACTACTGAGTTCGGGTTTTCGCGTCTAAACTTTAATACTGCCCGGTTCTAATTTGCCTTTAATGGTTTAAATGCAGCAATATCTGTAGTAGTATAATTCTGGTTGCATTGGGATATAAAGCCACTAAAATAATTTGTAACTTTGAACATAATTCACTGGTTTGAATGGTTAAGTGAGTTTTATGTCCATCAACGAACAAAATGACTGGAAAATTAGTGTTTTTTGCAGCTAGGTACTCATATAAGACGTTTCCTATGTATTCATAGAAGTTTTCATTCTTCATCCATCTGGTATCGCTACATTTTATGCCCCATTCTCATGGAACGGAATTTAAAATATTGCTATAAATTAGCGGGTGCTGTTATTTTTCCAGATGCTGCAAAGATAAACATAAACGTCAAATTAACTTTAGAGTGATGCTCTATTTGATATACATTTTTCAATCCCTTTATAGCCAACACTCGTTTATTTTTGGACACAAGAGAAATCAGGTTTCTTTCCACCTTTGAAACACCGGTAAATCCATTTTTTTTACATCTTTTTCAGACCCAACTGAACTTCTTGCCGTTACTGCTTCTGAAGTTCTCTCACTTAAATCTGGGTGTCGCTTTAAAAAGGATCTTTAACAACCTCTTCCGGGCCGATTGTCAGTAAAAGGATTGGCACGTGGATTTACGTCAAGAAAACCTTTAACGGAGTCTTGTATATTTTCACTCTATATGGAAAACCTTTGTCTTGGCATGTTATAATCCAATGCTTTAAACGATTCTCTTCCTCCAAACAAAGAATAGGATTGGGATCAAGGGTAGTTTTTTCATTAAATTTTTCACTTGTTTTGGCTCATGCCATATTCTATGGCCTGAAAAGCAGACTGAAGATCTTGTTCTGTATATTGTTTGTGATACGTTTTATCTTACGTTATACGGACATTCCAAATTTGATTCAGTATGCCCACATTAGCACTAATTTTATAACAACTAGGTAAAACAATTGTAATTTTATAAATACAAATCCGGACAAAAAATATATTCTTATTACACATTACAGTTATTGGCCACCTTGTGGTTTAGTGATTGGCAGTCGGCCAACCACTGGTTATTGCCTTTAAAAATAAGAAAAAACGTTACCAAAATACCCAGATACATAATACTATTATCCAAGATAACTCATCGTGAATAGCCTTCCTTAACAAATTCTTAAAAAACTAGATAATATTAACTGAAAGAGATTATAACTAGAGTAAATATACAATAATGTTGCCAAATTTAAATGCAAATAAATTTATTTCGTTACAGTTTCGGAAAATCTTAATATTTCGGATTTTTGTGAAAGTGGCCAATCACTAGTGACCAGCCAACAACTGTACCTGTTACCCTATGTCTCCAAAAAACAATTTAAACCCCCAAAAAAACTATAATTTCAAATATTTTAACATTTTTAGAAAATATAGAGTACATGACAATAATTTCCCTTCAGGTGGAGTTATGACACATGTCAAAAAATCTTTGGTTGGAAATATTTTTCCTGTTAATAGTAACATTGAAGCTCACCGTTTACAGATCACCGTTCCCGTTCCAATTTTTATATCTAAATATAAAGTTTTTTTATATGTACAACCAATTTTTATATGAACATCTAGTTTATCAGCTACATATGAAGATTTAAAAACCCTTATCAAACAGATACCCTCTCCTCGAATCATCGTAAGTGATTTTAACGGTCATAACTTTATTTGGGGTTCTAAGCGTACTGATCACAGAGCAAAACTTCTAGAAAAGGTAATGCAGGATCTTTTCTAAATGATGGGTCACCTACAAGATTTAACATATGTACTGGAGAATCCTCCGTGATAGATTTAAGTTTCTGTGATCCAGGTCTAGCTCTACGTCTCTCTTCGACTGTTCTAGAGTATACTTATGGTAGCGACCCACCTATTACCATTGAGAATCTCTCAGGTCAGCCTTGCCCAATATCTTTCTTGCCCAAATGGAATATAAATTCGTTAAAGTCGATCGATGAAAATTATATAGATAAGGCTTTGTAGAGTCTCATACTGAATGATAATATAAACGATTCTCTAGGTATTTTTAATAGTGTCATCTTGCAAAGTACGGAGGTCTTTTTTGTGTAACGAAGCCAGAAAAACAGCTTTTAATAGATTTAAGAAACATAAAACACTCGAAAATATAATTAACTACAAAAAAAAATGAAGGCTAGAGGTCAACGTTTAATAAATTAAACAAAAAAATCCAGTTGTGCCCAATATGTCTCTAGCATTAACAGCTTCACTCCTATTGTAAGAGAAGTATGGAAGAAAATACGTAAAATTTCGCAGAATTTCTAAAAAATAAACTATCGATAGAACGATCTAAAAGAAACAAATCCTGGGCCTGACGATATCCCAACTATTTTCTTAAAACACCTACCCATATCTGCTAAAAATTACATTCTTCAATTATTTAACTTCATCTGGCAGCGACACCAGTACCCATCTGTTTGGTCAAAATCTATCATTCTCCCATTTCTCAAAAGCCAAAAATCTCTTCTAGAACCCGATTTCTATAGATCGATAAGCCTAACTTGTGCAATGGCAAGCTACTAGAAAAAATAATATAAACTCAAGGCGCAAGGTTTTCGACAAAACCGATCCGTAATAGATTACACCTGGTAAGTGATATCTATGAATCTATGGCAACAAAACAGCATTGTATCGCAGTATTTTTTGACTTAAAAGCATTTAATACATTTTGGAGATTCAACATTTTAAAAAAGTTACAGTCATGGAACATTCGTGAAAATTGCATTTATTTTATTAAGAACTTTCTAGAACTCATATCTTTTCGTGTAAGAGTTAACTACTATACCGAAAAGCAGGAGGAAGAAAACTATCCTCAATTATTAGTCCTACACTTTTCTTAATTGCTAATAATGACATAAAAACCTTAGAAAACCTTTAAAAGCACATTTATATGCAGATGACTTGGTGGTTTATGTAAAAGGCAAAGATATTAATTTAACTGCAACAATTTTGCAAAGTTTCGTACAAAAACTCGAAAAGTGGTCTCGCGATACTGGTTTTCAATTCTCGGTTACAAAAACCGTTGGTATGGTGTTCTCAAAAAGAACTTCTCAAATAATTCTAATCTTAATCTTACACAAATCATGTGTAAAATTCTTAGGCATGTGGTTTAATAATCAACTTGGAAAGAACATATTAGGCAATTAGTTTTGACTTGTCATAAGAAACTTAACCTAATGAGAACACTGTCAAATAGATATTGAGGCTATGATCTCTCTACCTTACTTACAATCTACAGAACTCTAATTAGATCAAAAATTTATTTTGGATCAATCGCTTACGCCTTTGCTTCTCCATATTATTAAAACAGTTAGACTCTATTAACACAGCACTTTCACTCTCCCTTGGCGCATTTCGAACGTCACCAGTGGAAAGTTTATATTCTGAAAGCCTTCATTATATCACCGCCAAATTTCTTTAATACTATCACCCACAACGTCAATAACCTCAAATGTAAACAAACCTCTATTTAATAATACGTTTACTAATAAATATATAAATCCCTTTACCAATAGTACCAAACATAAGATTTGCCATGAGCGAGTACGGTGTTACCTGAGATGTCTTAATATCGAATTCCCATATACCTTTCCAATCAATATTAAAAGCCCCTCTCCTTGGATAATTAATATTCCAAATATAAATACTGGTCTAACCCAATATGACAAACATACTAATAGTCACGCAGAGATTAAGAATAATCTAGATCTATTTCTCCGTCAGAATTGCGAACATTGCTATAAAATCTTTACAGATGCATTTAAGTGTGCGTTCATAACGAGGCTCCGACCCTCGATTGGACCATAGGATAGTATCATATTATCGATTTTAGGTAAAATATATATAAGGTTCTTAAACTCCTAAGTGGAGCATAAAGCTTCAGTGAAAACGCGTCATCGGGTTCTATTTTGCGCTAAGGCCTTCACCTATTACAAGACTTTCCTTGGCCTCTTATCTCGTCCATGATGGATCTTCTCCAAGTTTGTACTGGGCGACCTCTTTTTCTTTTTCCTTTTAGATTCCACTCAAGGGCAGTCTTTGCGATACTGGAACTATTTTTTCGGAGTGTGTGACCGATCCAACCCCACTTTCTGGACTTAATTTCATTTTGTCCCCTCTTTTGTTCGGTCAGGTGTAGCAGATCTTCGTTTCTGATGGTGTTAGGCCAGAATATACGAACAATTCTTCGTAGACATTTGTTAACAAAGACCTGCAGTTTGTCTGTGAGGGTGTTTGTAACTTTCCAGGTTTCACATCCGTAGAGTAGAACAGATATGACATTTGATCGGATTATTCGGATCTTTGTCCTTGTGGTATACTCGCCAGATCTCCAAACAGGGATGAGCGTGCTGAACATGCTTGTTGGGCTTTTCGTATCCTTATACGAATATCGTCTTCTGTACCTTTGTTTTCTGTTATGAAACTTCCAAGATACGTAAAGTTTTCCACATTTTCAATCTGCATATTGTCGATAGTAAATAGCGTGTTGTTCCTTGCATTTATTCTCATGGACTTTGTTTTTATTGGTTTCAGTGGAAAGTGTTTCCAATAGTTAAGCCAGATCTTGGAACCTTTGATCTAATAAGCAGATATCGTCCACGTATTCTAGATCGCTTAGGCGTGTGGTTAACGTTCATTGTATCCCTCTTGTGTCGGAGTCTAGTTTGGAGAGAACATAGTCTATAGATATGTTAAAAAGAAACGGAGAAAGCACGCATCCCTGTCTACCTCCAGTAAGTACGTCGAATTCGTCACTGTTGATCCCATTGTGTGTCGCATTTCGCATTAGTATATAGTGACTTTATAATAGAAATTATTTTTTGAGGAATGTTTCTTAGCACTAAAATTTTCCATATAGCAGCGTGAGACAAGCTGTCAAAGGCACGTTCAAAATCAACTAAAATCATGTCTAGGGGTGTGTTCCATTCAACCGATTGTTCCATTATTATTCTCAGAGTATTAATGTGGTCTATGCAGGAGGATTCTGGTATAAAGCTTGCTTGATTAGCTCGAAACTCAACCTTGTTTGTTCTTTTCGGTATGATGGTCGTGAAAATTTTATTTATGACAGTAAGCAAGATTATTCCTCTCCAATTCTTGCACAGTGTGAGGTTGCCTTTTTTTGGAAGCTTGATAATGTTACCTTTTTTCCAGCCCGCTGGAATGTGGTTTGTTTCCCACACCTCTCGGATTATGGGTAGCAAAAGTTCAGCAGTTAGATTCGGATCAGCTTTAAGTATTTCAGCAGCAATGTTATCGATTGCTGCTAAAATAATTGCATTATTTTAAATGCGAGTGTTCACTGTCAGTTTTGTGCTCTAGGCGAGGTATACAATGCGATGGTCTCTGTTATGAACACACCCTTAGTGTGATAAAGGAGTAGGTGCTGCATTCGTTACTCCAAGCGATACATATCAATTTCGTCTTCCAACCTTCTTTTCGATTTTCTCCGCTGAGCTTTATGCAATGCTTAAAGCTATCATGCATATAAATTCTAATAACATTCCTAACTCTGTTATCTTAAGTGACTCACTAAGCGTCCTTCAAACCCTTAATCAGATCTATATTCTATCCTAAAGATCCCCTTGAGAAACTGATAAAACTAGAACGCATGCAGGCTCAAGAAAATTCTAGAAGTATCAGATTTATATGGATTCCACCCCACATTGGCATTGCAGACAACAAAAGTGCGGACCAGTGCGCGAATGCAATTGCTAAATGTGCCGATATAGAAAAAGCTGAGTATCGAAATACCGCGAGTGATATAAAAGCTTTTATAAAGAATCAAGTTTTGTGAAATATCACTGAAGCAAATTAAAAATGACGTTACAGCTTGGGAACCCTCAACCAGGAATAGAAGAGAAGAAGAGAATTAGAGAACAATTGGTGATATCGACATTATGAATTGGACACACGAGACTTACTCATTAATATTTATCGTCCAAAAGTAATTCACCTATTTGTGAAACATGTAATGTACAAGTTACCGTTAACCATTTATCAATAAATGCCATAGATTTGCCAATTTTTGTGTTACATTTAACATACCTAACCGTTTAAGTAATTTATTATAATAGACACTAATTTTTCAGCTGTTTTTTGTTTGTGTGATGTTTTTATGTCATACCTCCTAGCACAAAAAAGATCAAAGTCACAAAAAAATTTTGATCAGATTGTAATAATACATAATAGCTAATTATCAATATAACTTCTGTTTCAAATACTTCTACAATGGATCGCAGTCACGTTATAATTCATGAGTAACGTTTTTATTTTCAAAATAAAATATAGGCGGAAATATGAAGGTCGGTTTGGTTGACTGGTGTTTCTACCATACAAAGGTTTCAGATTTCATGAACAAGGGATATGCTTTATTATTCTGACATTATAGAATGCGGTAAATCAAATCAGGACCGAACTGCTACATTTAACAACCCCAATAAACATCGTACTGTTGGTATATACTAAACTTAAAATTGTTAATTTTTCACTGAGTTATCGAGTCATGAAAATAGCCATTTTCAAGTTTTTTCAGGCTTTAAATTGTAATTTTGAGAGTAAACTAAATGTAAGGCCAAATACTTACTGTTTAGGGATAGTATCATAAGGTTTTTTCTCATGAATCACTATACGATCACTAATCCTGATCAGTGTGGTAAGGGAAGTAATAGATCATTTTCAGATAATTGGTAAAGCAAGCACTCATGGCTTACCGGGAGTGAAATAAAAAACAAACTTTTCTGTTGGCCTTGTGTTTTATTTTCGACAAATAGGGGCAAACAACAAAATCCTTGGTGTGAATCTGGGTACGATAATTTAAAGGAATTATTAAGGGCTTTACATAAACATGGTATTTAGAAAGATCATACCCCTCAGCCAGATTAAATTAGACTTATTTGGAAAACAAAATATCTATGTTTCATTAGATAATGCCCAACGTGAAAATGCTATTAAACATAACGAAATTGTAAAAAATAATCACGCAGTTTTACGTCGTTTAATTGATACTGTAATTTTTTTTAAGATTGTCAGGAATCATTTAGGGGTCACGATGAATCGGAGCATTTTTTAAATCAAGGTAATTATAGAGAACTAATAAAAATGTCTTAGAAATACGATTTGGAATTTTCTAATTTACTTTCTAATTCGAAGACATTTAGAGGTATATTTAAAACAATCCAGAATGCAATGATAGAATCAATTAGATACATTTTGAGTAACGTTATTGAATCTGAGATTCAGGAAACCATTTGCTTTTCACTAGAAGTAAGTGAAACTAACGACATATATCATTCACAATTATTATCAATTGTTGTTCGATACGAGTTACGTGGTAATATGTATGAGAGGTTTTTAGGTTTTACACACATGAGTAAAAGCTTAAAATATATAAGAAAATATTTTTGATGTTTTAAAGGACACATTAAATTTTTTTGATATCAAAAATAAATTGGTAGGGCAAACTTATGACGGCGCTACCATGATGTCTGGTGAATTGAAATTGAATGGTCTCCAGGCAAAAGTTAAACCTATTGCACCGTAAGCTTTATTTACTCACTGTCATGCACATAGAATAAATTTAGTTTTGCAAGATACATGTAAAAAAATTAAAGAATGTTGTCTTTTTTGCCAGTTTAAGCGAATTTGCTTCATTTTTCTCAAGCTCGCCTAAACGGACTAATGTTTTAAAACGTTTGTATCGAAAAAAAATCCCAACAGTTTGTCAGACGCGATGGAATTTAAGATCTCGGTTAATTTTCACTATATCAGATTTTCGTGAACAGCTTTTGGAAGTTTTTGATTTTAGTATTGAATGCGACGATGTTGAAAGTGATGATATCTCGATCCGTGAAGCAATTGGTTTGAAAACTTTATTAAATGATTACTCTTTTAAAATACTTTTAAATTTTTTTAAGAAAGTGTTTATCCAAACCGACTTGATATTCAATGTTGTTCAAAATCAGTTAACTGACATTATACATTCTAAAAATAGAATACCAAAACTGTTGCAAAATCTCAGAGATTTTCGTAATGATAGTAATTTCCAGTTAAAAACGAGCATGTTTGGAAATTTTGGATACTACTAAAGACGAGAAAAACAGAATACTTCGGCCATATAATTAGATGACCTAAATACCATCTACTTCGACTTATAAAACAAGGAAAAGTGGAAGGAAAGAGATGGATTGGTCAAAAGAAACTTTCATGGCTGCGTAATATTAGACAATGATGTGGTTCCACAGTAGAAGAATTATTTCGCGCAGCAGCCGACAGAGAAATGTTTCAGGAAATTGTAAACATGATGAAGGCCAACCTCTGAATACGGACACGTCACCCAAAGAAGAAGATAGATAGACTATTATTATGAAAATAGATACTTGTTTTTCGAATTTTGAAGATTTGCAAATTTGTGACTTCTGACGATTCGAAATTTAAAAGTTACACCAAAGAATTTCCAAGATATTTATTAGACAGGTTAATTAAAAATTATTCATCATTCTTTAATAAAATAAAATTACAAAATGAATTAAAAGTTTTATACGCTGATTCAAATATTTCTGGAAGGTGTGATAAGTTTCAAGATATGTATAATTTTATATACTGCAATTTATTACAATAAACTGTTACCGAAAATAATAAATTATTGTCATTAATTCTCTCATTACCACCAACGCCTGCCTCAAATGAACGAGATTTCGCTTGTCTCAAAAGAATCAAAACGTATTGTCGAAAAACCATGAGACAAGAGAAAATGTTCAAGCTTGTCTCAAATGTCCATAGAAAAAAAACTTTTAAATGACGTTATAACCCATTTTGCTACTTCCAAACAACATAGACTAGAGTTAATTTATAAATATGTTAAGGTTCTAAATTTATAGAAAAAACAAAAAAAAATCTCCTATGATGACTGAAGTATTTATTAGACGGTATACCTATCTTAGGAGACAAAAATACCTTGCCGAACTTGTCTCTCAAGCCACGAGCTGCCACTGTTTTTCTGACGGATATTTTTATGTTAAAGCTGATTTGATGTACTTAATCTAATGAACTTCCAATCTTTCAATAAAGTCGTCCCCAGGAACGCAACTCAAAAATATTGATATAAATATAATTTTACAGTCATCTAGAATAACTCGAAAACAATTTTCAGAGAATATTTAAAAACATTTTAGAGAAAAGTTACTAGGACTTTTTTACCCAGTGTACTCATACTATCCAGACTACTTAAAATCGACGGAAATACAGAGTGGGTATCACGATTTACACATCTGGACGTTAAAATCAATGAAAAATTGTATTGCGATGAA
The DNA here is from genome assembly GCA_918026665.1 of Diabrotica balteata. Taxonomy (NCBI): domain Eukaryota; kingdom Metazoa; phylum Arthropoda; class Insecta; order Coleoptera; family Chrysomelidae; genus Diabrotica; species Diabrotica balteata. Next base: position 45,415,990 of record OU898276.1, on the reverse strand, counting down.
GAAGGGTAAGTGAATGCTGAGTAATGTTTATAACTCAGCGCCAATTTATAAATAATACAGGTAAAGTCTAATAACTTTTTAATTTAAATTCTTTTTGAAAACGATTTCCTGATGAAAAATCGAAACGTCAAAACAAAAGTAATAAATTATCATTACAACTAATTGTGGTTTAATACCATATTAAATTATATTTGACTTAACCTGCCACAAGAAAATAGTTCTAGAATTTTCTTAATGGGTAATTGATTTATTTGATAGGAAAAGTACTAAATAACTGTTTTTTGATAACTAAGAAATAATAAAGAATGTTATATAAATTTTCAGATAAACGATGGGCCTTAAAATAAACAGAGATAAAACGAGAATCATGATAATTGACAGAGCTAACAACAATCAAAATCATCTGGTTAGGATAAACAATATCGCTGTTGTAGATAAATTTGTGTATCTGGGCTCATTAATAACCAACAAAGGAGGCTGTACTGAAGAAATAAAGCGGCGGTCAGCAATCGCAAAAAGCGCTATGGCAAAATTAACAAAAATTTGGAAAAGTCATGAAATTACTACCGACACAAAAATGAGACTAGTAAGAAGTCTAGTTTTTCCAATTTTTACTTATGCTTCGGAATGCTAGACCTTACTAAGAAAGACAAAAAGAACATAGATGTATTTGAGATGTACTGCTGGAGACGAATGCTGAGAATACCATGGGTGGCCCGAAGAACAAATGAATCCATACTGGTCCAGCTAAACATAAAGAAAAGACTAAGAACACAAATAACAGAACAGATAATAAGCTATTTTGGACATGTGCTTCGAAGAAATGGTCTTGAGAAACTTACCATCCAGGGAAAAGTAGAAGGCAAAAGAAGTAGAGGTAAATCTCCTACACGATACACGGACCATATTGTTGCTAACATTGGCGCTCCATTCTCAGAATGTGCTAGATTAGCAGAAGATAGAAAAACGTGGAGGAACATTGGAAAAATTACCTAACAGCTTCATGATATCACGATACCTGCATCAAGTTAACGACTAAGAAGAAGAAGTTATATAAATTTTCAGATAAAGGTATGGATGATTTAGCATTTCTAGTGGGTTTTAATATTCTAACTATTGTCTTGTTAATCATTCTTAAGATGGTAATCAAAACTTTCATTTTTGCAATACATATATGTATATCTTACTCCCAAAGCCGGTTCTGTATTCAGGAAAGCTACCGGTGAATCATCTCAAGTAACATAAAGGCATCTATGAAAAGATATGTGGTCATCGGATGATTGTGATGTCGCTAATTTGTTACAAATCCGTACGTTTATTCTTCTTTTTGGATTGAATGAAATTTAATACAGAGCAGATGTCTGTTGCATCGATTTGTTCCATCCCACACCGATTATTTCAAGAGATCTCATTGAGTTTGCTTTTTCTGTTAACTTAAAAAGCGTTAAGATATTAAGATAAGAATCAATTAATGTACAAGATATATTTGTCTGTAGGTATATCTTAAAAAGAAAATTAAACGAATAAGCCTTTTGGTCTACAATTTCTGTTTAGCAAGCTCCCTAGATTGTTAGTCGAAAATTCATCAGATTTCTGTACTGAGACAAATTTTATAAAAATGCTGGACTGGGGTACCAACATCTCACTTAAATTAAAATACGATTTTGTTTGAATTCACTTCAGTTCACGATTTTTTTTAGTTTTGATTGATCCATTTCTCAATAATTTTGTTCAATAATTTAAACAAATAGTAATGAGCTTTTAGTAATTACTATTTTAATGGGAATAAGCTACAATTAAAGGTTAAAATAAGTGTATTAATGTTTCAATCTCTACTTCGAAAATCATTCTCAAAATAGATTTCGAAGTAGAGACTGAACATTCAATAAACTTATTTTAATCTTCAATTGTGGCTTATTCCCATTAAAATAGTAATTACTTTAAAATTCAACAAGAAACTAGCTTCAAAAGAATAAAGAAGTTAAAGTGTAAGAAAGCGCTTACTGATGAAAAAACCTTAGCTAATCTTACGATTTAGCCTTAAATCTGTTAAAATCAGACGTGAATTAAAGTCTTTGACTTTAAGACTATGTAAAGTCGTGGCCAGACAGAAAGCTACGCTATGTATGCTACGTTCGCTATGTTCGCTACATTCGCTATGTTTGCTATGTTGGGTGGCCAGACCAAACGCTACGTTTCTTTATTACGAAAGTATTTCAGTCTGGCTTTTCATTTATTAAGATCATGTTGGTGGATAGTGTACCCTGGCAAAGCAGCGATGGTTGCTTTTAGCATTATGTAATAAGAAGAAACGTAAAAGAAATTGGGTTCATAACGTCAACTTAAAAAGGAAAGAATGTGGTGAATATAATCATCTAATGAAACAGTTGCGTGATGACGAAATTAAGTTTAAAGAATATTTTGATAATTATCAAAGACGACATCGAAAAGAAGAACCTTAAATATAGGGACAGTATACCACCAGAAGAACGATTAGCTCTTTGCTTGAGGTAAGTAAAACATGCTGTTTATAAAAACGATATATTTTTTGACTTGTTAATGAGGTACAAAAGTTAATGAAAATCAAATAATATTAATATTAATCACTGTTTACACGAAAAGTTATTTTCTCCTTCTGCCGTTAAATCATAATTAGCATCACAATCGTAATGCTGATTATTGTAGCTTTCTTCCGTCTCGTATGAATTGTAGGTAAGTGATGAAGCAGCCCTTGACGGTGGTGCACTGATGTTAGTGGCTGACGATGGTGCAGAGACAGATGCCGGAGTAAAGCTCAGGGACTCCGTTTCAGCATTTAAAATTGTCACATTCTGTCTCCGGCTTCTATACAACATGTAGCTTCTCCTTATAAATTTTAAAGTGTTTGTTTGTCTTAGTGTATTGTATTTTGTATTGTTATGTCCAAATTTTACATTTATGACATTCTACTATGTCGGATAGGCCACATCTGACGAAATGCCCCTGAAGATGATCTATTGATCGAAAGTACTTGGGCAAGATTAAATTAATCACCGTGTTTGATAGTTGCCTTGTATACCCCTCAAAATTTAAAATTGTGTTCATCACTTCTCGCTTTACTCTCAACTGTAAATGTCGAGGCAGACGCTTCGCACTTTCACAGGCACTAGCAGAGAAGTAATCAAGTTCACCTAATAACTTTTTGCTTTCTTGTTTTCTTTCCTTCATAAACGATATCACTTTATTAACATCCTGTTCATTTTCTTTAACTAGCTTCCTGTTTCGCTTACGAAAGATTCTGCTACGTCCCTCTTGCTTATTTTCAGCCTTGTCTTCACCAACATCTGTCTCTTCTTTTTCGTTTTCTTCATTGCCGCCACCCGTCGCGTTCAATTCAACGAAGTCCTCATCATCCTCCTTATCACCCTCGTTCTGCACTGTTGCAACATTCGAATCTGTTCTGTAAAGGATAATACAATAATCATATCTCCTCTATTCCCCTCTTCACTGTTTATTACTTACCTTTGTGGAATGGTATCCGCCAGCAAGAAGGACATCTGCAATTCATACTTCCAGACTTTTATTTTCTTTGCAGCTTGTCCACTTTTAGTTCTTCTTCTTAACATAAGCTGCCTGTAACTATCTTGTAGCTTTTTCCAATCCGCCCTTAGATCATCAGCTGCAACAAAAGTTGCAGCATTTATAACAATTATTAAAAAATACATTAAATTAAATTTTAGTCCTTTTTTCAAGGTACCTCGCAACAGGAAATTCGTTCCGATCAATGACATTTACTTATCGTATGGGTAGATCTACAGTTAGATTATTGAAGAGGTTTGTGAAGCGATTTGGAAAAACATCCAACCTATAGTTATGCCTGAGCCAAATGAAGAGATTTGGAGAGCATCCGAAAACGTTTTCAGAGAAAGATGGAACTTTCCTCACTGTGTTGCTTCACTTGATGGCAAACATGTTAGAATTAAGGCTCCTCAATTGAGAGGCTCCGAATATTTCAACTACAAGAAGTACCATTCAATTGTTTTGTTGGCATTAGTCGACGGTAATAAAAGGTTCCTTGCTGTAGATGTAGGACAGTATGGGAGAGTTAGTGATGGAAATGTATTTACGAATAGTGCAATTGGTAATCGTTTGACTGAGGGAAACATTGGCTTGCCTCCAGATGAAAATTTGGGCGGGGTCTCTTTGCCATACGTCATAGTGGTGGATGAGGCTTTTTCCCTTAAAAGATACCTTATGAGACCTTTTCCGAGAAGAGGCCGACGACTCCGTGAAGCAGAGCGAATTTACAACTACAGACTTTCAAGAAGCAGGAATAACGTTGAAAATGCTTTTGGTATTCTTTCTAATACTTGGAGGGTATATCATCATCCACTAGAGTGTCGTCTTAAACTTGCTGATAAAATTGTCAAAGCTACGGTGGTGTTGCATAACTATCTACGGGCATCATTGTTAACTCAGGCCAGTGTTAGGCCTGAGGTAGGAGGTAGGCGAAGTAGTACAGCAATTAGTTCAAATGCGTGCTGGTACTGCAAGAAATGCAACAAGGGAAGCCCTAGGGGCTAGAACTTCTTTTATGGAGTACTTTATGTCTGATGAGAGTCCAGTGGAATGGCAAGAAAGAGTAGTGAATCGCATAGTTTAAAAAATATTTTATAATAATTAGTATTATAATATAATTATATATGTATTATGTATTTACCTGGTCTATGTAAAACTTTACTAATCTGGTCCCACGCATGATCCCTTACATTTTGATTCCTATAATCCTCCAAGGACTTTTTCCATAAACATGGTCGTTGTTTAACTTCCTCGATTAAAATTTCCAACACCATGTTTGTTTACTGTTTAAAAATACGCGTCGACACCACCTAGACTTGCAACGGCGCGTAAATAAAAACCAAAACATACGTTGGACCGTTTACTCCGCAAGCCCGTACTCGACAACGAATAAAAATATATCCGACAACAAAACATTCAATGACGCAGCTAACATAGCGAACATCGCGAACATAGCGTACGCGGATCTGTGTGGCCAGTCCCGTTGTCCACAACGGAAGATATATTTTCGTCGTATAGCGAAACATCGCGTACGTAGCGACCATAGCGCTCTGTGTGGCCGAGCCTTAAGACGGTTATTTGAATTTGCTCATTTTTTATCACACCAAAAATGCTAATAGATGCTATGAGTATAAAGTATTTTCCTTTGTGTCAGTGTCAGAAGGGTGAGATAGATATCTGACAAAATGTGAGGTAGATATAAAGTCTATTACTCTGTGTCAAAAGTGTGAGGTAGATATTATCGTATGGTCGGTTCATCCTCCACAGTATCTTAGATTCCCGGATTCCTCGAAATTTCTTACATTTTAACATAATAGCCTACATAACAAAGGTTCAGGAGTACTCTATGCTCAGAAAGCACCTCGATTGTTAAACAGAGATGACGGCTCCTCCAGTCTCGATGTTCGATCGATACTATCTTCTTCAATGCACAGGAATATCGGCAAAGTGTTATACTTTGGTTGTTTTACCATTTGCACGAAGCTTTATACTGTGTTTTCTATATTTTTAAAATTAAATAAAGTAGTTTTATTATTTATTTATTATTTATATACAAATATGATATAAACAAATTACATTGTATTAAAATTGCCACCTGTTGACGTATTAACAAAGCATACGTAGTTTACTTCTGAGAGACCTGTTAAATTCAAACGAACTATTAAATTATAATAAAATATAAATAAATATCATTGAAAGGAAATTTCATTAACCCTTCGTTATAGGCGTGCGACCTGCCCGAACGCCGTTAGTCGAGGTAGGTCAAATGAATCTATGATTAACTATTTAATTACTAGCTGATTTTGTTAACTATTTTCCTTATTATTTTAATGTTGCAACATAAATAAATGTATTTTATATGGAAGTAAATAATTAAACAGATTTTGAATGCGTAATATTGCCCATATATGGAGAAAAACAGAAAAAAAAACAAAACTACTTATGGAATTAATAAAAATATATTTAAAGTGAAAAAGCAACATAGACATGTGTATTATATTTATTTACAGATTTAATATATATCTCATTAATATTTATTAAAACATTCCTCGCACATTTTTGAGCATTTATACTCAAACATAAAAATTTGCTACACCTTTCACAAGAATATTGAGTCTTGCATTGTTTCTTCGTTTCTTTGTAACAAGCTGCTCAGTGTTTTCTTTTACTTCGGTTTGAACTATTTGCTGGTCGATCCCTTTCATGTGTCTCTTCTTGTTCAGGTTTATAAGGTTCTAAAAGAGTTTTCAGTTTAGTCGGTAAACTTTGTATTGTTGATCTCCTCTGTAAATGTAGAGTTACTAAACTTTTTGCCAAATTTTTCAAAAAGATCCACCTCGTAATATACTCTGCCCCATTTTCAAAAGAAATAATCATGGAGTTAATTCCGGCTACATTTAATAATCGGTAAAATATCACCATAGGCCATCATAAGCGGCACATAATTTATCCACAACGTCCACGCCTGATTCTGTTTCATTGTAAAATTGTATTATCTCCGGTTTTTTATCGGTGTCAGACGATACAACTGAACTTGACGTATGATAACTAGACAACAATACAACTGTCTTGTTTTTTTTTGTTACATATGATACAAGTGTCTCGTGTTTAGTATAACCAAATAAGCTATCATATTCATTGCGATTTTTGGGCAATGCAAAATCTGCCGGAATTTCTCGTCGATTTTTCCTCACGGTTCCTACGAAGGACAATTTTTGTTTTTCCAGTTCTTTTACAAGGTTCAAACTCGTAAACCAATTATCGGCAGTAATATTCCTGCCTGTGCCAAAAATTGGTTCTGCCAACCTGCATACAATTGCATCTGCAGAATTACTCTGCCTGCAAGGTCCTTCCAGTTGTTGCCCTTAATAAATTTTCATATTATAAGTATAAAAATAAAAATATAAAAGTTTTGCATCACATAAAGAGAATATCTTGATTCCTTACTTGCTCGGTTTGGATGGTATGTACTGTCAAATCCGCAACGTCCTCAGAATCCTGTGGCAGAATTTCATCAATTGTTGTATTTTGTCCTAGGGTATAATATGTCTTGCAATTTTCCAAAAAATAGTTAAAAATATCTCTCACTGAAGCTAATTTATCTGTTGCTGATCTTTGAGGCTGTGTAGTTTTTTCATCGAAACTGACACATCTTATAACCTGACTTACCATTATAAAAGTTTTCGCTTTCGGCGCCCACCATGTATTCTGTATCTACGTCGTCGATTTCATGATCGGTATCAGAATCCATCGAACTTGTCTCCAGATAATACGTCAAAATCTTCTTTCACCTTCTTCGAAAACAAGACGTTTAAGCTCTTCTACGTCTGCCGGATTATCAAGTTTGTAAATACGATTACTCATTTTTCTCAAAAGTGTCGCCAAATTATGATAAAATACTTTTTTACGTAATTGTCACAAAATAAGTAAGGTCGATTATTCACAAAACACACTATTCAGATTCAGTAAAAGACAATAAGCACTACTATACAACTCTCATACTCCACAGCAGACGTACCAAATAGCACTGCCGTGGTTGAGCGTACTAGCCATAGATTAAGTATATATAAGTGTACTAGCTCCGGCGGACCTATTCTGGGTACGGTCGAATTTGTTCGCAAATTTCCGGAAAGTCTCGGCGGTTATTGGAATGTTACTTCGGCAGGTAAAAGAAGACTGATCATCATTAGATGTCATTTAGGCTCAATGATATATATTAATTTTATTTTAAATTACAGTTAAAAAACTGGGGTCTAGGTCCTCTGGACCTATGCCCGACTAATGAAGGGTTAATATATAAACTAAATGTGATGTTTAAAATAAAAAATATATTTATATAAAATTATTTTAAAACGAGAAGTATATTTAAAAGTTAAACAACTTGATTCAATATTGTTATATAATATATTAATCGAATGACATTTATCTTTTTGTTGGCAAATATTCTTTTAATTTTTTACTTCTCATTTAATGTCTTACTTTTGTTAGACGAGACTTACTGTTAGTCAACGAGAATGGTAGAACGTTTCAGTTTTGTTAGCATAATTCCACTTACAATAGAACCTTTCTGCCTTTACGTGAATTTTGACTCCGCCTTCGCACAGCTCCATGGTCAAGAGTATTTGCACTATCTCTAACGAATTGATCGAGAGCAGTGAATCGATGTGAAAAACCGCTATTTTTACAACGCTAGCATAGAAGCTTCGCTTCAAAAAAGTTACGATATTAGAGCACTCTTCTCTACGTTGATATGATAGATAATAGCTTTTTCTCCCGTCTTTTATATAGTATTTTTCATATAAAAATGAGTGCACGTTTTTGTGCAATTTTGTGCAATTTTGTGCAATTTTTAAAATGTCAACTATTTGTCACTGTTATATTAACAGTAAATATACTTAGTTTTAAGACTATTGAAATACACTAAAATACATAAGAAAACAGTTAAAGACAAATTTATATATTCTCTTATATGAAAGCTTATCAGCTTTCTACAGACTACTCGTATTTAGTTGTTTTGGCATACCACAATGACAATACACAACAATAATTAGTTTTTAAAGCTATTATCTAAATTTAATTATGTATTTATAAATACAATTTATTAATATATAACAGGGGAGGCCAACCCGTCGATCGCGACCCTAGGTCAGTCGATTGCGGGCAAGGAAAATTATTGGAGTACTAGCAATCTTGCATCGATCATCGCGAGCGACTTGTGAAGTGTCCACTCTGTTCATGATACTATAAATGTTATAGTATATATACTATATAATGACTATAAACGGGTAGCCGCTTTCTTTCCCTTTTAATTCTACTATTTTTATCACGCTAGCGTAAGAGCAAATCACATCATAGTAAATCATGGTAAAAGAAAATTGTTGCTGTTTAATCTGCAATACATCAGTAGCAATACCGAAAAAAGGAAATTTAGAGCGCCACTTCAACACAATGCACGGTAAATACCAATCAGAGTTTCCACCTCAGAGTTACAGATGTCATGGATACTGCACAGTTACTTATTTTCATTCGGATGGTCTTTGATGATTTTTCAACCAGAGAAGAGTTGGTAACAATGATATAATTAAAAGGCAGAACACGTGGCACTGATTTATTCACGGAATTCAAACATTTTGTCGGTAAGATTAATATACCTTTATTTAAGCTTATTTCAATACCGACAGGTGGGCTCCGGCAATGATTGGTATTAGTTATGGATTTATATCACTGTGTTACAAAGATGAAGACTTCCTGGACTTCATTAATTACCTTACTCATCAACAGGTCATGACCAGTAAAAGTTTTAATACAAAAGACGTGATGAATATTGAGATTTGTTAAATGAAATTATTAAATTTCTTGAAGAAAGGGGTGATGATCGTCAGCAATTACGTGACTTAGACTGGCAATGTGATTTGGCATTTCTAGCAGATTTCACTGGTAAACTGAGCACATTGTAACTGTAACTGCAATGCAAGAACAGAATATTAAGATATATGATTAGTTCTATTGCATCATTCAAACTTCAAGTAGTATCTTTGATAGTTGATATTGTAAAGAAACGGTTTCTATGTTTTATAAGATTTACGAACATTAAATATCACATGGAAAAAACACACTGCCCATGTTTTCAAGCCACAGAAGTATACAGCAGAAATTCAGTCAGTGGTTTCAGGCTTTGAAATCCGTTTTAGAGATTTCAATAAAATTGAAAAGTTGGTCAAATTTATCAATTATCCATTCAATGGTACTATTCATGACACCTTTGAAATATCCAAAAAATTTGCAAAGATATTCCAAATAGAATAACTTTTTTGAAAATGAAATAATTCCTATGCGCTTCGATGTATTTTTGAAATCGAGATCAGGTTAACATCTATATTTCTGGCAATTGGTGCGCAATGACAAATATCCAAATTTAAAAAAATGTGCTAAACAACGTCAGCCATGTTTTGGTTCAACCTATTTATGTGAATCAACGTTTTCATATTGAAAACAAACGAAGAGTTTAAAGCGTCCAGCTTGACTAATGCTCATACTTTCTGGATTCTTTAACCTTAAGAATCTAGCAAAAACTGTTCAAACGCAAGTATCGCATTATTTTTTTTTATTTAATATAGTTGGAAAAATAAATAAATAAGAATTATTACTTTTGTTTTATTTACGTATTACTAATACCCACTGGCGAGCAATAAAAGTAATCCATCCAGAATTTTACCGTTCAAAGCAGGTTTTACTCACATTCAAAATTCTTTTAGATCTCGTAAGCTGATAAAATAGTCCTTCAGAATCAGTGATTGATTTTCTGAAATATAGTGAGCGACTCTGAGACATTCATCTCACTTTTTACGTTGAAATTCTAGATTAAAAGTTTTATTGCTCGCCAGTATAGTTAAAAAGAAAATGCAAGAGAAAGCTTGAGAAGGTCGACGCCCTCTAAGGGCTGTAGCACCAAGATGATGATGAAGTATAGTTAAAAAATTATTAATCGGCAGATCGCAAAGAATTAGAAAAGCAGCCAGTACAGTTAAAAAATTTATGTCGGTCGATCGCAAAGAATTAAAATGGCAGACATTAGATCTCGAGTCCGATTAAGTTGGCCTCCTCTGATATATAATATATTATGATCAAATTGTGTAAGAAATCAAAACATAAACAAAACTCTTACTCTAAAAAAGTTGCAACACTTTATACAATTTTGCCATACGCTGAACTGTCATTAAAATTTGAAGTATTCCCCTATCAGTTGCGTACAATTGTCTAATCTGTTTAATTAAAATTATTATTTTGTGGAATACTAGACCTAAAGAGTTATTTCATAAAATTTATATTATTAATAATAACAAATGTTTTTGGTTATTTAATCAATATAATTCTAAAATTCCCAATATAATGATGATTACATTTTTCTAATCATTATACCTTGTTGACGCCTATGAAAGGTCGAGGAGTTCCGTATGAGTTTCGTATTATTAGCTGTGTTAGGAAACTTTGAACTCTAAGGTTGACGATCTGAAAATTTTAAATATAAGTGACGTCACTTTATATAAATTGTGACGTGCAACGTTTTTACTTTGAAAAATGGTATAATATGGAATGCGCGAGAATCAATATAATTATTGTTTCTTGCGGCTGATATGACGTCATAACAGTCAACCTGTTAATAATTTTAAAACCAAAAGTCTATAAACCAAATTCCGTTTAAAAATTTTTCCACAAAATTAGAAAATCATATTGGCAAGTTTCAAATTGGTATTATCATTCGTATTTCTTGTAGCATGTAGATCGTTGTAATATTTTTTCAGCTAGGTACTCTTTTAAATTTCATATAAATCTGATATATTTTTAATTCAAGTCTAAAAATAAATCATAATTATTTTAAAATTCTGTAGATCCAAAAAAATTGCAGATCTGAAACATAATTACGTCAATCTATTTCGTGTAATGAAATTCGAGCTTGAAACCCTAACTCCAGATATCGAATTGCAATTAGATAGAAAAAATCACGAACTACCTAACGAGTATTAAGTTTCTTAACTTCTCCGATATTAAAATGTAATTACTTTATTTAATGTGAGATTAATAAGATAAAGCAAGATAACATTTGGTGGCGTCTCTAAGAATAAAACTCCAGTGGCGCCGGTTGGAAAATTTTAGTAAAGAAATTAATAAGTCATGATTAGTAATCATGAAAATAAAAATGGGGAATATTAAAGCTTGTTAGTCTTTAAAGTTATATGAAAATAAACCAATAAAATAAAAATCGAAAACTAAAAACGGTAAGAAAAATATGTTGTTTTAGTAATTCATTGCAAAAGAAAAAAAATCTAACAAAATTAAATGAAAAATAATGTGCGGTCGGATGTCTGAAAGTCGAAGGAGTGTGTTTTTAAGGGTATACAAAAGTCTATTACGATTTCTGACAACACTACAAGTAGAATGGAAAAAAGTTAAATAAAAAAGTTGTAGGCAATAAAAAGATCTAAAACTTTTGTTTATATCCTTTTTCACATAACCTCAAAATTTATGCAAAAAATTTAAATACTTAACTGAGTATTTGCTTTTTTATTTTTATCTCCTTTTTATGCCCCAAACAAACTGTAATTTTTTTAAAATTAGCTGATACTGCGAACTTAGTACCACCTTGAAGTTTCTTAAGTCTGTTAAGCAACAGAAATCGCTTCGTAATGAAATAAATCCGATAGAGGTGTCAATAGCGATTTTACCATTTCCAATATCTTAACAACTGCTTCGAAAATTCAATTGCACTTTGATCTTGTTGCAAAAACACTCGAATGTTATTTGTCAATTGAAACATCTTTACGTGCCGCTACAAATTGGATGATGAGAGGCATGCGTTTAATTCGTCTGCAATAGTTAATTGGGAATAATTAGTGAATAAGGAACAGTCTAACAATAGAAACTTGGCTTTACCAATAATAGTTTTGGTTGTCACAAATATCATTCAAAGTTCTGCCCAATGCCTGTAATGACCTCTTGTGACCAATGGTGATGTTGCAATCTGGTTTTTTATTTATTTGTGTGTTTAATTGCAATTTTAAGGCAAAATGTGCACTTCGTTCACTAATAAAGTTGCATATATTCTAGATGAAGCCAACGGCAAAGCTACTGCGATCTGATTCTTGCTGATAACAATAAAATTAGTAATGATTTTCTGTCCATCCCGAAACATCAAGGAAGTAAATTCAACTAGATCCAATGTTCACAGCTTCTATTAATGTTTCGTAATCAATCCTTTGTTGTTGGACACCTATTTCGACAAATGCTTCCATGTTGAACTACTGTTCTATTTGAAACTGTTGTTCTCTTTCATAAAGTCACAAAGGAAATTTAAGGAATAAAATGTATTTACTGTAAAATCTTAATGGTGAGTCATACATCTTCTGTGAAAGATGAAAACTATGTTTTGATAATTGATTAAAATAAAAAAAATTAAATAAAAGACATACCAACCAATTGAATTATTACACTGCGGGTCTATTATTATTTATCAAATTTAACATTTGGTTTGATTTTATTTCATTTATTTTATTCCATTTTATTCCATTTTATTCCATTTTATTCCATTTTATTCATTTTATTCCATTTTATTCCATTTTATTCCATTTTATTCCATTTTATTCCATTTTATTCCATTTTATTCCATTTTATTCCATTTTATTCCATTTTATTCCATTTTATTCCATTTTATTCCATTTTATTCCATTTTATTCCATTTTATTCCATTTTATTTCATTTTGTTTTAAATTTTTTTAGTTTATTCTTTTTTATTTTATTCTTTTTATTCTATTTATTCAATTTTATTATATTTTATTCTATTTTATTTTAATTTATTTTATTTTAATTTTATTTTATATTATTTTATTTTTTTTTTTGATATTTGATGTTAATTTTATATTATTTTATATTTATTTCATTTGCATAATTTAATTTTATTCTTGTTTATACTATTTGTTTCTATTTTATTCATTTTTATGCTAACCTTATTTTCTTTTCGTTTAATTTTATTTCTATTTCATTTTTGATGTTATTTTAAACTTCAAAACTACCTAACAGTAAACAATATATATATATATATATATATATATATATATATATTATATATATATATATATATAAACCTAGAGCTAAGATTAATATTATTACTAAAATTAATATCAAACTCACCAGTCTTCCGGGTTGAACCGCGTCGATATTCATTTTGCCGAGCTTTCGGCATCCTCTCTGATGCCTTCCTCAGGGCTTCTGAGGTCTCAGTCTCCCAGCACCCAGACACTACTACACTGTTCACTTGTCACTACTACGGCACTGTCACTACTGTAGTGACTAGTAGTGACAAGTGAACAGTGTAGTAGTGTCTGAGGGCTCGCAATGGAGTATCCTTTTTGTTCCTTTGGATCGTGCTGAGTGCTTCATAAGCTGCTTCATTGATTTTATTTATTATCTCTTGGTAGGTATTCTGGGCTGAGGAGTAGATCAAGTTTGTTCATTTTTGGCTAAGCTGTAACTAATATATGATTGGTGTTGAGTAGTTTAGCAGTGCATCAATACCTACTGTATTTGAGTGGATTCGTTTCCAGTGGTTTTACTTATGCTAATTGGTTGTCATTTAGGTATAGTGATCAAGGTCGATACTGTAGGTAACATTTTGATCTTACCATAGAGTGGTCAGTTCCGCACTTTGGTCCTCTTAACACTTTTACGTCTTCTCCTTGTATGTGTGTTTCTTGTTTTGTAAGAACATAATCTATAATTGACTTTTAGTTAAATACTGATTTAAAAATGTTTTTTGTAACTTCACCCAACTTTTACTTAGTTACAATTTTTCAATTTTTTTATTGCGTCAAATAATTGGCTGTCCAGATATCATGTGTTGTTATTTAACGTTTTTTAGTTAAAACAGTACAATACTAATGTACTTACAAATGTTATATTTTTTTGTACTATCAATAAAATAATTTTGTTTTTCAGTAGATTAACTTATGTCAGTACCTTACTAAACTTTTAAGTACTTAACAACATATTTCTGAGTTTAATCATGCTAGATGTGGTAATAAAAAAACAAAAAAGTGATGCAATACACTCCATTTATGATACATCAAAATTTAAAAAAAAATTAATAATTAAAATAGCCCACCAGTATAAACACAACTATCCAACAGCAAACACTCAAAAGGGATAAAATTTCTTCTTTTATCCGCTTTTATTTTCTTTTTCTCCATCTGTATGTGAAGTTAGCCAATTACTAAATTGTTTAAATTAACAATCTCTCTCTCTCTCTCTCTCTCTCTCTCTCTCTCTCTCTCTCTCTCTCTCTCTCTCTCTATTGTCGTTTTCCCATTACTGAGGATTGTGATTTTTAATTTGGTTCGACCATCTAGTTCAGGGGTGCTCAAACTTGAACTGCTGGCGATCTACCTCAATATTTTTAGACTACTTACGATCGACTCTGAGAGACTGCAAGTGTGTGTGATGCAGGGTTGTCGTACATACACGATACACCCTACCTACCTAGGTAGGGCGTACCGTAGCATATATAGATATTAGCTTTCTGCACAATATAGGTACATTATTTTAGTCAAGGTTTGGGTTAGGTTTAGTTAGGTTCTTCTCTACAATATCAATGAAAAAACTCATAGTTATTCAAAATTGCGAGTTTATTTGTTGTTACAAAACAAAAGAGTTACATATGGTGTTAAACTTAACTAAGGAGTGGCTTTGGATGTTGAAGCGTGGCACTGCATGTCCTCAGCATACTTTTCATAAGATGGTACGTAACCACTGAGTGCTAATCGCAAGCATGATGTCATATGATCGTCAGTTAGTCGATTGCGATATTTTGACTTAATTATCTTCATTTCAGAAAATGCAGACTCGCACAAGTAAGTTGACCCAAAAAATGCCGTCAGTTGAAGGGCGATTTGCCTTACATTCGGATATTTATCTTCAGATATAAAACGCCAGAAATTTGTATCAGATACTGTAGCTTTGAGATGTATATCTGATATAATCTGCACCAACTCATTTTCAACAGAACATGAGTTCATATTAAACTGACTTGCTATTTCAGTAGCTAATTCCTCAATGTTTTTACATGAAAAAGGATAACTCATAAATGATGCTATATTTTCCAATTTACTGCAATCATAAAAACGCATTTCGAATTGTCCCAAAATATTTGATAATTCAGCCTCATACGTATCATAATTCAACTGAGGAATCCTTGCTTTCAAAGACGGAAAATGTTTCAGATCCTTTCTTTTCAGTTGATCTATCATAAGTTGCAATTTACTTTTGAATGCGTTTACTGCGCTAATCATCTCAATAATAGTTTTTCCTTTACCTTGAAGCTCCAAGTTAACGGTGTTTAAGTGCATTGTGATGTCAGTCAAAAATGCCAAATCATTTAGCCATTTTTCGTTTTTCAAAATCTGAGTGTCATCACCTCTTTCGTCTAGAAAAGCTGTTATTTCGGGCAATAATTCTTGAAACCTTTCTAGGAATTTTCCGCGACTCAACCACCTGACGTCCGTGTGAAGAACTAAATCAGTGTGTTCAGCTGACTCCCTATCTTCCAACTGCAACTGAAAGAGCCGCCGTTGCAAGCTACGTGCACGGATGGAATTCACAATTTTTGTTGCAATGCCCATAATTTCCTCCGTGTTTAAAACTTTTGAACACAAAACTTGTTGATGTATAATGCAATGGAATGAAAAAAATGAAGGGAATTCTTCATTAGCTCGACACAATGCCACAAAACCGTTTTTGTTTCCAGTCATTGCTGGTGCTCCATCGGTTGTAATGCACATTAATTTATATATTGGTAGCTCGTAGTTTTTTACAAAATTTAAGAAAACGTCATATATATCTTCGCCACGGGTCTTCCCTTCAGAGGATATGTCAAAAATTCTTCCTTAGCCAACATGTCATTGAATACCATCCGAATAAAAATACACAGCTGGGCAGTGTCTGTCATATCGATGGATTCGTCGAACTGTAAAGAAAAGTATGTACATTCCATGATATCATGTTTTAGTTTATCTGCGATGTCTTGACTCATGACTTCAATACGCCTTGTGACAGTCGGACGAGATAACTGAAGTTCTCTAATAGCAGACATGATTTCTGTTTTATTTTTAAAATCTCCAAATAAAGTCTCACCCGCTTCAATAAATGCTTCCTTCACCACCGATACATCTTCAAATGGTTTCTTGTTTCGCCAAAATATGAGATATTTTAAATGACGCGATCGTAGCAGCTTTTGATTGTTTGGCTGGTCTTGTGAACATGGATTGTTCTTTTTTCAAACAAGATATCAAATCACTTACTTTTCGTTTTCTTAATTCACTCTGTGGCGGAAAATCCTTTTCATAGTTTTTATGAACCGTTTTATGATGCCTCTCTAAGTTACCACGCTTAGGTATTGCAACTGACGCACGACAAATAACACAAATGCACTTATCCTTCACCATAGAAAAGAAAAATTCTTCCTCCCAATCCTTATTAAAATGATACGTTTTAGATTTCTTCACTGCACTCATTTTCCACTATTTAATAATAAACTTTGTATCGACGTAGGATCGCTATCAAGTTACAATTCAGAATAACTCCAATTCTTGCAGGCACAACATTTATATCGGCGTGAACGAAAGTCTCGAATGTTCTCGTCAAACGCGCCGCCCGAAACTAGACTGTACTGTCTCTCGTCTAGAAACAACACGGCTTTTCTTTGACAAGTGCCGCGCGTTCCTTTGATAAAGCCACCTTTTGCCGCAAGCAGTGTTATTTTATTACGTAATACATTTTTGTAGTTGATAGAATATCATCCCAAATTTGATTAATAATTGTAATAAATATTGAATTAATAAAATAATTAGTTAATATATGTAAATATAAAATATGCTGTGTGGACAGTATTTTGTTGTCCCCACTTCTTTGAATTGCAATGATGCTTAGTCAAGCATTCTATGTATTTGTATAGTTCAGTATTAATAAAAACGTTTAACTCTGCTGACAGTAGTTTAGTTACCTACCTACTTATTAAAATTTTTTTTCTTCTCGAGATCTACCCAAAAAGCACTCGCGATCGACCAGTCGATCGCGATCGACCGTTTGAACACCCCTGATCTAGTTGGTGGTCGTCCTCTTGATATTCTTCTTGGAACGTTTCCAAAAACAATTAATCTCTCCAAACTATCATCACTCCTTCGAACCACGTGATGGAAAAATTGCAGAATATGTTGCAGACATATTGTGGACAGCCTTTTTTTAATCTTGAGTTGGTTTAGAATGGAAACGTTTGTCCTATGAACTGTCCAAGGCAAGGCATCAATTTTTTGGCACTTTATGGCATTCACCAGTCTCCACACCATATATGTATGGTGTGGAGGCCTGAACGCTGACGGAGACGCTCACGAGGAAACTAGAAGCATTCGAAATGTGGGTGTACCGACGCATTCTTCGTATATCCTGGACCGAACATGTCACCAACATGGAGGTACTCCAAAGAATCGGAAAGGATAAAGAAATCGTAAATACAATTAAACAAAGAAAGCTTGAATATCTAGGCCACATATTAAGACACGATAAGTACCGTTTGCTGCAATTGATTGTCCAGGGAAAAGTAGACAGTAAGTGAGGGCCAGGCAGGAGAAGACGCTCGTGGTGGCTCCAAAATCTGCGGAAGTGGTTCGGGCTCACAACGGTCGAACTATTCAGAAGCGCCGCAAACAAGATCAGAATTGCCATGTTAATAGCCAACGTTCGCAACGGACAGGGCACTTGAAGAAGAAGATGGCATTCACCAGTCTCATCTTAACATTTTGAGATATAGATCTGTCTTTCCAAACTTTAGTTAGGCGACTCATCTCATTTTTTGCCGTACCAATACGTCTCAACGTTAGTTATACTAGACCTAAAATATTCTGTCCACTATATGATATTCCTGTAACATATTGTCAGTTGAATAGTGTGTTATGTGTCGACTACCAATATTCTTGTCTTGACTTTATTCATTTTCAGGACAACTTTATCGCTTTCGTACTTAACTTATCGCAGGAGATTATTTCTCAACATTTATATCAACATTTCTTGATCATTTGCTACCATAAGTGTAGTGTCATCAGCAAATCTTAAATTGTAGATTTTCCTACCAGGTACTATTACTCCACCTACATCTACAGCCCTCCTCATGACATGTTCACCATAAATGTTGAATAAGTCAGGTGACAACAAGCATTTTTGTCTAATTAACAATATTCAGTACAAATTAAAACTTATAACATATCTGTAGTTTACTAAAGTGTTAGTATATAAATCGGATAAAAAATTACACACGTCAACGAGGACCATAAATTTTATTTATGTCACCAATTGATATAAATGCTACATATTATTATGTTAAGTAGTTTTAATTCACATTCATAATCCCTAAATCATAATCTCATAAATTAAAAAAGCTTTAAGTTTTCAAATACTTTTAAATTCTTATATTCGGTTTATCATAATTATTTATGTGACGTTTGTACTACGTAATATGTTACAATCCATTAACTTTTCGTTTTGCTATTTTTTATCATGGTTTACTTTATCATTGATTAAAAATTAAATTAAATTCCAATATGTATATCGATATTTTATACATTGGAAAGATGTCATATATGAATGATGAATGATGAAAGACATTTATGTCATCATTATGAATGTGTACCAAAGAAATAAGTTTGGTGAAGCTATAGACGAATTTAATATTTGCGGCACACTAGTAAAACTGGTCAGGGCTAAATATTAACTTATCATTATTTTTTTGCCTTTATTTCTATATAGGCTTCACTAAGTAGATTTAACCATAAGCTTCTATTTTGGATCATACCTACCCAAATCAATCCCCTTAACAGACAAATCTTGTACAGAGTTCAATGCTTTCTCATTTTGGCTTCACTCGTTGCCACATCGAAACTACTTAACCCTTAACTTAGCAAAAGGTTAATTTTCAATCTAGAAATCTGAAAATTGGTATGTTTGCTGTTTGGGTATCATACATATATTCTACTGAAACTGAGGGAATCTATGCTGAAATGCTTAAGAATGGAACTCATAAACTATTTGAAAACTTAACTTATGTGATCAATCAGTGTCTAAATGGACACCCAGTACCAAAACAATGGAGAACGGTATACATGTCCTCAATACACAAAAAGGGGGACAAAAGAAATTGTAATAATTATAGAGGCATATCGGTAACCAGCACCTGAGCAGGCTGTATGGACGAATTTTAAGAAATATGATCGAGGAAGAATATAAGCACAATGAAGAGGAAGAACAAAGCGGGTTCCAGGGATCCATATTTTGTCTTAAACAAATAATAGAAAAAAGATCGGCTAAGAATCTAGAAACTCATTTTACTTTTGTAGACCTGCAAAAAGCATACTGACATCTCCTTAATAAAATTGTGGACAACGTTGAAAAGATCTAACATCAACCACACATTGATAAATGCTGTACAAGAACTATATAGAGACTCAAAGGCACAGATAAAAACAGGAAAATATCTAACGGAAGAATTCTTGGTTACAAAAGGCTTGCGACAGGGATTCTATATCTCACCAACCTTATTCAAGATATATGTTGCAGCAGCATTGGAAAGATGGAAAAGAAAGGTGCATAGGATGGGTATAAAGCGTAGCAATGAATGTATATATACACTCCAGTTTGCTGATGACCAGGTAGTACTAGCGACCGACAGGGAAGACATGCAGTACATGCTTAGAAAACTGATAGAAGAATATAACGACTGGGGAATGAATGTCAATACAACAAAAACCAAATATCTTTGTATTGGAAACGAGTCAGATAACATAGACCTCGAAAACGGACAACATATTTCCTGCTGTCAGAGCTATGACTACTTGGGTGTTGCCTTTGACAATACAGAAACTGATACACGGGAAATAGAAAAACGAATCACACAAGCAAAGAAAGTCTTAGGATGTCTCAATGGTATACTGTGGAGTAAAGAGATAACGAAAGGAAGAAAATTTAATATATATGAGACCATGATTAAAACTACTCTTCTTTATGGCGCTGAAACATGGAGAATTAGTGAAAAGAACAAAAGCGAATAGAAGCAGTAGAGATGGATGCAATGAGAAGATCTTTTGAGGTATTTCCAGACGAGACCGAATCAGAAATGATGTAATAAAACAACGTATGGGAATAGAAGGAAATATAACTCAAGATATAGAGAAGAAACAATTAAGGTGGTATGGGCATGTTCAACGGATGCCAGCAATGAGACTCCCCAAAAAAGTAGTAGAATGGCAACCGATAGGTCGACGGAAAAGAGGAAGACCCAGATTAGAATGGCAACACGGCGTAAACAAGTCCATGAGCGAAAGAAATTTAACAACAAACGACTGCGAAGATAGAAAGAGATGGTGTTTAGGTATCGGACAACGTCGAAAGACGTTCTAAACCGATGTATAATTTATATATTCTATAACAACCAAAATATGACATCTATATGTCATACTTTTGGATTGTATACCAGAGAATTATAAATGATAAGTAATATGAATAAGAACTATCAAAATTTAGTCAAAAATATTTATAATATAGTCTACCATTACACTTGTTAAAAAATATGGTAGTTTGTCCCTTATTGCAATTTCTACACCTGCCCATTAATTGGAAAATGATCCAAATGATCTAATCTGATATCATTTTGAGGTCTAGACTTTACCGGATTTTTAGTTTTTTTCAGTACCAGGTAGCAGTAGCTGCTCATTGCTGGTACGCCTTCTTTTTATTTTGTCAGCCTGCAGTATACTTTTGGCAAGTTTAATTCTAAATTGTTTTAAAGGAATGAGCATTATTAATGCTTATTACTGCTTATTACTGTAATAAGTGTGATAAATGGTGAAATAATTGTGAAAAGTAATAGAAGTAGGTGGTTCCAAAAGTATCCAGCTCAATGAAAACACGAAAATTTTGGAAAAAACGTATGTATGTTCCAATATATTCTCCTTTTATTTTTATACACATTTTCAAGCTATGTTCAGTAAGTTTGATACCCTTTTTCGAATAAAAATTGTCTTACTTATCAAAATATCCATTAATTGCTGACATCACTACTTTAAGGTTAGAAAATCTGCCACCACTGAGTCATTTTTTCAAATTTTCAAACAAAAAATAATTCTTAATAAGTGTAACACTTATCAGACGTTTATAGCAGAGATTCTATATTTAAATGAAAATTCTAAATATATTTTTATTTTAATAACCCCGTCATTAGCATACATTAAATTTTAGACGATAGACATACATCCAAAACGATAATAATAACAATGACGATTTTAAACTTCCGGTAGTAGAAGGAATCTAAAGAAGAATACGGCTAGATAATAACAAAAAGTATGAAGAATAACTCAGGTTATTTCAAACAAGGATACTGAAAATAGTATACGGTTGGTAGAAAAAAAGAGAGGAATTTAAGAACCGGAAAAAGGCTTGAGATCATTGAATTAAAGAATGAACTTGATATTGTACGACTTACAAAAGCTCAGAGGATGACTTGATTGGGACAGTTTCAACTATTAAAATAACCAAAACAACAAAGAAAAGTCTACAATTGAAGAGGAAAAGAGGACAAAAAAGAAAGAAATTAGAATATCATTTTGGGTAATAAATTTCAATTAATTTTGTATGATATAAGTTATATAGTTGAAACTGTAATTGAAATTGTAATTGATATATAATTTTGTATTATTTTTCTGGTGTTTCAATATTTTGGGTTTTAGACATCATTTTGTTATTTTGTTTAATAAATCATAGTGTATAATAAAGACAGCTCGTTATCGCTAGACGTGGCAATAAATATTTCACTGAAATATTACGTACATGAACAAATTTTGTTGTTTTTAGGTTTTTCTATAGGGTAATTAGAACCGCCACTGTGGTTCCTTAGAGAAGGGGTTGATAAGCTTGCGTAGTTTACTCTGATGTAACATCCTGCTTTTTCATGATATCAAACGGCAGTATTAGGTGTAATTTTGGACAGAAGCTAAGAAAATCTCATGAGATAAGATCAAGAAGATTGTTGGTAAACAATGTCATTGCGTTTATGACGCTGTACCCTAGTTTAATTTGAGATAGATTGTTTTAGGTGAACTAAGGAAAGAACGGTTAGTTAAACAGTTAGTGAGAAAGTTTTCTGAAACTATCACTTAATACCGAACTGAAAAAACATTTTTTACAAACGGTATTTAAAAAATATATCTTTTAATATGTGCGGGTATGATAGACGGTAATAGAAAATTGCGGAGATGGAGTTAAGATTGCTGTGGATGCGGTAAGATGTTTTTATAATAATTTAGTGGTAATGACTTATATAAATTTTTGGAAATTTTAGTTATGTTTCTTTATTGTTTTTACTGTGTTTTCTTTTACGTAGTTATGGTAGAATGCTATAGTTTAGGAACCTCTTTTTTAATGAAATTGAGCACGCTTTTATGTATTTTATATACCTAATGTATAAAATACTATATTTAAAAATGAAATTAAGAGTAAAAACTAATACTGTTATATATGGATCCTACTTTTAATAATTTCATATAGCTACACCCACTGTCGCACAAGTTAAAATGATTTCTTTTAGAATATTTTTTCTTTTAAGCCAGTACCAAGAATGACTATACTTTTATAAAGAAACATATCTATGTTGTAAACAGACATTTTAGATTCTTGTCTCTTATTTTTCGTTTAAAAACATAGCTTAGTATCATTTACGTATGTCATTTGGTCAGTATGTCAGGTCAGTTGACATTTTACTGTATTTTTATTATTCAATTATTCTTTTTTGAGTCTTCTTTTAGACATTTGTGGAAAAATCGTAATATTATGTTCTAGTTTTGATGCAACTTAATTCTAATATATCAATCTGATAGCTAGACGGACCGGTGTACTTACTTTGGTGTGTGTAGTCTAGAGGTTTCATGTCCAAATCTCGGTACGGGCAAGAAAAACACAAAGTTTTTTTTTATTGAGCTTAATGCGTCGACAACTAATAGTCATTGGCATGGTACAGTGAATTTTTACAGTCAGATACCTAGTGTAGTGTGTGTGTGTGTGTGTGTGTGTGTGTGTGTGTGTGTGTGTGTGTGTGTGTGTGTGTGTGTGTGTGTGTAGAGTAATTGTCTTGATACTTAGCAAAGTCGACGTCATTGACTTTGCTAAGAGACGCTAATTGTATCCGAACGTCTGCGGTCCCTCCGGTGAATACCGATCGCACAAGGATAGAAATTATTTTCATTTATTAATTTTTAATAAACGAAAATTTCTCCACCCGGGTGAGATTCGAACTCACGACCTTTAGGTTCAAAGGTAGGCGCTCTTACTACTGAGCCACAGAGGGGGTTTTACAAAAAGTTTAAAGTGTAGTTTAAAATTCAAAATCGATCTTGGACTTAATTGGAATACGCCAGAGCAACGAGTCGGTCGATGGATAAGCAGTAATTCTCGAAGTTGAGAATGTAATGCTCGACGTTTCGGCACCCATTTTGGAGCCATTTTCAAGAAAGAAGATCCATTTTCAAGATTCAATTGAAAATGGCTACAAAATGGGTGCCGAAACGTCGAGCATTAAAATCTCAACGTGGTTCTTTTCGAGAACTTTGTGATTTTCATATATATATATTATATATATATATATATATATATATATATATATACATATTTAAACAATATCTGTTTGTCCTTATATATACACATTTTAGAATCTTGACAAAGGCAAGGGTTTCCTGCCGAAACGTTGATTGATTGCAATGAAAAATAAAATCTAGTTCCACATGTAATATCTTTATTGAACCTAAACCCAAGAAACATTAATTTTATATTATATATATATATTATATATATATATATATATATATATATATATATTATATATATATTATATATATATATATATATCTAAATTACTTAAAGAAATAACTTCAAACTAAGTTAATTATAAGGAAGTATTCATTAAGTCTTATTTTATGTATAAAAATATAGAAAAGAAGCAAAACTATTTTATTTTTCATTCAAATAATTGTATATTTCCTTATGAAAAAATCTCCCTTCCGTTATTTCTCTAGATTCATACAGCAACATTTCTTATAGTTTCTTTATGAACACAATAGTTATAGTTGAAGAATACAATTCATACAAAAACATTTTGACTTATTTCTCTATGATACTTCACTATCCTAAATAGATTTCCAAACTCTGGGGAGGGATATCTGTGTCGATATTTCTTTTATGGTTGTTGTTATGGTATGTTGGTATTCCGTCTTAACCCTTTTCTGTTGTTCATCCTTTCAAGTGTTTGTCGAACTGTCTGTGTATTTATATTAACTTCTTCACTTGTTCCACGAGGAAACTAAGTTCCTGTAGTGGGCTGTATACCATATATCACAAAAAAATTTTGTTAAAATCCTTTATAAAAGGTATATAAAAATGCCTCAAACGGGCTATCACAAACACATTGCAAAACGTTCTCGGATTAAACAATCCATCATCAGTGCAAACCTGAAAGTATATAACCACTTTAATTAAAAAGAACGTTAAATGAAAATGTTGACAAAGGTTAGAGCAAAATGTGGTTAATACTTACGGTTGTACATGCTAGTAGCCACCAAAATATATGGGTAAAAACCCTTTAAATGTTATAAATTTGAAATTGTTTTACATTATTAGTATTTCTAATTTGTGATGGTTAAGTTACCGTTGGATAGGTAACATGGCGGCGTATGACTCTACATGAGTAAAATGGTCCTGAGACGAAGTGCCTACGAGGACCTGTTGATAACAACTGATCAAAATGACATTGTTGACAAGTTAGGACGGTTGTTGTGTCAGAGCAGTCAGTGTAACTTACGGTAGTTATCTAAAATTGACAGATGTCAGCCTTATTTAAAATTAAAAAAGTGAAAATTATAATAATGTAACAGTATCAACCATCAATATTGTAATCTGTATTGTAAATTAATCAGATAGGTATATTTGTAACATTGAAAATTGGTTTTTTTAAAATTAATGTAGGTCAACTAGAATTTATGAAATTTTGTAGGATTGATAGGCAACCAACTATACATGTGTAAGGATATATTTATTTTAAGCTAGAGATTTTGTCAAAAGGCCCTGTATGTTGTGAGACATTTGGTACCTAGAAAATGGTTAAAAAGACACATGTGGGAAGATGGGTCCTAAAAGATATATT
Source organism: Diabrotica balteata (assembly GCA_918026665.1). Classification (NCBI taxonomy): domain Eukaryota; kingdom Metazoa; phylum Arthropoda; class Insecta; order Coleoptera; family Chrysomelidae; genus Diabrotica; species Diabrotica balteata. Next base: position 45,390,156 of record OU898276.1, on the reverse strand, counting down.
ATTGAGTATTGATGTAATGGATGGAGGTGTGTTTAGATGTGTTATTGAGCTGAAATGTAAATGTGACAAGAATGTGATCATAATATGGTGTTCATGTAGTACTCAACTTAAAACTTAAGTATGGAAGGCCCTTTATGTCAAAAAACTACATTTGGTACCTAGTAAAGATAAATAAAAATAGATTTTTAAGTTATAAGTAAGTAAACATGAATTACTGGTTATGTGTGTAAAGTAAAGATGGTAGGTTGTTTATGTGTGTGGGCAAATATGCCAAACTGAAAGAAAATTGATGGCTGAAAGATGGTTAGGTGTGATATTGTTCCTACATTGCTCGAGTTATAACTCAAGAAAACAAAAGGCCCTATATGTTAAAAGGAACATTTGGTACCTAAGAAATATAAAAGTAAAAAGGATGAGTTATAAGTTAGAGTGTAGGTAGGTGAAAAGTTAACAGGCTTATGGAGTGTATTGTGACAATATGTGGAAATGTAAGAGTAATTGTGTTTAAGGTGGATCTGTCAAGTTTACTAAAGATGTGTGATGTTTAAATGTTATTGTGAAGATGAATGGGAAAACTACAAAAGACTGAGGACCACAGAGACCCGAAAACCAAACCCTGAGGGAAATTTGATGAGTGAAAAGAAGTTATAAATGATAATGAAAAACGCAGCATGAAAGGTGAAGATACCCACTCAATCACATATCTTCACCTTTTCAAACATTATTATAATTTTAAACTTTTTTAATTTTAAATAAGGCTGACATCTGTCAATTTTAGACAACTACCGTAAGTTACACTGACTGCTCTGACACAACATCCGTCCTAACTTGTCAACAATGTCATTTTTATCAGTTGTTATCAACAGGTCCTCGTAGGCACTTCGCCTCAGGACCATTTTACTCATGTAGAGTCATACGCCGCCATGTTACCTATCCAACGGTAACTTAACCATCACAAATTAGAAATACTAATAATGTAAAACAATTTCAAATTTATAACATTTAAAGGGTTTTTTACCCATATATTTTGGTGGCTACTAGCATGTACAACCGTAAGTATTAACCACATTTTGCTCTAACCTTTGTCAACATTTTCATTTAACGTTCTTTTTAATTAAAGTGGTTATATACTTTCAGGTTTGCACTGATGATGGATTGTTTAATCCGAAAACGTTTTGCAATGTGTTTGTGATAGCCCGTTTGAGGCATTTTTATATACCTTTTATAAAGGATTTTAACAAAATTTTTTTCTTCACTTGTGGTAATTTCTGGTGTTTCCGGTTCTACCGGCATTTGTTCTTTCTCTGCATAGAGTTTTTTAGGTAGTCAGTATATGTATCCTCTTCTATGTGCTTTTACCATAAAAATCGTGTTCCAACTGAAGAACAAAATCGTGATTGATCTTAACCTGGGTTTAGAATCACTCATACCTTTATTTTAGCATTTTTGAAAACGATTTCATGATTCAAAATCAAAACGTCGAAACAAATATAAAAATACAATTCTCGTTAACAATAAATTATAGTTTACTTCTATATAAAATAATATTTAACTTTAACATGCCGCAAGAAAACAATTTCAGAACCTTTTTAATATTTATTTCGTCAGGATATCACTGTTAATTTTATCCTAGTTTTTAAAATGAAAACTTCTATAAGTTTCTACTTTTAAGTAAGTCTGAGATAAATATATTCTTTTAGATGGGGAAAACAATTTTAAGTTGGCGTCAGCACAAAATCTGCTATTTTTATGTAAATTGGGTATATAAAATGGCGAAGTATGGTAATAATTTGATTATAAAAATCAATGGTTTATTTGTTTACTGACCTCTTTCATTTTGAGGATATTTTAAATAGAGTATTCGGAAACCGACAGGGTTTTATTAAAATCGTGTTGTTGTTCGTCTGTTTATTTGTGTGATAAGTCTTGAAAGAAAAATCCTGAGCTTAAAATTTGGTTTTAAGTTCCCATTGTACCTTATGCGCTTTTTGTAAAGCCAAACAGTATTGTCACCTGTGATCGAGTGACTCGAAATCATGCAAAGTATCGTTGAGCGTTTTAGGTTCTCTACTATAGAGTCTGTAACTGTTATTCACGAAATATGTATACAGTGAGGAGTGCTTTATCACCTGGCTTTTTAACGTAAGAGATAGAAAACACAGTTACCTTGTGAAATAAAAAGAGATTAAACTCGTAGAGGTGGGAAAATATCGATAGAAACCTATAATTTACATTACATTGCATTAACACTATCGATAGTCTCACACCTTTAGACGTTAGCTTCCAGCTTAATCACCTCGGTCATAATTATTATTTGTGACGTCGTATGTGTAACGTATTTCAGTGACATTTTTTAATTTCGCATAAAGTAAAAAATGATTGACCACAATGAAGCAAAAATATGAGTAAAATAAATTAATTAATAGTGATTATTTCATCTAAAGTTTTAAATTATTAACCAAAAATAATTTCTATGATTTGAAGAGTTTCATACACTCTTGTCACGGAAATAAACGTCAGTCCTTCGTGGATTAGTGGTAAGAATTTGACACTGCGACGCACACGATTAGAGTTCAAAACCCATATGTGGTTTTCTCTTTTTTTCTTTTAATAATTTGAAATTATGCAGAGATCGTTTTGATTTGAATCACTAAACATTTATGTCAGTCGTTACTAGTATTAGAAGTGTTTAAAGTTACACATAAATATCTTTTTGAATTTGAATTATTTTTATTTCCGTTTTATAACATTGGAATGAGAATAAATTGTAAATAATGAGTTTTTCGAAAACTTGTTACCTAATATGTATAATATTTTCTATTATTTTTTGATTGAGTAAAACAAAAGTTTTATCCTTGGTGGGAATTGAACCCCAATCTTCTTGTCAATAGACCACGTGTTTAATAATTACACCAACTCCACATACAATAAATGTTTTCGGACAGAACATACCTACCTTTAGTTTAGTCAAATATTTCAGTTGAGTTATTTTTATTATTAAATAAACTTAAAGATTTATAATTTAAAATCGCTACTAATTAATGTTTTTTACTTTAATTCTTAATTTATTCAATCATTTATTCTTACATCAGAAATTATTAAAATAAAATATTTTCGCGGTCATCCGTATAATTATGACTGAAGTCAAATAGCCACGTCTAAGAACTAGCTTTATCTCATTCTATCTCACAAAATCCATCTTCTATCCTTTCCGCTATTTTGCCGGGTTTTAAAACGACTTTAAACACTTCTAATACTATAATAACGTCTAAAGGTGTGAGTTATTAATGTAATGTAATGTAAATTATAGGTTTCTATTGATTATTTCCCACCTTTACGAGTTTCATCTCTTTTTATTTCACAAGGTAACTGTATTTTCTATCTCTTACGTTAAAAAGTCGGGTGATAAAGTACTCACCACTGTATATAGGTCCCTATATGGAGAATTTTTTTTGAGTGCGGAAGGGTTTTGGCACTTCTAAGCCTGACTCTAGATCGAAATACTTTATAGCTAATCTTATTTTTGGAAGTTCATTAGATATTTTATTGCTGTATATTCTTCGATGAACTGGAACCCATAGGACTTTATCACTGTAACGTTTGTCCATGGCATATATATGCGCAGACGATGGGATTCGAAAATTGCTTTTTGTTTATTTTCTTAAACCTAAATCCTATGCGCCGCAAACTTGCGCAAACTTATTCTACTGCACTTAATTCGAGTGTCATCTGCATTGAGTTTATTAAGAACTTTGTTTAACAGATGACTAGAAACATTACTGTCACTTCTTTTATTTTTTTGAACGGTTGAAATGTATGTCCGAGTTAGAGCAGCAGTTTCTTCTATAGCAGCAGTTTTGCAAGAACGTGATAAAACGATGAATATCTTGACTTAAAAATATAAGAGAATAGTATGGTTGCAGCTTAAAACAACCTTTTTGAGCATTTTTTTTCGAATTTTGATTAAAGAAATTTATAATAATTGCTAACCTCCGCAACGGAACTGGTACTTGAAGTAAAAGAAAACAGCTAAATAAGAGAAGAAGAATATAAAGATGATTTCGGGGATGCATGTAAAACTTTTTCCTTTTGTCTGCACGTTCCGAGTACAACAATTGTTCCTTTCTATTAATTTTAAAATGTAATTGTTAACACGGGCATTCAACTAAACTATAATAATTGTATAATATGTATTGTAAACACATAATCAAATAAAGTATCCTTCAATAAGTTCGTTCCAAAAAACTACCTAAAAAACTTGACCATTTTAGAGTCTTCTACTTTAAACTATTCTGGGTGGGCGAATGAGATTTAAAACAAAGGCATTATCAGAAACTATGATATTTTTGAAAAACCCAGCAATAGTTCAAAGTTTGATTAAAAAGGGACACATTTTCCGGGTATTTTCGGTTATTTTACTTTCAACCTTAAGCCAGGCTAAGAATCACACCAACCTTTTTTAATGGAAATGGGGTCAAATAAGACATTGCTTTAAATTTCTCGCAATTTTCTATACACCAGTCTCTTAAATTTTTAAATTATGTCTAGTACTTTAGCATGATACTATAACAAACGAGATATGTTCACTTGCCATTCTAATTTTGATCGACTTTGCGCATGTCGTCATGGTGAGACAAAGCCAGGGACTTGTTTGTATCATATTTTAACGATGCAACATATGACAACGTTGTTCCATTACTGTAATGAACAACTTCAAAACTTAAACTGTTAACGGTAAGTATACCTCGATGCCATATCTTGCACTAATAAGTCATAACTAGTTACTTTCTGTAAAAACGTGTTTTGAAAATTAATAAGTAATTTGTAAAATTAATTAAAGAAATATATGAATCTACGATTTGATTGTGTGTATTACAAACAAAATAAATATTGCTACAAAACATAAATTAAATATTAAAAAAAAACATAATTAAAAGGCCGGCAAAATGTAAAGAATTTGACCATAAAGGAAAAGCGGGTCAAACATGAGACTTTATGAATATTATTTAGACATTTATTTTACAATCTTTGTGATTTTTCTTTTGTAGTATTGTAATTATCTTTAATATTTTGATTTAGAATTTGTATTTTAAAATACATTTTACATCTAAAAAAAGTAATTTTACATCTTCGCTAACATTTACATATTTTGCAGCTTCTATTAAGTTTTTTAAACAATTTTTTGTTATTTTTAATGTGTCGCCATTATAACTACGAAAAATATGTTCCAGTTCACTACATACATCCAAAGTAACTTTTTTTAAAGACCTATCAAAAATAAAAGTAATTAAGTTATATATTATTATCTATAGAAACATTTATTATTATCCATAGAAACATTTACTCTGCTGTTATTAATATTAATTCTTTTTATTTATATAACTAGAATTGCATCAAATGAAAAATTTAAATATAATTTTAAAGCTTAACTTGCTGTCATTAATTTTGTCAATTTGGCATTTTGACAACTTGTCTCAGGCTTACGTCACAAGAACATGCGCGTTGACTTATCTTGTTTTGTTATAGTATCATGGTACTTTAGTTGATGTATAAAAAAATACATTTTAAAATTAATATTTTTAGCTTGTTATTTCTTAGTTTACCAAATGGTGAAACTGATGACCTCAGGTGTACATACAATGATAAGCGTTTGTTCGAAACTTTTTTCCACATTTCGAAGCATTTACAAAGTGATTCGCAGGTATTCGTTGACGAAAATCTAAAGAAACAAGTGGTGTTCTATAGATTTTACGTTTTGTTCCTTTCTGCACATATGATGACCTTTATATAATATATAAAGCCATTAGAAAGGGAAAAGAATGTCTATGTTCAATCTAGAACTCGCTGGTTTCTCCCTTTCGCTTTAAGTATGTATTACCATAAAAATATAAAAGCAAGAGGACTATATGAAACTCTATTTAAAAACAAGTAAATATGTAAACATATATACCTACATTTAAATATAGTAAAACATAAATATCTGCTAATTTAATATTACTAGTTTTGCTGATATTTAAGAGGATCGGAGTCTAACGATCCATCGTTTCCGTCGCCTGGTGTAATGTTTGATGTTCCAAAAATCGTAAAAATAAACTGTATTTTCAATACATTGAAAATTAGGAGTGAAAATTTTGAAGAATGAAACCTGTTAAATTCCTATACTTTACTATAGGAAAAATTCATTTTATGGCCGCCATTTTAAAACCGGTTCGAATTTTTTAAATTTGAAACCTTAGGGGGAATCTACTCAACAATCTGTTTAATTATTCGAAAAAAATATTCTCCTATCGATCTCCGTATAGGAGGAGTATTGCGCACAAGAAAAGGGCTTAGCCTTTTAGTATATAAGATGTGATATGAAAAACCAATAATTTTATTTATAGTTAAAATGAGTTTACAAAAGGTAAACGAATTAGTGTAAAAACAAAGCTGTTTTTACAAGAAATTTTACAAGACGAATTGTGAATATCTATATCACACAAACTGAAGCGCTTATCTACAACAGAAATCAGGAATATGCTAAAAACTGACCCGACAAGAAAGAATAATGACTTTAGCAGCTGATTGACACATAAATATCAATGCAACGAAATAAGATGATTTTGTATCTAAGACAAATAATAATATATTATAAACTTTATATAGATACAAATGTAAATTAAAACTACAAATATACAATATAGTAAATATGTGTTTAAATAAACGTAAAATGTTTCATTAAAAAGTTAAAGATAAATGTTCCAAATAAAGGTTAAAATGTCTCAATTTGCGGGACAATATTAAATAAAGACATAAAGTAGCAATTATAACTTTTATACAAGTACACCCGTACTTGTTATGAAGCAGCAAACAATGTAATAGGTGTATAAGATAATATATACTTTAACCACGTGAAATAAAGGTAGCGAAATGCTACCATGTAGCAAATACCCCTATCTTCTTAGCAGATCAGGTACAAAAGGCGTCTGAGTAGCCTCTGTATCTCATCTGATGAAACTCGTCTCTGTTAATTGATCAGACTCCACTCCTACTGGCTGGAACTATTGTCTGTAAGTCACTGATGGAACTCGTCTCTGTTGACTAAGCAGCTCCCACCCCTACTGTCTGTCACTGACTGGTACTGACTGGTACTGGTACTGGCCATTGGATTAATAGTTGTTTTTTTGCCAATTTGACGCTACGTGTGGGCAACAATTACAAACTAATCTGCACTTTAACGAAAGCCAGTAATTTATTTATCGTTCTTTGTTAACGTACAATGTATGAAAAAACAGTCTTTTGTTTGCAACAATGTATTTAAAACAACGTTTATTGTTCGATAGCATCTATATTTTTTACGCAAAATCTTTTCGGTTAATATTATACCAATGTTCATATAAAGTTGCGAAACTGCAACAAGGTGTTCCCCAAAAAAATTCAGGGAAGACAAATCTGGTTACTAAGAAGGTCACTTTATGCTACCTCTTATACAAATCCAATGCAGCGGAAAATGTTTGCTAAATATTAACGAACAAGTAAAACACAATGCGGAGAACCATCAAGTTATAAATAAAATGATATTTTTGATTATTTTCAATATTTCAGTCAAAGCAGAATTAATAACGTCGTATGATCTCACCAGTTGATCACCAAAAATACCAACCTATTCACTTAATTTTTGCAGTTGTTGTGTATGTACCTCACGGCAAATCCTGGAGTTTTAAAAAATTACGGTAATTGTGACGATTTAGAGTTCCATTTATAATGCATTTATCTGAGAAAAGAATATTAACCTTCATCGGACGGGCTTCAAAATATTACACAAAAGACGGGCCAGAGTCTGAATGGACCCCATTCTTAAATTAGTGAACTATGCTTATACGAAAATAAACTATATCAGTAACAAATTATTTTTATAGTATTGAACATTTATTAGGATAAGGCATACACATTACTACAAAATACATTCTACTGCTGACGCTAACAGACTAAATAATAACTACATACTATTTGTACAATGTGCATAAACTGTAGAACTGTAAAAACATATGATAATTTTTCTTTATGTATGTCAAATGATTGCATTAGGTTTAAATATAATCAGAACCTACAATTTTATGTAAATTTTGCTTACACCAAGTGTCATAGATGAACTTTCTCATGTGTTTCACATGTTTTTATTGTAGTATATCACGAAAATTACTAAAGGAATGATTTATTAATATTATACAATATCATCACCTTCAGCAGTGGGCACTATTTATTGTTTTGTTATTGTTAGCGTTGCTATTGTTGAGAAGACCAGTCAGTTTACGCATTATGAACACTGATCATTTTCATTATGCATCTTCCTGATAAGGTAACCCGTGCCACATATTTCCTGGAGTAATTGAAGTAACTTTGCAACTGCTAAATATTATTCGATTCATGTTAGATATTTATTGAACGTTTGCATTTATAATGTATCATGCAACAGGTGATAAATACGATGCAATTATTATCTAGAAAGGATATTATTCATCTTTACAGACAATATAAATTGTAAGCAATTCTTAAGGATTTTCTAATTTGAAAATGACGGAAGATATGTAATAATTCATTAATTAAAATTAACTATCGAAGGTGGCTTAAATGATAAGCTCTAACTCATTACTTATAAAGATTAATTTGTTACGTGATTCAACGATGCATTTAGCACATTCAGTGTAACCTTTCATTGACAAAGTTATTAAAAGTAATTTTTGCACTATGAAAAAAACTCTAAAAAAATTTTTTAACTGTCATTCTTTTTATAGCGTTAGATTACAGGTCTTTCGTTAAGTTAGCAAATTTCGATGGGTTAGATGGTTTCGCTGGTTTAGATGGTTTTGTTGGATTAGCTGGTTAGCTGGTTCTTAGACAGCTTGGAACAGAAATTTGTTAAAAACAACATCAAAATAGTTTTTTAGTCTAGATATGCTGATGATTGCATAGTTCTCATACAGAAAACCCAAGTTAGATATAACTATATCTTGTAATAATGATTCTCTAGAGTACAATATTTACAGAAAAAACCTACTCAAAAAGATCATGTTATAAAGGGTGTTTTTTTAGAGGTATTGAAATTTAAGTTGGCACTTTTTTAACTGTCGACCATTTTGACAGCTGTCAAGTGATTTATGTTAAGTTTGGTTGGCATTTTAGCATTCATAGATTTGAGTCTTGAACAACGCTTCAAAATTGTACAAATTTATTTTGAATATTATGATTCTGTTCGAAATACATATCGCGCATTACGTCCATTTTATGGTCAACATAATTGTCAATCGGAGCAAGTAATTCGATTAACCGTTAAAACGTTTTTGCACCTCGTTTTATATGCAAACAGGAAGACCCGAGACTATTAATTTTATGTGGGATATGTGAAGGTGCTATAAGACATAAAACAATTGACCACTTGGAGGACAATATTCGCCGCGTTATTGCGGATATAAGTACAGCGAAATATATTGGAAAAAGTGATCTAAAATGGAACCTCCAGATTAGACTACGTCAGATCCAGCCTTGACGGTCGGGTGCCAAAAATAATCATATTTAAATTATAATGCTCAAATAAAGTCAATTTTTTGTCAATTTATAAATATCATCTTTGTTTTATTTCATTCCAAACTTCTATACCTCTAAAAAATCACCCTTTATATAATCTAATCATCTAACCCAACATAAAATTTCTGCTTTCAATATGTACATTATGTAAATGCTATATAGGCTTCTTAAATTTCGACTATCTTAATCGCCAGCTTCACTAGGGTCAGTTAGTTCTTCTTCTACTTTTACTTTAATTGTATTATTTTGATAGTTAATTTCGATCGTTTTGATTATTTCTAGAGGTATCTCTCTATAAATATAGAGTCGGTGCATGATCTTCCCGACCTAAAACCTTATTTAACAATAAAACACTGAAAACTTTGTTTTCAAACTTCCACAAAATTTATTTTAAATCTTATCACTACAGCGGTTTCGGCTGATAGATAGCCTTTCTCAAGTGATCTATTTTTGGCTTGGGTTTACAAATTTATAGTCTCTAATGAAATAGGTTGAGGAGGGGAGAACTGTTTGTCTCAAGTTGGTCATTCAGAATTATATCTGTGTTTTTTAATTTGTTGATTTCCATAGATTCTAACAAAGATAGCTTAAGGCCTTTATTTTAAATGTGACGAATTTTAAATTTGTCATTAAAAGAATGATTATGATCTAGAAGGTGAAGTGCGTATGTCGAATCTGTTTTTCTATTCTTGAAAGCCCTTTTATGTTCTGCTATTCGTTTATCAAAGTTTCTACCAGTTTGACCGATGTAAGTTTTTGGGCAGTCGCCACATTGAAGTTTGTACACACCACTATTTAAGTGGTTTTTATTTTGGCTCTTGTTATTTTTAATATATTTGCCAAGGTTGTTATTTGTTCGGAAAGCTGGTGTTATTCCTTTCTTTTTTATGTGTTTGGCAATTTTTGTTGTTATTTTGCCTGTATATTATGTATTCGAGCAGAAGGTACTGGGTTTTTTCTCTGGTGGTGGAAATACTAATTTCAGAGCTTTCTTGTGTAGTTTTTGATTTAACATTTTATTAATTGTTTGTTTGTTGTATCCGTTGTTTACTGCTATTTGCTTAATTATATTTAATTCTGTCTCAAAGTTGTCTTTTGACATCGGAATTTCTGTTAATCTATGTAACATACTATGATAAGCTGCCAGTTTATGTTGTGTTGGATGGGATGATGAATTGTGTATAGTCGTGTCGGTATGGATAGGTTTATGAAATATGGAGAAGTCATGTTTGTTTTGAAGTCTGCTAATTTTTAAATCTAAAAAATTTATGCCTCGATTTTGTTCTGTGGTATTCTTCAATATGACTATGAAGTGAATTGATAAACGATAAAAATTGGTCGAGTTGCCTGTTAGTTCCTGTGAAACATACCAGTACGTCGTCTGCGTATCTCCACCAATATAAAAACTGTTTGAATACGGGATGTTTTGAAATCTTTGTCTCTAGATGATCCATAAAAATATCTGATAGCAATGGGCTTAGAGGATTACCCATTATAAGTCCTGCACTGTTATTTGTATATATTTTATTATTAAATTCAAAGTAGTCCTGGTTTATGCAAACTTCAAGAAGATGTAAGATTTCAGATGTAATTATTGGATTTGTACTATTTTGGTCTAAAAGGTTTTTTACTAGAATAAAATTTCTGTAGGAGGGATACTAGGAAAAAATTTTTTACGTCAAATGAAATTAATCTGGAGTTGTTAGGTAATTGAAAATGTTGTATTTTATTAACTAGTTCTATTGTATTTTTTATGGTAAATTTAGGTGAAAATTTAGTGTGTTCTAAAATAATCTCTAACAATTTTTTTGAAAGTTTATATGACGGAGCTGTATAAAAAGAAACTACAGGTCTTATTGGGTGATCCGGTTTGTGTAGTTTAATGAAAGAGTATAATTTAGGAGGCTGTGGCTTCATGATATTAAGGTATTTCTATCTATGAGGTATTTCTGTTTTTATCGTATATCAATTCACTTCATAGTCATATTGAATTTACAATAGAAATAGAACAAAATCAAGGCATAAATTTTTTAGATTTAAAAATTTGCAGACTTCAAAACAAACATGACTTCTCCATATTTCATAAACCTACACATACCGACACGACTATATACAATTCATCATCCCATCCAACACAACATAAACTGACAGCTTATCATAGTATGTTACATAGATTAACAGAAATTCCGATGTCAAAAGACAACTTTGGGACAGAATTAAATATAATTAAGCAAATAGCAGTAAACAACGGATACAACGAACAAACAATTAATAAAATGTTAAAACAAAAACTACACAAGAAAGCCCTGAAATTAGTATTTTCACCACCAGAGAAAAACCCAGTACCCTCTGCTCGATTACATATACAGGCAAAATAACAACAAAAATTGCCAAACACATAAAAAAGAAAGGAATAACACCAGCTTTCCGAACAAATAACAACCTAGGCAAATACATTAAAACTAACAAGAGCCAAAATAAAAAACACTTAAATAGTGGTGTGTACAAACTTCAATGTGGCGACTGTCCAAAAACTTACATCGGTCAAACTGGTAGAAACTTTGATAAATGAATAGCAGAACATAAAAGGGCTTTCAAGAATAGAAAAACAGATTCGACATACGCACTTCACCTTCTAGATCATAATCATTCTTTTAATGACAAATTTAAAATTCTTCACATTTAAAATAAAGGCCTTAAGCTATCTTTGTTAGAATCTATGGAAATCAACAAATTAAAAAACACAGATATAATTCTGAATGACCAACTTGAGACAAAAAGTTCTCCCCTCCTCAACCTATTTCATTAGAGACTATAAATTTGTAAACCCAAGCCAAAAATAGAACACTTGAGGAAGGCTATCAGCCGAAACAGCTGTAGTGATAAGATTTAAAATAAATTTTGTGGAAGTTTGAAAACAAAGTTTTCAGTGTTTTATTGTTACATAAAATGAATTTCCATTAAGTAACGGTCGAATGCATCAATTATTTAAAACCTTATTGTTTTTCTGCTAGAGTTATAATTTCATTCATATTTATCGTTACCACTTTGATTCTTAATTTTAGTATTGTGTTTAATAAATTAATTCCTCTGTAATTTTCAGGGTCAGATTTCTCTCACTTTTTGAAGAGAGGTATTACGATGATTGATCTCAATTCTTGAGGAATTCTGTTTTGTTCTATTATTATTTGGATTAGTTTTAGTAGTTGTTTGGTCAGATCTGGTCCTCCGCACTTTAGAAGTTCGTTCGGTATTATGTCCTCTCCTGGTGGGTTTCTGTTTTTCTATTTTCTTGCTTTAACTCTTTACCTCCTTACTATTTATTTCTTAGTTTGCCGTCACCTCTGATATTCGTAGTTCATTATCATGTCCTTTAGCAAATAGGGATCGAAAGTAGTCTGCCCTTGTTTCCTTCTAAACGTGCTTCATTTTTAATAGTTCGTTCATCTCTTTTCTTTGTCCTCTAATCATTCTCCATAGCTCTTTCTATTTTCTGTAGACGTCGGATTCCATCTGTTTTGAGAACTTCTGTCAGTGTTTCCTTTTTATTTGTGTTTTTGTGAACTAAAGTATTCGTTTCATTTCTAATTCGTTTATAGTGGTTGTATGCCTATTGTGTTTGTTGTGTTCTGTATTCTGTATTATAAAAAGGCTTTTATGTGCCTAATTAAAACCTTATATTATCTCCACAAGATTGTGTCGAGACGTTCAATATTGTAGGAACATAATACAAATAATTTATAATTTTGTGAAAGTTCCTCTTATTTCTTAAAAAAAAAAACAGGATCTAAAAGTATTGGAAACCCAGTACCATGTTCAGTGGAAACTTAATTTAAAATGTACGCTGAATATGCTATTTGGGAAATACTAACTTCGTAACCCTTAATTTGTCCCTATAGCTTTTCCTTATATATCTAGGCTACATCAGCTTTAAACTATAATTTCTATAGCATAGTGCTATACATAGCCTATCTAGAAAGGTTGGATTTAAGATACAACGTCTTTTATTAGTGGTAATACTGGCAGTGCCATCTATTACAATGTAGGAAAATTTAATTTCAATATAGCCGAAGGTAAACAGGTGTGTGCCCACATGCTGCGTGAAAGTTAATAAATATTGTATCACAAAAGTATTACTAAATATTGTATCACTTGTCTTATCAGCAGCTGATTAAGAATTTTTCTACCTGGTTCTAGTTGTAGTGTAGTTAATAATTTTATCGCCTCTGGTATACATGGTGGGTTACTGGGCAAGAGAGTGTTCGCAAGTTCCTTATTTTATCATCGCACAAATTGTACGGGGTTTCTAACCTCAGCGTTTTGGTGGCTAGTCTGTAAGCTCTACCCCATAAGTCTTGTACAGTTTCTGCTTACATGTGCGCTTAGTCCTCTTGATTAGCTTATTTGGGTCATTTTTAGCGCGTTTGTAGTCGTCTTTAGTCTGCTGGGTCATATTCCATTGTGCGATTCTAAGGCATTCTGTCAGATTTGTTGAATTTCATCATTCCACCAGTATGGTACGATATATGCACATCTTATCCTATTGCTTAGGTTGAATGGTTTTATGATTGAGTTTCTGAAGGTGGAAACGTCAGAAATCTTTGCTTTGTTGAAATCGAGTATCTTTCTGTTATTATTTGTTGTGACCTTTGTCCCAATTTCAAAGGAAATATACTTATATAGGGTGAAGATGTTCTTATCTAGTACATCCCAGTTTATGATTTTGTTGGCGTAGTTGTTTGACGCCAGGGTAATATCTACGTGACTTCGCGATTCACTTCTTTTAAAATTTTTAATTAATGATAACAGGTCGTTCGCTAAAATCCATTTGTTCTATATTTCCGTTTGTTTTAATTTCTTGGGGATCCCCATAGAATGGATTTGGCGTTTAGATCACCAACGATTATAAAATGTTTTTCTGTAAGTGATGCCTCTATGGTGCTCTCTACCTTGTCTTTATATTGTGTAGTGTTAATATTCGGTGAAATATAACAGGCTATTATCGCGACATCGTTCACAATAATCTTAATACAACCTTTCTTATTGATGATATTTTTTAAGCTCAAACTCTTATTCACCAAGAAAACGGCAACATCTGACCGTGTATCGGTAACCCAACCCGATACACCTAACCTAATCTAACCCAACGGTAACCCGATAACTGTCTGGAGATAATTCTATTTGGTTTGGAAACTCTAAAATCTGCTTTGATTTCCAAGACTTTTAAATGCATCAGGTCGTGTGCCACCTTAGCCACTCCCATGTTTACCTGCAGAATCTTAAGACTTTTTAATCAGTTCGAATCCACTTTAAGTCTGTACCACTAGCTATTTGGTCAAAAGGTGTGTCGGGTTTCTTTAATATATTCTATTAAGACAATAATGACACTATCCTGAAAGTATAGTGACAGAAGGGGACCAGAAGGGGAAGGTGAACGAATGGGGGGTTTAACCTGGCAAGATTCCCCGCGGCGCTGTTACACAGGAATATCAATTGCTCCATGAGTGTGGAGTGGGCGGCTCCATCAAAGGGTTTGTTTCGCGATCGATTTCTATTCTAGGGACAAGGTTGGTACACTTGTGCTGGGTCAATGTTTCTGGAGTGCTCTGCCAACCTTGCTCTCTAAAGAACCTTATGGAAGGCCATATACTTGCCGTTACCAATGCGGTGCTGTTCTTTACATATAACGCAATATGCTTTATCTTTGCGTATTTCAAAGGTATGAATCTCCTTTTTTCGTACGAGGCCAACCTTTAAGTACCCGAGGTGTAGTAACCTTCTTGCCCCCTGCGCGGTAAGAACGACCGTGGCTGCCTTTATATGGTTTCGAGCTTAAGGCCGTTCCTTGCGTTTTTGGGCATACCTAAGTTCCAATGTAAAAGTTTATATCAAATAACGCAAAAACTATGGCAGATATTGAGATGATTCTTTTTTTATATGAAAGGTCTTAAAAAGTTCTAGTGCACTATTTAGTTGTAAATTAATAAATTGTTTAAACAATATTTTTTTTTCAAATATTTTTGGTTAAAATAAACGTAAAAAATTTTTTTTTGAAATAGGGCACTACAGAATTTGATCCACTTTCCGAATCTGTTTTTATTTTTAACATAAAGTGTAACACAAAGCAGCTATTTGGTATAAACTTTTTTAAAATCTCAAATTTTGCTAAATGTAACTTTCTCTCTCGGCCAGTACAGGCTGTCCTTGTCGATAGTTTCTGTATTCTCGTCGACACGGTTAGGTTGGTTAGGTAAGAAGTATAATACCCTCTCGAAGGTGGGTCATAAATAATGTTGAATAACATTATTAGGGTTTATTTCGACTTTTGACAAACCAGTGTGTTAATTGTTTTTAAAATGGGTAGTTCACGAAGAAGTTTATGTTCCGATTGAGGAAATTTTATATAAATAAGCAGTACCTATAATAAGTACCTATAATTTGATTAAATTTTTATATGAATACAAATATTTTCTGTTAATTTGTAACATTTTCCTTCTAAATGTTTATACTGTTTTTATAATAATACTATTGTTTCAGTATTTGCTTATATAATAATTTATTATGTAGAAACAGCGTAGAATTTTGGTCAATCAGCCAGTACATTTTTTTGTATTTCAATCAGAATTATTATTTTCTTTTCTTCTTTACATAAAAGCTTAGAGTAATACTCAAATATTTTGCAGTATTTGAATACGGAATTTGATTATTTATATTTATTGGACAATACCCAAATATTTTGCTGTATTTGAATATGGAATTTGATTATTTATATTTATAGGAATATTTATTTTCAACGTTTTTGTTAGTAAAGTTTACATAATATATGAAGTTTGTTTCTTCACTTGCTTGTCCAGCCATATTAGTCCAGGCTAATAAGGATTTTCTCGTGACACTCAATAATCCAGGTAGCTGACAACTTTTTTAGTTATTGTAGACCTATAAGAAGAAAACCTACCTGTTTCCTGCGTAAAGTTCGGAGCCGTTTTTTAATGATTAACAATTAATGCAAAAAACGCGATTCTTTCGATTTTTGCACTCTATTATTTATTTATTTATTTTTACGCACAATAGGCCGTTAAGGCCTAAAGCATTTTTTTTACAACATAATTCTAATATTAACTAATTACAATTATTTTAAACAAAACTTTAACGTAAATATGTATATATAACATTCTTAACTACTTTGAAGGACCTGGTGTACAATATTTTTCCATTCGCTTCTATTTTGTGCTTTTTTTTCCATTCCCTCACCTTCACGTGTTTAAGGTCTTCCTCCGCTTTACTAATCCACCTCGTTCTGGGTCTACCTCTTCTTTTGGGGTCGATTAATTTTCTGGTTATTACTAGTTTAGGAATTCTGTTTGCTGCCATTCTTTCCACATGTCCCAACCATCTGATTCTTTGTGCCTTGACAAACTTGGTAATAGTAGGTTCTTTGTATAAAGCCATTAATTCATTGTTGGTTCTTCTTTCCCAACCATTTTCTGCCTTTCGTCCTCTGAATATGCATCTCAATCTTTTCCTTTCCCATCTTTCCAGAGTATCCTCTTCCTTCTTATTTAATGTCCAGGCTCACCGGCATATGTTACTGTGGGTCGAATTACTGTTTTATATATTCTGAGTTTACCTTGTCTAGAAACGTATTTTGAGTTCAGTAGGGCTCTTAAACCACCTAATTTTTTATTCCCTTTTGCTATTCTGGCTACGAGCTCCCATTTATCTTTTCCATTTTCATCGAAAACTACACCTAGGTATTCAAATTTGTCCACCCTTTTAAAACTATAGCTTTTACCACTTACTGACCTCATACTAAAGTCTTCTTTTTTCCCTTCTGTTCCTTCTATGATCATATATTTAGTTTTGTCTTCATTTAGTTCTAATCCAAATTTCTGTGCTTCTTCGATGATTTTCTTCACAACTCTTCTTAATTCTTACTCGGTTTTTGCTAGGATCGTTAGATCATCAGCAAATGCCAAGCACTGGTGCTCATTTTTCATGATCGTTTCTTCCATCTTCATGCTGCATTTTCTGATTACAGTTTCTAATACTAATTTGAATAATGTAGTGGATAAAGGATCTCCCAGTCTCAAGCCTTTTGCAACCGTAAATTGATCTGATATGTGACACTGCCAAGCAGGGTGCTAACAGGTGAAGATGTTAACAGAGTAATGCCTCTATAGTTCTTACAATCCAGTTAATCGTCCTTTTTATGCAACGTATATTATTTCATTTAGCCACTCTTCTGGAAAAAATTCATTTTGCCATATAAGTACTATTAGTTTATGGGTTACTGCAAAAAGCTGATCATCACCTTTTTTTATATATTTTCCAACAGATTTAATCGATTCCTGTGGCTTTATTGTCTTTGAGTTTTAGGACGGCATTTGACACTTCTATTATTGTTGGGTGTTCACTATGTAGTTGTCGATGTAGATTTTGTTGATTGTCTATGTTGTAACCTCTTTCAATATCGTTTATATCATATATTATATAAATATATATATATATATATATATATATATATATATATATATATATATAATATGATATAATAATAATGTACTTATTCTTCTTCTTCAAGTTCCACTCCTATCGGAGATTGGAAATCATTCTGGCAATTATCATTTTGTTGGATATGCGCCTGAATAGTTCAGTTGAATTGCATCCAAACCATTCACGGAGATTACGTAACCACTAGATTTTACGTCTTGATGTGTGATGTATGATGTGCCCCAAGTATTCTAATTTCCTGATTTTTATGGAATTTAAAACTTCGCATTGTTTTCCTAGTTGTTCGAGAACTTGTTCGGTTGTTTTGCGATCCGTGACCAAGCTTGAATCCCATATAAAAGGGTAAAGAAAATATAACATCAAAGCATTCTTATCCGGAGCGATATATTGATATCTCGATTACAAAAAAGTTTTCTCGTTCTATTAAAAGTTGACCGTGCAATTCCAATGCGGCATCTTATTTCTTTTGTCTAATCAGTATCTTCTGTGATCCATGCTCCAAGGTATTTGTACAAAGATATTTGTTCAATTTCTGTATTATCTAGTACTAGCTTAACTTTGATGCTTTGTGCTTTTGTAAATACCATGAACTTGGTTTTCTTCAAATTTATTTTTAGTCCAAAAAATGTACCTATAATATGATATAATCCTTATAAAATGTCTTCCGACGTTCATTTTTCATTCAATTCGGTTGTTCCATTGTTTTTTAAGTTCTTTCGAGCTCATTAAGTTTCTTATTCCTTCCATCCGTGTTTTCTAAGGTAATCCTCTCTTCTGGATTACGGTAGGTGTTCATACAGGTACTTGTTTTAGGAGTCTCTTGTCTTTCATTTATTGGACCTGTACCCATTTGAGCTGCTTTCGATGTATGCCATCCATGACTGTACCTTCTATTCTCATACTTTATTGCATTATTTTCGACGAGATATCTTTCTTCGATATTAATCTGTCTCTGTTAATCGTCGTGTTTCACAACCGTATAAATAAAGCATGCTTTTTACCACAGTTTCATGGGTTGTAGTACTAGAGAGAGCATGTCAGCTGTGCCAAAACGAAAAATAATCCTCCTTATTGCTTCCACTGGAATAAGCTTGACCATTTAACTGGGCCCGGGCTACCTCTTTCTAATTCTTTAAACTCCTGTTTTGAAATTAATAATTATTTTGTCTAATTACCTATTTAGTTGTCAAAACAGATACATTGTTAACTAAAGAAGTGAAAGTGGTTCAATTTAGAAATTATATAGTAAATAATAAATATTTGAAAACTGATGCACATATTCCTCCCGCGATTTACGCTTCAAGTACTAATTTTATAAATCGCACTTCTACTAATAGACGTAAATTCTTTCATTTTAATTTCATGAATGTTTTTATTCAACATTATTTCAAAACCACACTGAATAGAAGGCCGCCCAGTCGTTTATTGTATAGACCCAAGACTTTACACAATAGGGGGTTGTATAAGGTAGGTATAAAGCTTACCTCTAGTACAAGATGACGTTTAGAATATTCTTCGTGAATGGATTTTGTTTTTGTAAAGAAAGATATTTTTGAAATAGACATCTCTCTGAATTTTACCGTTACAATTATCGAGGATAAGCCTTAATAGTGAGCTTAATGTGTTCCTCCTCAATGTTCTCGATAATGCCTCTTAGGTGTATGATGGCCTGTTTTTCTGTGCCCAACAAAATTCGTTGGTAAAAAACAACAAAACTTGGAAGAATTGAGTAAATATTGTGAAAAACACGAGAAAACAATTTGAAAACTTGCGTTGTGTTACCGGTGCTTCGTTTAGTTAGCCGATTTTGGTAGGTTATTGGATTTTGTTAAGCAAGATGGTTTCACTGGTTTAGATGGTTTCGTTGGGTTAGCTGATTAGCTGGTTTTTAGACAGCTTAGACATTAGTTAACAACAAAAACAAAATAGTTTTTTGGTTTAGATATGCTGATGATTGCGCAGCTCTTATAGAGTAGAATAGTACTAGAGTACAATATTTACACCCAAGCTACTCAAACATACATGAAACTAAATCTAATCATTCAACCCAACATAAAATCTCTGCTTTGAATACTACATTGAGTATATGTATGAACGCCGTACTGTATCAAATTACCGAAAAGGGGTTCAAAATTTTCCAAATATTAAAGATTGTCCCTGCATTATGTAGCAGGTCATTATTTTTGTATTACATTTCTAAGTACTAAATGCCATAGAAAAATGTTTGATCAAAATACCCACTCTCCCTGTAGTATTGATCTATATGTGATTCATTCTTTGTCAAATGACCCCAAGAATTTCTCATGGGCTTGTAGTCTATACCTAATTGTTACGCCAAAAAATATTGTTTCCATAATTTATCGACGTACCTCGTATACGACAACATGAAATTATTATGTATTTTACCAAATGTTCATTATAACAGCTCTGTGATGAATGAAATGTACGATAAACACGTAATTATATTTACCCAAGATATGAAAACTACAGAAAATATTTTTATGAGCATTTAAATAAGATTAAATTCATAAAACTTTTAGTACATATACACCTGAAAGAAAGTATGTACTTGAGTTTGATTGCCCTTGAAATATTAAACTTTGTTTATAATTTTTATTAATGCAATATGTATATATAAAAACTAGATTTTTGTCTCTATTACGAGATTCTAAAGAACAATGTCAAACATAGACGAATTATTTTTATTTGTAAAAATCGTAGAATCTGCTCGTATTATCTGCAAGAACTACACTGTATAAACAAGGTACCCCATAAGAGATGAATAGGGAATTTATAGGAGATACTCCAAAATAAGGTTCAAGAAGTCGCCTAGGCGAAAAATTGTACAAATTTTTGTAAACTATTTTTTTTTAAACAAATTGTAACAATTAATTTTTTTCAGCCCGGACATTTTCTGTAATTTGTTGGATCATTCTGAACAAAGTAAATCTCCTGTAGGTTTTATTTTTTGTAATCTTGGTTGTTTTCGACTTATAAATAATTTAAAACTGAAAAAACACAAAATTACGATTTTCAAGGCTCAAAATCACAAGTAAAAAATATTTTGAATTCACCGATGACCTAAACGTAAGTTCAAACCTTATTCTACCATTTCCCTATAAGTATTTTGGGCCTATTTTATTTTAGAACGTTGTCTTTTAATCGATAATGAAGCACTTATGACATGACGGGCGCTCGAGCTGCGGCGTGTATAAGAGAGAGAAACAAGATCTAGAAGACACATTTTTGGTGGTTTAAATTCTTATTTTACAAATTATTGTAATGTCCTGCCCCATACGTATTGGATTTCATTGTACGTCCTGCCATACGCGCTTTATTATCAATTAAAAAAAATGGTTTAATAAGTAATATGAACGAAGAGTGTTATTAAGATGATTACGCCCGGGAAGTCCGACAAGCGACATAATCTAGCCCTAGTGAGTTTGACCCGAGTAATAGATAGGCGTAATCATCCAGTAACACCTGTAGTACATACAAGATCAGTAGTATCCCATTTTCTGTTATGTAGGAGCCAAGACATTAAAATTCTTTTATTCGTCCTACTTCTTTCCTAAGCAATTCGATGTCCTCAATCATTCCAGTTACTCCCAACCATATCTATTTAACTTTCTACCTGCTAACCTTAAGTCCTCCGTCTTTAATAGCCGTTTAGGCCCTCTTCTCCTCAAATATTTCTTTGCTCTTCTCCAAGAACATGATATCATCCGCAAAGAATATTGACCAAGGAGTCCTCCCTTACATTACTTTGTCAGTACATGCATAGTATGAATGAACAAGCAATCATTTCAAGTGTTCGCACCAGAATCGGGCACAGTGTATTGCCTTGGTGTTGGTCTTTTACAGGTCGCCCAACGTGCATGGAAACGGTTATTGGTTGTACTGAAGCAGGTGGCCCATCTCCTGTGGTTAGATGCACGTAGATAAGGTGTCATTTTCATTTTGTCTCATCTTGCTCTGTTAGTGTTTACAGCGCCTGTATTGCCGATATCCTCCAGTCGCAGTTGAAACCAATCGCTGTGTTTAGTTCCGAGATATACCAGAAACTAAACCGTGGGACCTGCCGTACCAGAGGAGGTTTCACTGGAACGCCACTGAGAAAACCTTTTCTGGATTTCAGCCACAGATCTTTGTATGCGTGCTCTTCCGCCTATCATATTTCTGTCGTCAAATGACTGCCTGAAGTACTCCCAGGTTATAGTACACTGTTATAGTTTCTCTATTGGCGTTGCTTTTAGGCCCATGTTGCGATTCAGTATGCTTCGTTTAGGACCACCTCCACTTTCACACTTTCTTAGCGTATGCAGATGGGTATACTCGCTTGTGGAGAAGTTGAGAGCCTTTGCTGTAGTTAGGAGGACGTTCGGCTGTGCACCCCATTTGGAGTAGCAGGGTTTGCGAAGTACGTTGTTATGGAAGGCTACCTTCAGAGCAGTTTTTTTGGCAGTGTACTTTATATGTGAGTGTACAGCTTTACTCAAAGGTATATTGTATGCTCTGCGTATTCCAGTTGGTGTCCGTTCCATCTGATCTTCAGCTTTCCTTTTTCTCTCTCTCGATCTTAGGTGGAAAGAACAGACTTTGGTTTTGGTGAGGTTAGGCTTTAGCAAGTTCCTATTATAGTAAATTGTTAGGTCTTGAAGTGCTTCCACGAGCCTGGTTTCAACCCCTTCGAATGTTCTATCCTGTGCAGCCAAAGCAAGGTCGTCAGCATACAGGAAGTGCTTGCTAATTTGAATGATTGGTTGGTCGTTAGTGTAAACGGTAAACTGCATGGGTGATAGTACTTCACCCTGTGTGAAGTCATTCTTCTGGTTCCAATAGCGGATTTTCTTTCTTTCAAATGAGATATAGATTCTCCGGTTTTTAAACAATGATTTTACTACGCTTGTGAATTTTTTATCCTCTGTTAATGCTCTGACCTTTTCAAGAAGTATTCTATGACTGACTGACTAACGCCACACCTGTAATAAGTTTGTCTTGGTAGCCCTCTTCTATGTGTTCAGTGAGATGCAGGACTTGGCTAGTACAGTTCTTTCCCGGTCGGAACCCAGCCTGTTTGGGCATCAGGCGGGTCTCGAGAATTGAGACTGTACCTTACTACCCTTACTAGTAGAATGGTGTAGTTACTTGAAGTGAAAAATTGGAGTAAATTTTTTGAAAGTTTTAATGGCACCGATGACAGAAATTAGAAAAACCTAATTCTATTGTTACTTCAAAGCCTAATGATCTCATTAGAACAAAAGATGTTAATTAGGTGAATAGTGATGAAGATAAAGCAAAATAATTTATTTTAGCTTTTCAAGTTTTTGAACTTCATTTTAAAATTGTCTCAGGTAAAGGAGAAAATATTATTCACAAAAACTTTGGTGCATCCTATCGAACAAATTTAAAACTACCAGAATACATTCCGCTTCATATACACTCTATAGGCAACCGTTAAATTCTTTTCCAAAACGTTAAATGCTGGTGGAGTATTTCAATATTATACCAACCCATACATTCCGAGTTTATATTGTAAAATTATAAAAGGATGAAACAAGTGAATGTAATAAACTGAAAAAAATATGATAATGAACGTGTGCACTTCCTATGATCACAAAGCAGCGGAACCGCGACCCATTTCCCTTCAGTCTGCCAAATTCTTTTGTGGTAAGCTATAATGAATACTCATTAAATTACTTCATTGATAATAATTCGCCCATTGCAACAGACATACAAACAACGATTAATTGATGGATATCAGATTTTTAATTTAGACACTAGACCTTGATTCATTTAAATTACACGTGAAACAAAATCTGTGGAAATATTTTACTGGATTGTTATAAATTTTTGTGTATTTTTTATTTTTAATGAAATTATTATTTTATTACGAATACTTTTTATTAGTAAAATTAAAATAGGGACTTGGAATCATGAGATTATAATAAGCATGAATATGCGACGAGACTTAAATGACTTAAGTGAAGGAATTGTGGTATGTAAGGAAAAGTAATACTAGAAATAGAGACAATTATTGATAGAGAAATAAAAGAGAATATAGCAGAAGTTGTAAGAATGAGTTGGAGGATAATGTCAGTTTAATTTATATTTGATAGCGAAATGATGAATGCACTGTGTATGTGTGTAAATGACCTATTTAGATACATTTCTATAGACAATAATAGTTAGACATGATTTTAATGCAAGTGTGGGTAAAATATAGCCATGGAAAATACAGTTACTTTGTAGTAATAGGTTCCATCGTTCCGGTGACAGACAGGTAATAGGTTCCGGTAACCTATTACTTTTGTCGCCTATTACCCAAGCTGCAAGCAGCTCCATTCCGCTTGGCTTGCTATAGTTTCTTGTAGTAATCCTAAAATGTTTTTTCAATAAACGAATATTTTCTACTGTTTATAGTTTATTTTTGTTTCAACCGTGAGTGATAAACATTCTGCATATCGTCTGCTTACAGGTAAAACATGATAAATGCAGTTTTATACAAAATTCAGTTAGAAATGTAGTTATGTGTAATTTTTAAAGTAGTATCTACTGGTAAAGCCGAATAAGTGATACAATATACCGTTACAAAAATAATGCTGTTTGTAAAAGTTGTAAGTACATATATTTCAAAATAATATACCAGTTAAAAATAATAAATTTACTTATTGCAGAATGTAGAAAATTGTGTACAGGCAAAAAATTATAAATATGACTATAACTTTTTACTTTTAGTACTAAAAGCAAAATATTGGGAAGTACTTTCAGAAAAAACATTATATAGGCATTTATTAATTTGAGCTTTGATATTATAAACAGGAATAACGTAGTAAATACACTTAATATATTTTTCTTTGTTTATATTCTACTCGACTTCAAAATTTTTGTTCAACGAAAACAAAATAAATGCATTTATTCGGTTTTGCTGGTAGGAATTTGCAGCAGTTGACGTAATTATTTGGCTTTGTCAATGAAAGCACGCCCGATAACCGTTAATAAAAGTGGTTTTACTGTGTATAATAAGTCTCTGAACTGTTTTGTTTTGTGTTAAACATGTTTTCAAGGGGAAGAAGATTAGTTGATATGGTAAACACGTCCAAATTATCCCAAGGTACGTAATTTATAATTACTATTGTTGTTGTTAGTATTGCTTTTTTGAGGTTATGTGTTACTTAATTTTTAACAACTAACTGTTATTATAGAGTAATTAATGTAGATCGAAAACTTGAATTGTTTAGTAAAAAATCAATCAAGTTTATATTTTTCTAAAACCTTTTTTGTTAGTTTATAAATATGTAAAGTTAAAAAGTTATACCTAATTTGGCCGCTAATTGTTTATTAATTGTTTCAACAATAAAAGCTGTTTTGTATAAACATTTTTAAAAATATCGGGGAATTCATCATTTTACATTGATTAAAAATGTTTCTATTTTGTTGTTGATTATGCTGAATCCGAATTCTACTTTACACTTGGAAAATTATTTTTTTTAAGTCCTTATATAATATTCTGCGTAACTTGTTTATTATCAATTTTACGAAAAAAAGTTAGTCTTCATAAAATGCTCTGCATGGTCTAAAATCTAGGATGAAAATATCAGATATACAATTTTATCCATTTTATACGAGGTATGTCAAAAAATATGAATTTCGCACGAGAGTAAAGTAATTTTTATTATGAAACGTTGTTTAGAATTTAAAACTATGTTTTAATATGCAACTACATCCTTGTAATTGGAAAACAAAATTTGCAATTTTTTTTAAATTACGGATACCCGACATCATTTTATTACTATGTGATAATTATAGGAAGTTTGTTCATGTTCACAAAATAAGTGGGCTAAATACAATAAATATCGGATTCAGAAGCAAAACAAAAATACTATTACTGATGTTAGGTACTTGTAGAAGGGGAGTTTTGTTTAACTTGATTTTCTTTTTCAGAAGCTTTGGATGATAATCCTTGTTGTTCTAAGGACCTAACGGAATTAGAGCGGATGTTTGACAGCGATGACTCTGATAAAGATCCCACCTACTATCCTCTCTCGGAGTCTCTAACCCAACCTAAAAATTTATTTGGAGAGCAATGGGACAGCAATAAAAAATATGGAGATGATGAAAATTGTATGCAGGTTTATGAAGAAGGCGAGAATAATATTTGCAGAGTGGATCAGTCGGAATATGATATGGCGGAGGAGGAGCCAGAAATCAATGCCAGTGAAATTGTTTTTTCTATTTTGGAGCTGCTATTACACAGGGTGACGAAATCAGC
Source organism: Diabrotica balteata (assembly GCA_918026665.1). Classification (NCBI taxonomy): domain Eukaryota; kingdom Metazoa; phylum Arthropoda; class Insecta; order Coleoptera; family Chrysomelidae; genus Diabrotica; species Diabrotica balteata. Next base: position 45,363,809 of record OU898276.1, on the reverse strand, counting down.
TCGTGTAAAAAATCGTTGGAAGAAAGCAGAACCAGAAAATTGGAAAGTTAACGTGGCGAAAAAAAGACGAGCGGAGGGTTTATCTTATACCCCCAGAAAACAAAAAAGAAGTGCAAAAATACCAAAAGAGATCAATTGCAATAGTTGTTTCTATAAGTGTAGTATTATTTCCTATAATGAAAGAGAGGCTTTATGTCGTCATTACTGGCACCTAAGTTTTGTGGAACAAAAGAATTTTATTCTTAGTAATATTGTAGTAGACACTCCAAAGAGAGTTCTTGCTGTCCGTGGATCTAAAAGGCAACGCGAGTTTACAAAAAAATGTTTCTTTTTCCATAATGGCGAGAAGAAACAGGTTTGCCAAAAGTTTTTTTGTAGTACATTGGCTATTTCATCTAGTGTTGTAAATAATGCTATTCAAAAACGAAATGATTTGGGGCTATACAAGAATAATGACAAAAGAGGCAAACATCTACCTCCTAACAAGACAAGTGAAGCTGCTTTGAACTTTGTAAAAAAGCACATTGAATCTTTTCCTTACATGGAACCACACTACATCAGAAAAACCTCTAAGCGTCTCTATTTAGATGCTTCGTTAAGTATTATGAAAATGTATCGGCTTTACAAAGAAAAATGCAACGAGACCAACATTATTCCAGTTTCGGAAATAACCTATCGGAGAATCTTTTGTAATAATTATAATTTCAGCTTTTTCGTCCCAAAGAAAGATCAATGTTCAATTTGTTCCAATTACAACAAAAGCGACAATGACGAAAGGATAGTATTAAAACAAGACTATGAGGAACATTTAGCCAGAAAGGAGAGAGCCTACTTAGAAAAAACAAAAGACAAAGAAAGAGCCACAAAAGAAGCTCAGTTCCGCTGTGTTACATTTGACCTACAAGCAGTACTGCAAATCCCATCTGGATTGGTGGGGCAGCTGTATTATTGTAGAAAAGTTTGTGTTTATAACTTGTGTATTTATGAAGTAGCTCTGCCAAACGACGCCTACTGTTTTACGTGGTCTGAATTAAATGGAAAAAGGGGGAGTTCAGAAATAGGAAGTGTTCTATTTCATTATCTTACTAAGTGCGTTCCTCCTCAAGTAACTGAGGTCTGCCTGTATTCAGACACCTGTGGTGGGCAGAACAGAAATCAATATGTTGCTGCATTGCTTTTATTTGCTGTTGAAAATATACCCAATTTACAAAAAATTGAACACAAGTTCCTTGAGTCAGGACACAGCTACATGGAAGTAGACATTATGCATAGTAGTATCGAGACGGCAAAGAAAAATTCCGAAGTGTATTGTATGCCAGACTACGTATCAATTTTTAAAAGAGCAAGATCAAACAAGACATTCACTGCTAATGGAAAATCTTTTACCAGGAAACCATACATGGTAAAAGAATTCAAATTTGATGAATTTTACGATCTAAAGCATCTTGCCGACAAAACAATTTATAATAAGTCAAAAGACTGCAATGGAAATCAAGTTAAGTGGTTAAAAATTAAAAAGATGCTTTATCTTAAAGGCGATAGTACCAAAATTTATTTTAATTATGACTTGTCCGACACGTTTTTATTTATCGATGTCTCTCAAAACACGGACCATGTATCACGATTAACAACAAGGTCTAAAAAGCGAGTGCGACAAAGTGCACTTCCGGCAAGTTACACACCTACCTTAAAGCAACTTTATAACTACCCGTTACCCATTAGTGAAGCAAAAAAGAAAGATCTGCTTAGCTTGTGCCAAAAAAAGATTATACCCGAAGAATACCACGGCTGGTATTCTTCCCTACGAACGGATATGGAACCAGATCGTTTACCACAGCCTTCAATTGATGAGGAATCTGGGACAGAAGATGATTAATAATGTTTGGTGAAAACTTTACATAATTTTTTGTTTTTCCATAATTACTTTCAATATATACTGATTTAAATACATTATGTCTTTAGTTATTATAAAAAAGTTAACTTTTATTTTATGTTAAACAATTTTAACATTAATTATAAAAATAATGAGCTTAAAGTAGGTAGGTATTGTTTGGAATGGGTGATACCTTTGAAGAAAATCTACAAGTAAAACCAGATATATGAAACAAAATTGCCCATTATTAATTCTTGTTTCTGAAAATATTACTTTTCATAAAAAACAGTATTAATTAATCTACTGCTATGTTATAAAAGTTTAATTAAAATTCTTTTGTAGTTTATTTTAAAGATAAATGATTTTTACTAACTACAGGTAAAAACAGTTAAATGCACACTTCTCTAATTTAGTTTTATTATATTTTTGTTTAAACTTCCACATACCTAAAAAAGTCGATTTTATCTACAAAGATAGATGTTTGAAGTTTTATTTTAAACTGATTAAAAGTAAAATTAAAAGATATAAGTGGTTCAAATAAAGGTTGAAACTTTGAAATATCAATTACTCAAATCATTGTATATTACATTTATCTGTTTTTACCAGTAAGCCGACGATATGCTTGTTGGTTGATAAAAATAAACATTAAACATATTTATACTACTACACTATAAATTATAAATCATATAAACATAAAGTTTGTTCCAACACGCCACTTTGTACGGTTTCGAAACGGTCACGAAACTGTTTGGCATCGATTTTATGCGCATGCTCCAACTTTGCACCGTTTGATTACCGATGCGAAGAGGAGACGAGTTGGAACGGATTTTGGCACTAACCAAAGCACCGCTTATTCTGTGGCACTGGTGATTGTTTGAGTTGAGTTCTGGCCATTCATTTAAAACAGAGGCCAAGAAAATAAAGAAGAAGAATTGGCTATTTGTTAGCTTGATGCCTCCTCGCTTGCCACCCGTCTTTCTTTCTTTCTGTATTTGAGCAGATTGTTGGTAACACCTAGACCTAACTGTCCTCACGTGTTTTGACTTTGTTTTTATTTTGGTTAAATAAAAATATTTACAAAATGGCGAACAATGTACTATTTGGTAAGTAAAGTTTGTTAGTTAAAACAATAATATATATTTGTATTATTATTATATTATATATATTTAATATTATATTATTCTAATAATTGCAGATTTACAAGAATATGTAACATTTGAAAATGTTGTGCCCGGAACATCTTCGGAATTCCAACATGGTTCTATAGCAACTTCAAATACGAAAGTTGAATATAAATGGAACGAAAATGATTCTAAATTATTATTAGATTTGTATTTAAAATTGAAATCTAAAGTAGGAACGTTGGAAATAAAAAATGCAAAAGCACTGTTTCTGAGAATAGCTGAAGAATTAAATAGTGTTGGCATACCAGCAACTCCCAACAATTGCTAAATCGGTGGAGGGTGCTGGAAAGAAACTATAAGAAATTTGTTGACAATCAAAATAATACGGGTAAGTTTTTAATTGAATATGAATATTTTTAATTTTAAAATAAATATAATTTTAGGTAGAGGGCGTAAATATTTTGAGTACGAGAAGGAGATGGATCAGATTTTTGGAAACAAAAAAAAACGTTAACCCCGAAATATTGTTAAGTTGTGATACTTACCATATAATAGAGGAAAAGAAACAGGATGTAGATGAGGATGTATGTCAGAATACTAAACATATCGAAGAAATTCCATGTACACAAACACCTAAAACGCCTATCAAAAGGCTTCGAAATAAAAACTCCGAATTACAAAAAATGAGAACGGACAGAGCAAATTATTACCAAGAAAGACTGGTAATCGAGAGGGAAAAGTTAGAACAACTTAAAAGAAGAAATGATGACATTGAGAGGAGAACAAAGATCAAGGAAGAAAAGAACAAGCTAATTGAAGCACAAAATAAGCTCCATGAAGCGCAAAATAAGCTCCTTGAAGAAAAAAATAATATTTTAAAGCAAGCAGCAAAAGTTCCATAAATTCTTATCGTTCTGTTATTCATTTTTGAAATATTTTCACTTTAATCCATTTATTTATATCTTTGTATTTTCTTTCATTATTTTTATATTATTTATTGTTAATATTACACACATAAAATTTACAACAGTGAAAATGGAATTTTGTTGCCTGATTTAAAATATCATTTTTTTCTTCAATTACTTTTTGCTTCAGTTAGAAAGTTGTTCTTTCAGTAGATCATTTCTTATTTTATTTTGTTGAAATTTTTCTCCTTCTATGATCATTCATTCACTCTGGCAATTTTTTAGCCAGGTATGTTTGGTCATTTTTTAAGTCTTTTAGCAGGTATGTTTGGTGTTGAGGTACATGGAATTTATATATATATATATATATATTAATATATATATATATATATATAATATATTAATATATATATAAGGATCACTCAGACGAGTGGTGGGTTCTTATATCGGTCTCTAGGTGGAGAAATAAAAGACAAAGTTGATAGGCTACTTTATCTATTTTGAAGACGTTTCGCTTTCGAGTTTTGAAAGCATCATCAGTTCATCTAAAAAATTATTACAATATGAGAACCACACAATCATGGAAACGATGTTAATTGTTACCTTAAAAAGATATGTAGCAGTCAATGTTATTAACAAATATGTGAATGAAACTAAGTAAATGGACATAGTACGCTGATCTTGTATAAACAGTTAAGCAACTAACAACATATATGAACTTGTAAAAAAATTAGCACAGCAATTGACCATGTGGTCCAAAATAAATTCAATGTTATTTAATGTTAAAAAATGAGAAAGAACCAAGAAAATCATAAATAACCTCCAACTATTTAATGGATATTAAACTTTGATTTTAACTTTAGGTAGCATTATAAGTAATATTAATAAAATTCTAAAAAATAGTGAATATGAAGTTACCGATCAAAGCCCAAAGCCTCACTTTTTAACATTAAATAACATTGAATTTATTTTGGACCACATGGTCAATTGCTGTGCTAATTTTTTTACAAGTTCATATATGTTGTTAGTTGCTTAACTGTTTATACAAGATCAGCGTACTATGTCCATTTACTTAGTTTCATTCACATATTTGTTAATAACATTGACTGCTACATATCTTTTTAAGGTAACAATTAACATCGTTTCCATGATTGTGTGGTTCTCATATTGTAATAATTTTTTAGATGAACTGATGATGCTTTCAAAACTCGAAAGCGAAACGTCTTCAAAATAGATAAAGTAGCCTATCAACTTTGTCTTTTATTTCTACACCTAGAGACCGATATAAGAACCCACCACTCGTCTGAGTGATCCTTATATATATATTGGATTGACGGTCGTACTCCTTTTTCCGATATATATATATATATATATATATATAATATATATATATATATATATATATATATATATATATATTATATATATATATATATATATATAATATATATATATATATAATATATATATATATATGCTTAAGCTGAGATTAACACTATTACAAGCATTAATATTAAACTCACCTGGTTTCAGGGATGAATTACATGGATTATTTTTGTATCAAGCTTTCTGGGTCTCAGTCTTCTGAGACCCCAGACACTAAAACACGAGACTGGTCACTAAACACTGCAGTACTTTTTAGTTTAGTGAACAGTGTAGTAGTGTCTGGTGGCTCAGGAGACTAAGACTCCTGAAGAAGGCATCAAAGAGGGTGCCGAAAGCTCGGTACAATAATAATCGACGAGGTTCAACCCAGAAGCTTGGTGAGTTTAATATTAAATTTTGTAATAGTGTTAATCTTAGCCTTAATTTTAATTGTACTAACCGCAGAAATCTTTCCGAACATATATATATATATATATATATATATATATATATATATATATATATATATATATATATATATATATGTTCGGAAAGATTTCTGCGGTTAGTACAATTAAATATATATATATATATATATATATATATATATATATATATATATATATATATATATAAATACATATTCATATAACAAACTTACACATTTTATTTTCATTATAATTTCTTGTAGTTTATTGCTTAAAGTACCCTCCAATGATTTAAATAATTATTGGGTATTACTTTGATACCTTTATCATTAAAATGGGCTATTTTTAGCCACTATTTTTTATTTCTACAAGTTTGCTTTGTATTTTATATATAAATCTAATAATAATTTAGGATCTTTTCGGTTCCATTTATACTTCCATTCTAACACTTGATGTTTGTGTATCTTACAATACACAATATTTGTGCTATATTGTTATAACTAACAAAAAATATTATATTTTTGCCAAATTTTAGTAATACATTTATTATAAATTTCTAAAATTATTATTTATTAATTTAGTTCTTATTCATATAAATTTAATTTATACAATGTATTGTTTAGTGTATAGTGTTTATTGTATTAATTTGTGTTTATTGTTTATTTTATTATATATTATAAGACATAAATAAGTTACTTGTAGTATTACTTTTACCTGTTTTCTTTTGGGACTTCTATTCATCTAAAATGGAGGTAGCACTATATGTTTCAGAATATATACTTTGAAATATAAACAAAAGGTGGGCAAATAATTATCCATGTTGACAATATTTTATTATTGCACAAAACAAATATAATGAAAGAAATGCTAGATAAATTTAACAGAAAAGGAAGAGAATGATTAAATCAAGAAAATGAAATAACATGAAAATACAGAGACATATGTATTCACATTACAAGGGAGTTAGCTACCCTCTCCCTAATAGCAACAGCTCCTAAATCTTCAGCATCTTCTACTTCTGGATTTATTTCATTTTCTACGTTAACCTCTTCATTAGGTTCAATTACTCTACATTTAAGAAGCTATCTTCAATTGCAATATTATGCAAAACACAAGCTGCTCTTATAAAATGTGCAATTAATTGGACACTCCTTAATTTTATGTGAAAGAGTTGGCGGAATTTCTGCTTCAGGATTCCAATGCTCTATTACATAGCGATTCTTTGAAAGCTTTATGTTATAATTTTGCTGTCTTCCGGTCAATCGCCCTCTATCTTTATATGGTGTTAGTAGATTTTCTTTTAACGGAAATACACTATCTCCTAAAAGAAAATATTTTCCACACTTTTCCCGTAATTGATTCCCTAGGGGGGAGTTCCTAAATACACGGCTGTCATGCACTGACCCTGGATAGCCAATAAAAACATCTAGAAACTTTTTTTTGTGATCACAGACACACTGCATCTAAAATAGAATTAGCACTATTTACATGTTCTACAAATGCCACAAATTATTCTGTAACAATACAATATTATTTACTTACTTGAATTGAATAATATCCTTTGCGGTTGATATATGAATCTGGATCATTTCCGGCTTGTCAGTTTTAATATGGCAGCCATCTATTGCTCCTATTACATTTGGAAAACCATTTCCATTGAAATATTCCGCAGTGATCTGTTTTTCAGCTTTATTTGGCCAGGCTAAAAAAACACATACAGAAGAAAATATTATGGCGAAATTTATTAAGAAATGCACAACCGGAAGGAAAAAACTGATTATAGGATTTAGAAATCTACAAGGAGTAGAACTCTCGGAAGGCGTATTCGCTGAAGATTTGGTGCTAATTGCAAATACTGAAAGAAAACTTCAGATTAATTTAGAAATATGGAAATAAGTACTAACTGAAAACGAAATGAATATAAATATTAAAAAAACAAAAGTTATGAACATACTGTTACAACTGTCTCATACAATGAACAAAAAGTTTATATGCAGAAAATAAATATCATGGAATACAAAATAATAGTTTTCGAAGCTGTGTATAAACCTGTTTTGACTTTTGGCAGCGAATCATGAGGTTTCTAAGAAAAGTCAAAGGCGTTATTAAAATGAACAGAATAAGGATCACGGATATGAGAAACGAACTGAAAATACAATCTGCATTTAAGTTTATAAAAGAGAGACAGCTGGGTTGGTGTGGTCATTTACACTGGATGAAGGAAACTGTGCCAGTGAGAAGAGTGTGGGGAAGTAAAAATATTGAAAAATGAAAAAAAGAAGACCAAGACAGACATGGGATGAAGAAATCGGAAAGATATTGAAGGGAAGGAGAGAAGATAATGTGACCTGCACAGCCGCAATAAGGTTGACACAAAACCGCAATCCTTAATTATAATAAGTAGCTTCAAAGCATTCTTTAAGCAGTTGCCTTTGAGAAAAGGATGGACAATAGGAAAATAAATTAAACCAAATAATTTTGTGAAACTAAACTATTAAATAATTTATTAAAACAGTAAAAAGAATTAATAAAATCAGACAATTTTAAAATTAGTCAAAATCATATAAGTATCATATGCAATAATTCGTAAAATTAAAATTACAATTTCATTAAAATTTTTATACAAATTATCAATAATTGTTTAGACTTGTATTCAAATAAAAGATCTCTTCTCTGTGTTTTCTTTTTAAAATTAAATCAAGACAAAGAATTTTCTTCGAAGAAATATTACATCTTTTAATTTTTTTTTTCATATATGAATTAAAGATATTTATTGTAAAATGAAATCACTGAATAAAATATAAAAAAATCCAAATTAATTATAATCTAGTTATGATCGTTGTTAAAAGTCTTTTTTAATCGTATGGCAAACTAACCTTTCATTTCCAAGAAGTCTCTAGTGGCTCCTTTTCTTCTTACGACTGTGATCTGCCCACCTTTTGCTCGTACTCTCAGTTGCTCTACACACTCCTGTTATCTCCTCTGCTTGTCAACGTCTCTCGCATACACTACCGCCGCAACAGTCTTTCCAAAAGCTCCTGGACCAAACTCCTGTCTCTTCTTCTTCTTCTTTAAGTTCCACTCCTATCATCGGAGATTGGAAATCATTCTGGCAATTATAATTTTATTGGTTACTCGCCTGAATAGTTCAATTGAACTGCATCCAAACCATTCACGGAGATTGCGTAGCCACGAGATTTTACGTCTTCCTACGCTTCTTCTACATTTGATTTTACCCTGCATTATATTCCTTAGTAGTTCGTACTTTTTACCCCTCATGATGTGGCCCAAGTATTCCAATTTCCTGATTTTTATGGAATTTAAAACTTCGCATTGTTTTCCTAGTTGTTCGAGAACTTGTTCGTTTGTTTTGCGATCCATCCATGATATCTTCAAAATACATTTCGAATGCTTCTTGGTTTTTAATATTGGATTTTTTAAGTGTCCAAGCTTCAACTCCATACAAAAGGGTAGAGAAAATATAACATCGAAGCATTCTTATCCGGAGCGATATATTGATATCGCGATTACAAAAAAGTTTTCTCATTCTATTAAAAGTTGACCGCGCAATTTCAATGCGGCATCTTATTTCTTTTGTCTGATCAGTATCTTCTGTGATCCATGCTCCAAGGTATTTGTACGAAGATATTTGTTCAATTTCTGTATTATCTAGTACTAGCTTAACTTTGATGTTTTGTGCTTTTGTAAATACCATGAACTTGGTTTTCTTCAAATTGATTTTTAGTCCATAATCGTTGCAATATATATTTAGTTGTTTAGCAAGCTGTTGCAGTTCTTCTAGTGTTCCTGCCAGAAGGACGGTGTCGTCAGCATATTTTATGTTATTAAGTGGCTCACCGTTTATTATAAGGCCCTCACTGATCTCGGCAAGCGCTAATTCTGAGATGGCTTCACTGTATAAATTGAATAACAAGGGTAATAAAATACACCCTTGGCGGACCCCACGGCGAATCTGGATATCCTTGGTCAGTTCGTTTTCAACTTTCACTTTTGCTGTTTGATTCCAATAGAGGTTACAGATGATTCTAATGTCTCTACTGTCTATGTTTTTATTTAATAAAATTTCTTTAAGTCGATTATGCTGCACTCTGTCAAATGCCTTCTCAAAATCAATGAAACAGGCATATACTTCCTGATTAATATCTAAGCATCTCTGCGAAAGAACACTTACTGGAAACAGTGCATCTCGTGTTCCCAGTCCTTTCCTAAATCCCATTTGTGTATTACTTATGCCTTCATCTAATTTCTTATATATTCTATTGTGAATTACTTTTAAAAACAATTTCAAGACATGACTCATTAAGGCTATGGTGCGAAGTTCATTGCACTCCTTTGCATTGGCTTTTTTGGGAAGCAGTATGAATGTTGATTGGAGCCATTCTTTAGGTATTGTACCTGTTCTATATATGGTATTGAATAGATCCAAAAGAAGATCAATAGATTCAGTATTCACAATATTAAGTAATTCGATAGGAACTTCATCAGGCCCAGGAGATTTACCACCTTTAGCTTATTTTATTGCATATTCAATTTCTTCTCGTAAAATGTTAGGCTCAGTATCATCCTTAAATTCTTTTGGTGCTTTTGTTCTCTCTTTGTCTTCAAAAAGTTGTGCTATATATTGTGTCCATCTCTGCATTTTTTGGTTTATATCTGTTATAAGTGCATCCCTTTCATCTCTTAGTTGCCTAGTTTGAAGTGTTTTTCTCATTCCTGTTAATTCTCTAATTCTTTTATGCATGTTAGAAAAGTCATATTTTTTCTCAATTTATTCTAGTTCTTGGCACTTCCCATGTAACATTCTCTCCTTAGTTTCTTTTGTTCTCTTTTTTATTAATCGATCAGTAAACTTCTGTCTCACAGGAACCCAATTTCTTTCTAGTCGAAAGGATTTTCACTTAATCGACTAGTATCGAATTCGAATAATATCGAAGCAGTTGTTGCTGCTGTAGAGCGTAGCATGAAAGAAGACCCGAATAAGTGTATCTGCCATCGTGCACAGCAGTTGGATACGTCGGATCCACTTTTTGAAAGATTTTGCGGAAATGCCTTACTTTACGTGCTTATAAAAACCAAGTCAAGCAAGAATTAAAGGTACATCATAGTAGATTCGTAGATTCGGTGGGTGGGTCTAAAACGAGATTGCCGTTGATTCCGATTTTCTTAAGCGAATTTTGTTTAGCGATGAAGCTCACTTTTGGTTAAATGGGTACATAAACAAACAAAACTGTCCTATTTAGAGTTGAGATAATCCTGAAATGTATTTTGAGAAACCATTACTTTATCTTTCTATATGATTCGAAAAAATTAATATCTTTCACCTTTTAACACTTTGATTACGCTTAGTAGTTCTTGTTGTTGCCGACTAATGCGTCGGCGAACCTCATCGTTGGTAACTTTTTGAATCCATAGAATTCTTAGTATCCGCCTGTATATTTACATCCCAAAGACATCTATTTATAGCTAGTACAGAAGAAAGAAAGAGAAAGAAAACATTTACTGATCATTACTGTTCTATTAGTTGGTGTTAAAGTATAGTTAAATTTATTATATAAAAATTAATCCTTGACTTAGGCTAGTTTATGCAGTTTTTCCTGTAAAGAACAATCAAGTGGTCGTTAAATTAAGTACATCATAATCCTTCTCATTATAATTAGTTACCGCTAGTTTTATGCACCTCTCCTCTAATTGACAATATCTATAGACCCCAGGGCTTCATTTTATTGTCGGATAACGCTTTTTTTATAAGACGTATAATAAAACTAGTTGTTAATGTTATATAATTTCAAGGCACAAATACAAAGGTTTATGTCGAAACAGAGTAAAATCAAAAATGTAGTTTTGTTCCGGAAAGTATTTGAAAATCTAAAAGTATATCCGTATTTAACATTTTATGCTAATTAAATTTAAAAAAGTAAATCTTTTTCTCTAATCTGGTGTTTTCAGTATTCATGTAGACCTAATAGGTTACGAATAATATCGTTGTAGATTAAAGCTTTTTGGGATAAACAATTTCACTTTTACAATAACTAATAAGTGAAACTTTTTGAATTTTTTAAAGCTGAATATATATGTGAGATTATTCGTATTCTTAAGCAAAATCAAAGTTTTGTGTGCATTTTTGGAAAAATTATTAATAATTTATTTCAAGCAAAAGTGGATTTTTTTGAAAAAACTAACTAACAAAAATAACTTAGCAAACCCTCATTTTAAAAGATTTTTTTATCCTTTTTTAGTAAAATTGTATCACTTTTTCATATTATAGTTCACTCGTCTTTCCGTTTATAGTGTATTTTTATGTATGTGAGTAATAAATCAATAAATTATGTATGCAAATCCCTAAACTGTTGATACGGGTGACTCAATGAAAAACAGATATTTGTCAATAAGTTTACAGAAGTATATAGGAAAACAATTTTAAATTGAGTATGACCACCAGGTATAAAGGTTGGAGCAGAATAGAATACAATAGTTGTGAGGGTTACTATAATAAGGAATTGATTCCAGGAATCTACGACAGTAATTGACTAGATAATTACCTTCTAAACTTATTCCACAGAAAATGTGATAGTTGGTTTTTCCATTTTGTAGGAAGGTCCAAGTGGCGTATTCAAAATTCTTAACAGTTCACTAAAAATAGGTACTTCAGTTGCAAGGTGCAGTTTATTGTGTATACTAGTGTTATGGAAAATTTGGAAGTGCCGTGTAAACGCCGAAAAATTGGTCCTTGAACAGTTAATGAAAAAACATTAATATTTAATTGTTTTAAATCATTTACAGACAAACGTTTATGTGAAAGTGTTGATGAGACCGTTGAGTTAGTTAGCAGTACACCTGGTGTTGGGAAATCTACGATTTACAGAGTTATTAAAGGAGAGAAATGTGGTAGTTTTCAAATGCCACGTAATGCTCCAGGGAAACCAAAATTTCAAATAGAATATCATTTTAAAGAAGGACTTCGACGGAAAGTGCATGAATTCTTCTTTAGACAAGAATTTCCAACATTGGATAAAGTTCTTGTCTCAGTTCGAGATGATGAGGATTACCCAGAAATGAGTCGAAGTACGTTATGGAAACTTTTAAAAGAAATAGGCTTTCGCTGGAAAAAGAATCCCAGAAAGTCTATTTTATTAGAAAGATGCGATATTGTCATATGGAGAAGACATTTTCTAAGAACCATAAAGGAAATAAGAAACCAAAAAAGAAAAATATTTTATCTTGATGAAACATGGATCAACGAGGGTCATACACCAAATAAATTTTGGCAGGATGAAACTGTTACAAGTCAAAGGCACGCTTTTGTAAATAACTTATCTACTGGTTTAAAACTCACCATCAGGAAAGGGACGCAGGCTGATAATAGTACACATTGGCAGTTCAGACGGTTTTGTTGAAGGTGGTTTATTAACTTTTGAATCAACTCGTACCGGTGACTACCATGAAGACATGAACGCTGATGTCTTTCAAGAATGGTTCGAACAAATGATAGATCTTCTACCTAAGAACTGTGTAATAGTGATGGATAATGCAAGTTATCACTCCAGACTTATAGAAGGACTGCCCACATACCAAGTGGTTAAAAAAAGACTTGCAGAATTGGCTGAGTTCAAAAAATATTACGTACCATCCCGGATCTATAAGAAAGGAACTTTATTCGTTGTGTGCCCTTCATAAAGAAAAATTTAAAAAACACGAAATTGATGAAATTACCAAAAATCGTGGAATGACAGTACTTAGATCCCTACCATATCATTGTGAATTAAACCCGATTGAACTGGTATGGCACAGATAAAGAGTGAAGTTTCAAGAAAAAAATACCACTTTTAAAATTCATGATGTTAAACAGTTGGCTGATAGTAATACGTTACATATTAAATTTAGATTATGTAAGGGTTAATATTTTAAATAAGTAGGTATTTTAAAATTTATGTATCTTCGTCATCCTATGTCATCTCATCCTTCATTAAGAGTAGGATGACTAAATGTAGAGGGTAAGATGACAAGGTGTGCCTTTTCTAAGAACGAAAGGCAGTTATATCAAAAAGTAAATAAATTAAAGTAAAATGTATTTATGCTGCAACTAATGCAACACTTGTAATCTACTACTGCTTTTTACAAGCACCAATCTTAAGTGCATTGTTTTACCTTTGCTTCTCGACTATCCATTTTAGTGCATTCGGGGTGAGCGCATTCCTTACAACTTCTGCAGCAATACCATATTTTCCTCGTTCACTGCAGCTTATGTAATCTCCTTCTTCCTCTGAATCGTTATCAGTTTTGGCATATTCCATAACTCCTGATGAGTTAGAAGAGTCGTAAAATTTTATTTTTCTCTTAGTCGTTTTTCCTTTACCTTTATTTGGAGCGAATTTTGAAATACAGCTATACCTGATGTACGTGGACCTAGCATGGTTGGAATAGATATATCTAAAATTTCGTCAAATATTTAAACAGTTTCTTGAGGTCCTGTTTCTTGTACAAAAGATATCGGTAACATTCTTAAAATATCTGACATTTCCTCTTCGACCTCTACATTTTTCAAAGCAGACGTAGTTGAAACTATCGTTGAAATTAGTTTGTCTTTATTTGTCCTTAAAGATGCCTTAAAATCAAATATATCAAACAGATGGATATCAATAGGATATATGCCAGTTGCACTCAAACCATCAAGAGCATTTGAAACAGTTTTTGCTTTTAAGTACACTTTCACAAATAAGGTTGCAATGTCATACAATATTATAAGACAACCCGGATAACTCATCAAAAAACCTTCGCAAGCTCGTGAGTATGTTATTTTCAGACGTCCATATATTGATATATCCATTATTTGCACACGGTGACTGGTATGCTGTGGCAAACCAAGAAGAGTAAGGTGATTTTTCCGGTATAGCGTAATAATTTTCAACTTAACGTGACTGATGTGACTATCCACTATATAATTATATCCATTAGCACTATCACAGGGTTATTTCCGCTTGGACAAATAAAATTTTCTAAATATTTAACAAAATTTTCAGTTAGTAATTAGTTCAATTGTTAGTTTCGCTGCTGGTTACAAGATGTCACTGTTGGTCTTAAATGTGATAAACTCATGGACGTACAAACACAGATGGACTCAGTTATTTACATAAAATTTTGAAGTCAAAATTATTTGAATAGGTCACATTCTTAGCACCTTCAACTGTTGTCACGTTTTGTTTTAAAATTTCTTATTCGCGAGTCGCTGAAAATATTACTCCATATTTTATACTCTACAGGTGCTATCAAACCAACATAATAATTTATTGGTTATATTCATATATTTAATTGTAATCAAAATATCAAGTGTGCACATAGTGTGCATTATCTTTAATAATAGCGTATAATAGATATCAATCAATTATTTTATATGTAGAAGCACTGAAAACTATTTATAAATGGTAACCGTTGTTTACATTTCTCTGTCTTATGGACCTACGTCAAACTTCAAATGCTGTTCGATATTTTGGCTGTATTTTTGAGTGATATTTGTGAAAAGTGAAATAAAATAAACGAAATATTTACATCCCGATCTCTCATTTCATTTGTAAGTACATACAATTTACATTATTTAAGATGAGGAAATGAGGAAGCGTGTTTGTTTACATTTTAATAAGCGTATCATTGGGTTTATTCATGTTCATTAATGTATTGAATAAGATATGAGTTCATGAAATTAGTAGACATTTATAAATTGTAAGTAGACATCATCTGATTAAAAAAGATCTGTTTAGTACCTTGTTAATTTAATATTTCTCATGGATACAAAAAAATTAGTGAAATGAATAAAACTCATTTATTTTTCTATGTAGGTTTCCAAATAATATTGACGATCTAACTATTTGGGTAGCAAATTAAGGAGAAAACATAAAGATTTTTTATTGTAGCATTATTTTGATACTATTAAAAAATTAACTTGAATTCAACTATATTTAATTGTATTAATTTTAAAGCGAATAAAATCGTATTTTAATTTTTCTATAAAGACGTGATTTGTTAATAGTTAAACTCTTATTTTTTTTAATTCTTTGAACATGTTTTTATACATTATTACTACTTCCAATTTTTAAAATCCGAATAAAAACCCACGAGTAAAAATTCAAGCACGTTTATGCTCATTGCGGAAGCATCACATTCTATCGAAGCTTCAAAACATTGTGTGTTAAAGGTATCTTATTGCTGTGTCCATCTATGTTTATACGTCCATGGATAAACTATTTTTGTTCGGTAGTGTCAAAACAACACGTCCATACTGAAAGTGGCATTTGTTTTGTGATTCATATCAAAATTTCAAGGAAGGTGCAGTTGTATAACTTCTAGTTCGATTATATCTATTTTATGTTGTGAAATATTACGATCGGGGTAAGTTTAACCAATATTATATGCCGATACAATGTATCTGTATCGTTTAAATGCTTAACCTCAAATTGAATATACCGAGTAACCTCTAGTTTTTGCATGTTTCAAAAATGGAACTTGGCGGTATATGTTGCTAATTGAGGTTTTTATTTTTAGTTTGGTATTATGGATGTGAAAACATTTTATGAAAAGAAAACGAGTTGTTCAGCTGATACTCTGAATAATCTAATCGATGATCTAAATAAGAAGCAGAAGGAGTTTGATTCTGCAAACATATACATTTATCCTCCAGCGGAAGATTCTGAATGATCGGATGATGTGAATTTCAATGATTTTTCTGATAAGTTTTCATCAAAGATACTGAACGCCCCAGCTGAGGCAACTCTTATTTCACAATGTGAGACAAAAGACGCTGAAGATATGTTCTCGACGAGCGATGATGAACTTCCAATAAATGTGGGTCAATCTAATAAAAGAGCGAATAAATCTAATAGACAAAACGACTGGAAAAGAGGTGACTTGTTCCTAGATAATCATCAAGAAAATATCTCACTTTCAAATCGAAATAATGTTCACTGTGAAAGTGCAGTCGATTTCTTTACACTTTTTTGGTGTGATAATTTCTTTGAATACATAAAAGACGAGACTATAAAGTATGCCCGACACAAAAATGCAAACACATCATTTGAGGTTACGATTGAAGATTTCAAAGTATTCTTTGCAATCCTACTGATTTCTGGTTATTCCCAAAGGCCTCGGAAAGATATGTACTGGAGTTTGGATTTGGATCTCAGAAGAAATAGGTTTAGAGAAATTTTGCAAAATTTACATTTTTCAGGTAACACTAAGCTACAAAAAAATGATAAGTTTGCTAAAATAAGACCACTCATAGAACATTTAAACAGTTCATGTATAAAATATGTGCCGGTTGGTGAAACCATATCAGTATCTGTTGATGAATCCATGGTACCGTACTACAGCCACCATAGCTGTAAACAGCGTATTCAAGAGAAACCTATTAGATATGGGTTTAAATTTTGGTCTCAGAATGTATCAAATGGTTATCTTGTAAGTACCGAACCTTACCAAGGGAAAGGAACCTTACTAGGAGAGAGTAATAATTATTTAATTATTACTCTCATATCATAATTTTCCAGATCAAAAATTTTACTTTTTTATTAACAACTTTTTTACCGGACTTCCACTGATAAAGGCCATGAGTGAATTGGGATATGGTTGCACGGGCACCATTAGACATAATCGAATTGGGAAATGCGCGTTGAATAAAAACGCAATGAAAAAATCAGTTAGAGGATTCGCTGATTCATACACAAGTTCTGATGAAGATATAATAATTATCCAGTGGAAGGATAATGCCATCGTTCACGTGGCTTCAAATTGTTATGGCGTTCAACCTACAAAATCGGTACGTCGTTATTCTGCAGCAGAAAAAAAATATATATAATGGTAGACGTTTCCTACGCAATTCAGCAGTATAATACTCATATGAGAGGTACTGATTTAATGGATAGAAATATCGCTAACTATAGACCAAAACTGAGTAACAATAAATGGTGGTGGCAAATTTTTGTTCACCTTTTGTCTGCTTCAATCTCTAACGCATGGATTTTATATAGAATTCAACACCACAATAATATTCAATCTAACGCTGATGAATTCGTTGAAAGTGTGCGTCCATTGGATTTATTAGGGTTTAGAAGAGGCATTGTGGCAACATTTCTACTACTCAACCCTCGACAACCAAAACCTGATAAGACAAAATTAGGAACATTATTTCGAAAAATTCCAGGATCTGTTTCACAAAATATGTCGGTTCTGCATTACCCAATTTCTTTAAAACAGAACAGATGCAAAATTTGTAAAACAAACACAACTTTTGGATGCGGTATTTGTAAAATTAATATACATCCTCTTAACTGCTTCAAATCTTTTCATGAAAAAAATTAATAGATCCTCTCAATCTATTTGAGAGGATCTATTAATTTAGATTTTATTTTAATAGAAAATTTTTAGACACAGGGCTGTTGTGAAAAAATTAAGAATTTTTTAAATATTTTTCCATACGTTCAGAACATAAAATTGACTTGTAGAAGCTATAAAATTAAAAAAAAAAGTTTGGCAGAGAATGGATATATTACTCGTATATTTAGTTTTACTGCATAATGTTGTCTACTGTACACATTTCATAATTTCCAAAAGGGGGATCTTCTTCTTCTTAAAGTGCCCTCTCCTCAATGGAGGTTGGCTACTACAATTTTAAACTCTTCTCTATCTTCAGCTCTTCTTATTAGCTGTTCAAAATTTAGCCCTGTCCATTGTCGAATGTTTCTGAGCCATGATAGTCTTTTCCTTCCTAGGCCTCTCTTTCCCTCGATTTTTCCTTTCACTATAAGTTGGGCATATTGGTACTTATTATTTCTCAGTATGTGGCCTAGGTATGATGTTTTTCTTACTTTTACTGTGTTAAAAAGTTCTCTTTCCTTGCCTATTCTATGCAGCACTTCTTCGTTTGAGGTATGCGATGTCCATGAAATTTTGAGTATTCTCCGGTAGATCCACATTTCAAAGGCCTTCAATTTATTTACGGTTGATGTTTTAAGGGTCCACGTTTCAACTGCATATAGAAGAGTCGACCAGACGTAGCATTTTGATAAACGTAGTCGAATTTCGAGTTTTATTCGAGAATCACAAAGCAGTTTTTTTATTTTTTCGAAAGATTTTCTAGCCTGTTCTATTCTCGATCTTATTTCTTGATCAGGTTTTAGGCTGCTATCGATCCAACATCCCAGGTACTTAAATCTATTGACCTGTTCTAAGATGTGCCCATTTATTGTGCAAGGTTGAGGTACGTTTTGGTTTTTTCGGATTGACATCACTTTGGTTTTTTTAGTGTTTATTTTCATACCAAATTGTCGATGAGTCGTTGTAGACCTGAGTCGGAATCCGCAATTAACACTGTATCATCGGCGTATCTGATACTGTTGATATTTACGCCATTCACCTTGACTCCATCCTTGGAATCCTCCAATGCTTCTTTAAATAGAAACTCGGAGTAAAGATTAAACAGCAGAGGCGACAGAACACATCCCTGTCTAACTCCCCTCCTAATTTCTACTTCTGCGGATGTGGAACCTTCGATCCTAACTCTGGCTTTTTGGTTCAAGTACAAGTTTTTTAAGAATTTGATGTCTTTTCCATCTAAACCGACTTCTTGCAAACGTTCTAATAGTAGGTCGTGTCTTACTCTATCAAATGCTTTTTCAAAGTCTATAAAGCATATAAATATATCTTTCTGTTGGTCGTAGCATTTTTGGGCGAGAACTAGTAAACTGAACAGGGCTTCTCTCGTTCCCATGCCGGCTCTGAATCCAAACTGATCGTCTCCGATGATTGTTTCACACTTTCTATAGATACGATTATGTACGATTTTTAGTAGGACTTTTACTGCATGACTCATATTGGCTTTTTTGGTAGTGGGATGAATATTGACTCCAGCCAATCTTGGGGTATTTCACCTGTATCATAAATGCGATTAAATAAAAGGACAAATAATTCGATATTTTCTTCGCTGATTAATTTGAACGTTTCTGGGTATATTCCGTCTGGACCTGGGCTTTTATTTGTTTTGAGATGATTAATTGCATTTATGATTTCAGATTTCAGAATTGTTGGCCCTTCGTTGTTAATTTCCAATCTTATTTCTTCTTGTATGTCGTGAAAAAGAATTTTAATATAGTTTTCCCATTCTTTCAGTTTATCTTCCGTTGATTCTAGCAGTTTGTCATCCGTGTTCAGCATGGTGTGAAAAGTCGTTCTCTTGGTAGTCGATGTAAACTCTTTTACCTTTTTATGTAAATTAAAAATATCGTGCCTTTTTTCCAGCCATTTCTCTTTTGCTTTGGTTATTTTTTTCGAATTATTCTATTTAGTCTTTTGTATTCTCCGTCCTTGTCATTTTTTCCTTTAGATTCTCTTCGTTTGTTCATTAATTGTAAAATCTCTTCTGTCATTTTTGTTCTGTTACTTTACTTTAGTTAGTTAGTTAGTTAGTTAGTTTCTGTTACTGTTTAGTTACTTCTGTTACTTTTAGATGTCTTTCCGTTACATTGTTCATTTGTTCTTTAATAGTTTTCCACAGAACGTTTATGTCATCGTACTCGCTAATTCTATTGTGGTCGATATTTCCTAAATTTTTGTTTAATTCTTTATTTACTGTATGATGTATGGTGTCGTTTTTCAATATTTGGATGTCTAATAGTTGATGTTGAGGTTTTTGTTTCTTTATTAGTTTCCATCTTGCGCGAACTTTTGCAACAACAGGATTATGATCGGAATTGATGTCAGTTCCAGGATATGTTTTTGCACTGATGATTGCATTGTGATATCTTTTGTTGACCAATATGTAATCTATTTGGTTACGGATTACTCTGTTTTCATTGTGTTGTGGTGAAGTCCAAGTGTACAATCTGCGAGGGTGTAATTTAAACCATGTAGTTGTCACTACCATGTTGTGTTGCTGGCAGAATTCGGTCATTCTCTCTCCCCTGTCGTTCCTTGCTCCAAGTCCGAAGTTTCTGATCAATCCAGAAACTTTTCCTCTACCTAACTTAGCATTAAAGTCACCTAAGATAAATGTTAGGTCTCGTTTTTTGGTCATCTTTATTAGTTTTTCTACGTCAGCATACCACGCTTCTAGCTCTTCTATGGGTTTATCGGCCGTAGGGGCATAAGTTTGAATAATGTTAATATTTACTGGCTTTCCGGATAGTTGAATAAGAAGACATCGGTCCGAAAATGGCACAAAGTTTGTGACGGCATGGTTATATTTGTCTTCTAAAATTACTTCAACCCCGTTACGATGAACCGGATCGTTATTACCCGGATGGATAAAAGGGGGATTTAGCAACTTAAAAATTAGTCTAGAGGAATTTTTAAATTTAACACTGAAGCTCTGTCAAAACAAGATACGATTTTTATTTATTTAAAATTCATGCAATATAGGGTTAATATTTTATACAAAGTAATGTTTATGTAACCTTCAAATATACTAACAGTAAACAAGCTCAGTTGTACACCCATGTACTAATTTGTTATACAGTAATATCCCACTAAAATGAACTTGATTTTTATCTCGGCCTAAAAGTACAAATTTATATAATGATCATCAGATAAACAAACATATTATAATAAATTTAAACAACTATTTATGAAGCAAATATTTGGATGCATTGTTTGCAAGTAGACAATCAACAGCCTCGTGTATCTAATGTAAGGATATGCATCCATTATTCCTATAAATTGCAACATTGTTAGTGTAGTAAATAACATAGCGGCTCGCGTTTTAATAATCATACTCCAGTTAACGATTCGTATGCATGAAGCGTGTTTTACAGAGTATACCAAATACTCGTATGGAGAGTATTTAAGATATCATACTAGTATAATATTATCAGCTTCGAGCATATATATTGCGGATATGCTATTCCAAGACACATTTCTATGTTAATAACATAGGAACATATGTTCGAAAGGAAAAATAAAGTAAGTGTAACGAGCCAAATGTCGCAGAAACAAAATCTGAATATATTTGAAGAAGCCCTTTTAGCCATTTAAACACACACAACGCAAAAGTCTAGGGATATTTTTATAAATAGATTGTAGTTTAAATTGTTGTTTAATATGTCAAAAACCATAAATTGCAAAAAAAATACAGAAAACTGAAGCAAAAAAAATATACTGCAAATCACCGATGTTTCACATACCACCCATCTATCTATCTATAGGCCAAAATCTATTCATGTGTTGAATATAGGCCTCTCCCATTTGTCTCCATATTTGTCTCTGTCTTCTGTTTGTCTTTTCCACATTGGACCTGCGCTTTGCTCAATGTCATCTTGCCATCTCATTTGCGGTCGACCTCTTGACCTTTTTGCAGTATATGGTCTCCAGCGGCCAATTTCTTTTTTCGATCTTCCATCCTGATATCTTGCGTTATGCCCAGCCCATTTCCATTTTAATTTCAATGCATGTTCGACAGCGTCTGTTGTTTCGGTTTTGCATTTTATCCACTCGTTCATCTTTTTATCTCTCAACGATATTCCCAACATTTGTCTTTCCATAGCTCTTTGAGTTTTCTTTATTCTATCTAAGTTGGTCTTGGTACACGTCCACGTCTGGGCACCATATGTCAGAACAGGTTTGACGCATGCATTAAATATCTTCGTTCTTAATTTTAAAGGTATTTTTTGGTTTTGATAGTATATGAGAGTTTTCCGAATGCAGCCCTCCTCAATCTTATTCTTCTGGTTATTTCTTTAGTCTGGTTACTTTTGTCTGCTCTGATAGCTTGTCCTAAGTAAATATATTCTTGGACGTGTTCTATGTTTGTTCCACCTATGGTAATTACTGATCCGTCTTCTGTATTAGTCATTATTTTAGTTTTCTTTAGATTCATTTTTAGTCCTTTTTCAAGAGATGTTTTTTCTAGGTCTGAAATCATTATTCGTCGTTGTTCCATAGTTGTTGCTATCAGGAGTCGGCGAATCTTAGATGATTTAAATATTTCCCATTTATACAAATCCCTTTATTGTCCCAGTCTATAGATTTAAAAATGTCTTCCAACGCCAGAGTAAATAGTTTGGGTGAGATTGTATCCCCTTGTCTGACACCTCTACAAATTCTAATTAATGGAGTTTGCAAATCTCTGTCTAGCTGAATTATCATAGTGGCATTTTGATATATATTGTGGATTAACATTCTGTACAGTAAATCTATTCGGCAATTAACTAGCGTTTCTTCCACTGCTCATAGTTCTATGCTGTCAAACGCTTTTTCATAGTCAACAAACGCTAGGTATATTGGAAGATTGTATTTTTTGGTCTTTTCTATCAATATTTTAAGAGTGTGAAGGTGGTCGGTCGTGCTGTACCCCTTTCTAAATCCTGCCTGCTCAACTTTTTGATATGCATCAAATTTGTTGTTTAGTCTAGCTGTGATCACCTTAGTGAAAGTTTTATAGATTTGTGACAAGATAGATATTGGTCTATAGTTAGCTAATTTTGATCTATTTTCTTTCTTATATATCAGAATTGTATTTGCCTTGTTCCACTCTTTCGGTATTTATCCTTCAAACAAAAATTTATTGAAAAGTATCTTTAGGTAGTCTTTTATCTTTTCCCGTCCTTCTTTTAACATTTCAATTAGAATTTCGTCGTTTCCCGGAGTCTTATTTCTTTTCATATCTCTAATTGTTTTTTCTATTTCTTCTTCGGTTATGGGGGGTAATATTTCAGAGTTTACATGAGTTTTTTCTTTCTCAGGTTTTGTTGAGTTGTATCAGGTGGACTGTTTTTAGAGTTGTAGAGGTCACTATAATATTCACTTGTTATCTTAGATATTTGGGTTCTGCTTTTTTCTATTACACCTTGTTTGATATTGATAGATCTTAAGTTTCTGTTTTCTTCTATAATCTTCTCGATTCGTTCTTCTTGATGCCGTTTGAAATCTTGTTTTATATGTCTTCTTATTTCTGTATTAAGGGTTTTGTATTCAGTTGTATTTCTTTTATTTTCTTGTAGTAGGCTTCTCCGTTGTTGTAGCATGTCTAATGGTATAGCACTTAGTTTTGATTTTTTGTCTAATGTTGCTGGTGCTACCTCTAAGCTAGTCTTTAGAAGTTCTTTAGTGATGGCTTTGTTTAGTTGATCTAGATTTAGGTCTGTTAACTTTAGTTCTTCGGTTGTTCTTAATTTGTTTTGATATTATTTGATATTATTTGATATTATCATGAATGTGTTGCTTGTGTGAGTCCATTTCAAATAGGTAAAGAAATAATAAATAAAACTTACTCACAATCAATTTAATTTAACTATCAGACGACCGGTTTCGCTTTCTACAATATGCAAAGCATCTTCAGGTCTTGATACAAAGTTAAATAAATGCTGAAATGAAAAAAACCCATATTACGGTGTTGTCTAATAAAGATAAACAAAGTAGATGTTGGAAATTACAATAATTATGCCAATATTACATGTCTGTGGTTTTATTTCAAAAAGAGTAAGTTGTATAAAAAGGTATAAAAAGTTTTAAAAGTTTAAGCAGACAAGGTAAGGCCCACAAATTGTTATAAAATAGTCTATTAGATTGTAATAAATTAATAAATGAGCAAATACATAAACATTACTTACTTGCCGGTACTCTATTAATTGATGGATGGTAGAACATGGTTGAAACTACTATGTATTGTTGAATGGATTCTGAATTGAGAATTCTGCTACTGTAGTTGTATGACAGTAAACGGGAAGTTCTTGAGGAGATAGATTTGATCCAATAAAGCAGAGATATGTGTGTGATTGTTTGTTAAATGAAAGTGATGTAATATACCATTGCATTATTAAAATTTATTTATACTTATTCGAGAGATATATTTATGAAATGTGTGTTATTTATTGAGTAATTGTTTTATGTTTTTTTCTTTTATTTTATTTTATAAAACAATTACTCAATAAATAACACACATTTCATAAATATATCTCTCGAATAAGTATAAATAACTTTTAATAATACAATGGTACATTACATCACTTTCATTTAACAAACAATCACACACATATCTCTGCTTCATTGGATCAAATCTATCTCCTCAAGAACTTCCCTGGAATATTTCGGACATGTAATGAGAGGTCCCAAATATAGATTGCTACAAAATATCATGCAAGGAAAAATAGCAGGCAAACGCAGTCCAGGACGAAGATGAACCTCATGGTTGAAGAACTTGCGAGATTGGTATGGTGTAGATACAAGCATGCTATTTAGGGTGGCAGTGAATAAAATTAAAATAGCTATGATGGTAACCAACGTTCTGAAAGGACATGGTACATGAAGAAGAAGAAGAAGAAGAACTTCCCGTTTACTGTCATACAACTACAATAGCAGAATTGAGTTCTTCATTCAACAATACATAGTAGTTTCAACCATGTTCTACCATCCATCAATTAATAGAGTACCGGCATGTAAGTAATGTTTATTTATTTGCTCATTTATTAATTTATTACAATCTAATAGACTATTTTATAACAATTTGTGAGCCTTACCTTGTCTGTTTAAACTTTTAAAACTTTTTATACCTTTTTATACAACTTACTCTTTTTGAAATAAAATCACAGACATGTAATATTGGCATAATTATTGTAATTTCCAACATCTACTTTGTTTATCTTTATTAGACAACACCCTAATATGGGTTTTTATCATTTCAGCATTTATTTAACTTTGTATCGAGACCTGAAGATGCTTTGCATATTGTAGAAAGCGAAACCGGTCGTCTGATAGTTAAATTAAATTGATTGTGAGTATGTCTTATTTATTATTTATATTTTTCTGGCTGGACTTTTTTCTTAGAGCGCACATATTGTCTTCGATTTTTTTTGTAATTAATACTTATTTTAGCTCGTATCATTCTGTGATCACTACCAGTAGAGATTCAGTTTATTACTGTGACGTTTTCGAAAGTATTCTTTTTGTTTGTTAGTATGTAGTCAATTTCATTTTTAGTTTTCCCATCTGGCGACATCCACGTCCATTTTCCATGTGGCTTTTTCTTGAAGAAAGAGTTCACGGCAAATAATTTGTTGTTTTCTAAATAGTTGACCAATAGATCTCCTCCTTCATTTCTTACTCCATGTCCAAATTCTCCAATACAGTTTTCGTTTTCTTCTAGTTTTTTTGGCCATTTTGGCATTAAAATTGCCCATTATAATCGTGTAGGTAGTGATTAGATACGTCATGGACTCTGTGAGGTATTCATAGAATTCTTTCATTTCTTCGTCTGTGTGTTTAGATGTTGGCGCATAAATCTGAATTATTTTTAAAGTAACCTTTTCGCTGATACCATACCACCATAAAATGTCAAAAATACTAAATATAAACTTAAAATAAAATATGGCCACCACGTTGGTTTATCACAGCTCTACATCTACTGTTCGGTAAGATATGCGGTAAGATACGCCACAATTTCTAAAAGGAACGAGACATTCAAATCATGGCCCTCATTCTCCGTAGGCTCAAATGGCCCTTAAATGGGTAGCTTTCGGGATCAAGCCAGGAGGGCAGAGGATGCTAAACGGCTACACAAATAAAACAACAACGATTTATATAGCGACATATAACTGCCGCTCCCTATTAAATCTAGACTTGTAGAAACAAAAAAAAACGGGTATGGCAGTCCAGTGGGACTGCCGGTAGAAGTTATACTTCTATACCTGCGTTCGCCGTTACAAATTTATATCGGAGTCAATCTGCACAATCATTACATATGTAATGCTATAGGTAAGAGAGAGCAGAAAGAGAAACAGAATTAGGTATATAGGTATATGGTGCATCGTTTGCTGCATATAAACAACCTTTGTTAAAATTCATTGTTTATTTTGTTATTAAATATACAATACAGATTAAAAGGTAATATTCATAAGTATTTAAAAATGACAACATACATAACTTACTTACGCATATGTTTAATTTACCATGATAATATTAATAAAATAAAAATATTGTTTAGTGATACAACTCTACAAAATTTAATTGTTGTTTGTTTTGTAAATAAGTACACATTTGAACTTTGTTGAGATATTTACAAATTTTAATTTTAAGTTTAACATACCTAACGAGTCTCAAGACAAATCTGAACAGAATAAAAAAATGATAATAATATTAATTAATATTAAATGTATTTACAAAAGGAAAATTTTTATTCTCGCGAGAGAAAGAGAGAGAAAATATATCTCCTGCCTCTTTTTTACCTATACCTTTCATATGTAATGATATGTAATGCCGATTCACTCCCGTACAAATTTTCAACTTCGAACGCGCCTATAGAAGTATAACTTTAAAAATATAAAATGGGAGGTCATATGAATTAGAGAAGACGGAAACATGAAGAGCTATTATAATTAGCATCAGCAAACACATTCTACTATTGAGGCACATAATGGACAGAACAGGTGGTATTGGATTCCTAATTAAAAAGTAATGGAAACTAAGAGTAGTAGAAATAACTAGTATCTCAGATAAAGTAGCTAGATTAACCTTACAGCTATCGAAGAGAGACAATATACAAATTATACAAATATACGCCCTAACTAATACTACCAAAGAAATTACTTAACAAAGAAATAGATGAACTCTACAGTAATATAAATGAAGACTTTAATAGCAATAAATGTCACTTGAAGTATTTAATTGGTGACTTTAATGCCAAAGTGGGAAGGAGAAACGACAGGGAACAAGTCATAGGTAAGTATAGAGTCGGTGAGAGAAATGAAAGAAGAGAAAGACTGAATCAGTTTGCACACTACCAAAACATGCCGATTGCAAATACATTCTTTAAGAAAAAATCAAACAGAAAATGAACTTGGATAGCACCAAATGGAATCACTATGAATGAAATTGACTTCATTTTAACTAACACGATTGCTATAATAAAAGCTGTCAGTGTAATAAATAAATTTCAAACGAGCAGTGACCATAGACTAATCCGAACAAACATTTTTCTAGATCTGAAAAATTAATAAAAAAAAACAAAAGTAAAAAAACTACAATCTAAAAACTACCAAAGGACAATTAATGAAAGATTACATGATAACATCGACAGTTTTCATATAATGGAAATCATCCTTGATAGTGCCAAAGAAATTGGAGGCCCGCAACAAAAAAATGAACATAGTAAACCAAAATAATGCTAAAATAAAGAAGGGAATGAAAGTAAGTAGCAACATACAGGTAATACACTACACAGAACTTTATAAGACAATAAAAAAAGTGTTAAGGAAGACGGAAGAAAATACAGTAAAAGTCTGGTAGAAAATGTAATCGAAAACAGGAAAAACTATAAGAAAAAAAGAAAAACTTCAATAATTGGGAAAAAGCATATTGTTGCTTTAACAAACGAAAACACCAGAATTACAGACAGAAATGAAATAATACTCGCGACTAAATTCTACACTGAACTATACAAAGCCCCTGAAACACTTGAAGATGCAATCAGTAACCAAGAAGATGTATCCAAAGTCTTTCCGAAAAAAGTAGAATCGACAATTACAAAAATGAACTACGGTAGAGCAGCTGGAATAGATGGCATAACAGTGGAACTGCTTAAATACGATGGCAAAAAACCTGGAAAATCTTAGCAGGCATATTTACGAACTGCGTAAGATCAAGATGCAAACATAATTCTTATTCATAAGAAAGGTAGCAAAGAGGTTATCAAAAACTACAGTCCTAAGTCTACTACCAATTATGTACAAGATATTCTCAAAAATTATTAACAACAGATTAACAAATTGATTAGATGCAGCACAGTCAAGGGAGCACGCTGGCTTTTCAAAACTAATGAGTAGAGCTAAAGAATATGAAATACCGCTAGCAATACTTTCATAAAATTTCGAGAAGGCTTTCGATTTTATAAATCCCAAGGCAGTAATAGAAACTTTGACCAACCAAGACATTGACAAACCGTACGTAGATAGTTTAGCAAATATATATGTTATGGACAAAGTGATTATGTTAGCCATTATGTATAATGCCCGGTCATTATTAATAATGACTAACTTCAGCGGGCAATTTGATAACTTTTTACAATTTATCACATTGTCTGGTAATTATGAAAAATGCTATACTATGAACGGGCAATGTAATAAATCGGCGTTCTTAGTAAATTATGCAATCTTCAGCAGCGAATCAACGCGCTGTATCCAAGATTAATTATAAATCATATTGCAGTTGAATGTTAGTAATGGTATATATGACAAGTGGTTTGTTTGGGACATTTCTTTGTTAATTCTTTGTTTATAAAGTATTGCATAGTGAACTATGGAAAAAGAAGAACCATTAAGTGATAATATGAAAAATCGATTTAACAATCGGTTAACTGAATTAATTTCAGCAAAAAGTCAAAATTCACAAATTTTCACAAAAACAGCCTACATGGAAATGATACAGAAGGTAAAAAACTCTAAAAGTAAACAGACAAATAAAACGCCGAGTGATTATCAGCGCTTACGAAGATTCGACGTTATGACGATTAGAGAAGTAGAAAAATTGATTGTTCCTGTGAAAGAAGATACTACGTCCATACAGAAGAAATATTTGATACATTGCGCGATCTTCATATTACTATCGGGCATGGTGTAAAAACCGAATGAAGAAGGAATGATTGTTATCTATTTAAATTTATGCATGACCTGTCAGAAAAAAACATAATGTTCCAAAGAAAGGCTTGGTGGTGAAACCAATATTGAGCAAGGAAATGAATTCAAGATGCCAAGTCGATTTAATCAATATGCAGTCATAAGCCGATGGCTGTTATAAATTTGTGCTTGTTTTTCAAGACTATCTTACCAAATTTGTCCAACTTCGAGCTCTTACAAGTAAAAGAGCAGAAGAAGTATCGCATGTACTTTTGGATATTTTCACAATATTTGGGGCGCCGAGTGTGCTTCATAGTGATAATGGCAGAGAATTCGCTAACCATATTATCAAAGAGCTGTGTAGCATGTGGCCCGAGTTAAAAATGGTACATGGCAAACCCAGGCATTCTCAGAGTCAAGATCTATAGAAAGGGCCAATCAAGACAAATTGTCTAAAGGCTTACGTTTTGTTCAACTAATGAAAAATAGAGCTCATCACACTGGTATAGGTTGTAGTCCATATGAAGCCATGTTCGGCACAAAGTTGAAAGTTGGTTTAAAAAGCTCTCTACCCCAAGAAGTTCTGACTGATGTTAATTCGGAGGAAGACTTAGAGGTTCTGTTCAAAAATCAAGAGGCTGGGCTATCTACAGAACCGGATATAATACAAAATAATGATATAAATGTGGACTCTTCAATAATGTTGCCCGAATCAAGTTCCATATCATCTGGCTACACCCTGGAAGTTCAAAAAATTGGAGCAATTTTAATTGATGAAAATTTATCTCGTGAATCTAGTCAAGTTCCAGAATTTTTAACAAATGCGGTAGAAACGGCTATTGTAGTTAATTTAGAAAATAATGAAAATAAAAAAAACGATGAAAATGAAGAAAAGAAAATTGGCTTTGACGAATCTAGAACAACAAGCCGAGAAGATGTTAAAATTTTTCAATTCCAAATATCCATCGGCTAAACTAGGTAACACAGTTAAAATACGAGTTCCAGATGTGGACCGAGCTCGTAGTGATCAAAGAAATCTACTAGCTATCGTGACAGAGATAACTGAAAAAAAGCTTTACAAACTAGTCACAAAATATGGCATACTAAATCAGTTACATTCAAGAAACCAGTTTACCGTTTGTAAAGAAAAGTTTATCTACATAGAAGAGATTCCAGACACTGAGATATCTCTTAGAGATGCGCAAGAAAATCTTCTAACTATGGGGGATAAGGATACAGTAGGTGCGGTTGTAAAGGTGGGTGTAAATCCGATAAGTGTAAGTGTCGTAAAGAAAAATATGTAACTCCAAGTGTCACCATAGTGGAACATGTTTCAACAAATAGTTATGTATTGTAAATCATTCATACAAAATAAATTTCGATGATGTAGTACGCAAAGGTGGTACGCTGTTTTCATTAGTATATAAGAAATATTTTAGTTTTTACTACATACTTGATTGTATCAAAATAAATATATTTCATATTTAATAAAAATAAAAGTAGTTTTAATCATCCTGTCTAGTAGATGCCAAACATTATACATAATACCCGGGCAATGTGATGAATTTAATAGTATTTATTATATTGACCGACAGTATTGGGCATTTTTTATATAGCCCGGGCATTATGAAAAATTACCAATTAATCATATGGTCCATAACATATACAATCAAAAACTAAGGTAAAAATTTATGAAAACTTTCCAGAATTTTTCACTACCAAAGACGTTCAAAAAAGAAGCGAAATATTACCAAAACTCTTCACTGCAACTCTAGAAAATGTATTCAGCGAAATGAACTGGCACAACAAAGGAATACCCATTAATGGAGAATACCTCAGCCTATCTAGTAATCCCGCAGAACTACAAGAAAACTTATAAGCGACCCAAATGCAGCTAGCAATGAAAATGAACTTACAAACTGACAAAAACAAAAACCATATTTACCAAGCTAGTGGATGTCCAAGATGTAATAATAGACAATACTCACTCAAGACAGTAGACGAGGATGACCTGGGACAATTATTACATAAAATCTGGCTCCTTACTTCTAGAAATCAACTTCTTCTTCTAGTGCCGTCTCCACTAATAAAGGTTGTCTATAACCATTGGAAATTCGTATCCAGGATATTTGTCGTTTACCAGGACCCCTTTTTCTATCGATTTTACCTTTCATAATCAGCTGTAACAACTCGTACTTATCATTTCTAAATATGTGCCCCAAATATGCTGTCTTTAGCCTTTTAATGGTGGTCAAAAGTTTTCTGTCTCTTCCCATTCTGTTCAATACAAGAACAAAACTAGCTTTTGTATCTTTTGGTAGAAATGCAGTTATATTCAAACCGAAGATGCCAATGTACCTGAAGAAAAAACATTCGATCAGTGTATACCAATAATCATGACACAGGGCCGCGAAACTTGCACACTAAAGTCCGTTTTACAGCTTGCAATTTTACCTGCAAGACGCAAGAAAGTTGCCCAAAGGCATGCGCAGTATGTCGTCAGCTGATTATTGCCTGCAACTTATTGCAGTTGCGCGATAATCGGTTTGGTGCCATTTTCTGTTCAAGTTTTCATGCAAGTCCAGGGGAATTTGTAGGAAGTTTGATTTTTTCCATATTTTTTCACAATGTCATAATCACTGATTGACACGGAGACATGCCGATCAGCTGTTTCCTGTTTTGTTTATTATTTCCTTTCCCACACATTTGTATTTAGCTTGGCTTGATTTGTAGATTATCGGCTTTTTCTAATATTTTAATATTTTTAATTAATACGTTAGAGTATCATCAAAAATTGAACTATCTTCTGCCCGAAGTACCAACAATGTCTTGCATAGTCTTGGCATTACGAAGTTTACTATCTATCTATCTAAATCAATCTATCTATTGAAATTAATTCTAAATATATCATTCTAAATTCTAATATAAATCTATCGAAATTAATTCTAAATCTATCTATCGAAATTAATTCAATCTATCTATCAAACTAAATCGACTAGTGTTTTAAATAAACAAGTAATTAAAAAAAATCATAAATAAGTTAGGTTAAGAGTAAAAATTTCAATATTAATTGCAAGCTGTAAAGTCGCACATAAAGACCCTGCAATAAATTGCATGAAAGTTAGTCATGCAAGAAGTTGCAGCAAGTTTTCTTGCAAGCTGTAAAGCGGTCTTAAAGAAATAGGTAATATCGAAACTTAAAGTCACTCAGAAAGTCACTTAAAGAACAGCAATTTGGATAAATCAGTGTAAACGGTCAACAAATAGAAAGAGTAAAAACATACACCTACCTTGGTACGAACGTCAATGAAAATTGGGACCATTTCATAGAAATCAAATGTAGAATAGAGAAAGCAAGATCTGCATTTCAAAAAATGGCTAAGTTATTCAAAAGTCATGATTTATCAATTCCCATAAAAATCAGGTTACTACGATGTTACATCTTTCCTATACTATTGTACGGAGTTGAGTCATGGACTCTCACAGACGCCACCTACAAGAAAAGTGAGGCTTTTGAAATGTGGCTTTATCGTTGCATATATGAAGATATCGTATACCGACCACGTTACTAATAAGGGTGTTCTGTTGAGAATGAAAAAAGAAAAAGAGCTGTTTACCACAATAAAAAACAGCCAAAATCGAATACCTCGGTCACATCATGAGGAACAGCAAAAGATATGGACTGCTGCAACTAATCTTGCAGGGAAAACTAGAAGGAAAACGGGGACCAGGAAGGCGAAGGATTTCCTGGCTGAAAAATCTACGAACGTGGTTCAATACAACAACCACAAATCTTTTTAGAGCAGCAGTGTGCAAAGTGCGGATTGCCATGATGGTCGCCTACATCCGAAACGGATAGGCATTACAAGAAGAAGAAGAAAGTCACTCAAGGGTCAATGAAGCGATGCATACTAGGTATAACAAAAAGAGATCGAAAAAGAATAGAATAGATCAGACAGAAAACCAAGGTTACTGATGTAATCCACATAATTAAATATTTAAAATGGTAGTGAAGGAAACATTTATAAAAAGAACTGACAATAGGTGGTCTACTAGAATTACAGTGTGGTATCCAAGAGGCATCAAGAGACCAAAAAGACGTCAAATTTGAGGTGGCACTATAACATAAGCAAACAAGCCAGTTCGAGATGGCAGAGGAAAAGCGAATTTTAGATAATCTTGGGCAGAAATGAAGACTGAATTTGTAAGGTAAAAAATAATAACATATGTATATACGATAAAAAGCAACCATAAATACGTATTTTTGACTATTTGGTTGCCATCAGTACGGTGCAGCCAAGTAAGAATAGGAGAATGCTAACTTGGAAACGGATCACTACAGAAGCAATGTGTTCCTTTTTAACACACTAAAGTAATCAATAAAGTAATCAAAGAATACGATCATTTTGGATTGTTTTACAGACATCAATTGACTTCGGAAAATTTAGAAATTATTTTTTTTAGCACTCAAAATGCCAAAACATAACACTGTTGTTGTGATGAAGAACAGAATTTTGCACATTAGTAATGATATTTCCGTACAAATGAATTTAAAAACATATACGACATATTTTTAAATAACTGCTATCCTAGTAAAATTCTCAAGCAACTAATTCACAACTTACACTTATATGACGGGCAATGTGATACCAGATTACCAATCCCGTTACTTACAAAAATTGGCCTATGTAAATGGCTTAACTAACAATATAATTAAGCTGCTGAGTACAATTCCCAAAATAAAAATAGCTAAATATAACAGCATATTCTATCACAGCTTATTCTCGAAGCTTCTCCTTCCTCGAGACCGCTTCTAAATCAAAGTCATCTCATTTACCAACTTATGTTGTCTTGAATTTAATGGGCAGTATATGGGACAAGCATCGTAGTGGTCAAAAAAAAAAGAATAAAATAACACAAAAGTGATTGCAAAACAGAAAAATTCTTGTGCAGTAGCACACCATTCCAACACTACAGGCCGCACATTTAATTTGTTAGATGTCAAGATCTTAAATATAGAACAGAACTATAAAAAGAAATATATTTATCGAAATATACCACATTATAAAAGTAAAAATTAAGCTATATGAATTACAATATTTTGAAATTCTGACAAACTAAAAATATCTAACATCTAGTTCGATTGAATAATTTTTGTTCTGAGAAGAACCATTGTGTTGACGACGTTTTTGATAATTTCAATCACGTGTTTTATGTAACCCCATTTTTCTATAAATGTAAATAGTTTAGGTATCGGTTGTTATTATTTACAAACAAAAATAATAATTACGAGAATAGTTACTACTTTTGACAGAGTCCCAGACTTTTGTCCCCAGATTTTTAGATGTTTAAATGTTCCACTAGCGGACCAACTCGACATCGAGTTTTTTAAATGAAATTTTTATTTTGCGAGAAAAATTAAGAGATCAATACAAACAATATAAGCAAGAATATACATAACATTCATCAATAATAATGCAAGTAAAAAGTGTATTAAATATCACGAAATGTTTCGTCGAAAACAATGTTTTTTTGTTACAATATCTCCATTTTCTGAAATCTTTTGCTTGGCACCGGGAGTTATGTAAACTTTTACATTTTACTTTTTAATAAAAACGAAACCGGAAGTCGACCTCAAAACCGGAATGCATTTTTTAGTTCATCAAATGTCGACATGGATATCATTTAGCAGTTAATTTTGCATGCTGATCACGAATCCGGTGTCAGATTTGCTCTATCTTGACGTTTTATGCGCGTTTTGGGTCACTTCCTATGTCGGATCGCAACCGGAAGTACATATTTAGATTCGTCTCGACGAGACCTTTCGATTCATATATATATATATATTGTGGGGTCTAAAACTTAAAGTAAAGTTTAACTTCCGGTCATCTCAAAACCGGAAGTGAATTTTTGTACCAAAAGTACAAAATTCCGAAAAAATATTTTAATTATCTAATATGGTTTTTGAGTAAAGTGGTGGACAAGAAAAGGGCTTAGCGTTTTATTATATAAGATACGTCTTTTCTTTACATTTATAAATATATTGTTTAAAATAAATTTGTATCATTTGCCAATCGTCTTAATTTGGGATACCCTTTATACTGAGACGAGTCAGCACTAATGCCCAAGGAATCAAATTTCTCTTTACGCTTGATTTAAGCCTTCGATGCATAATCATAAGGTAGGATGACGGAAAGTGACTCGTAGGTTTTAACCCGAGGAGGAATTTTTGCTATTTGAATTAGAATTTATATGAAGCTGAATAACATTAACATTGTTAAGTATAATAATATGTGTGTTTTATTATAATGTTTCATAAGACTATATTTTTAAAGTAATATGTGGAACATTTTCAGAATAAATATCTCGATATGTAATATTATAAATGCGGAAGAGCAAATTATAATTTAAAGGAAGATCTAATATTACAATGTAAACAGTGTAGCAATGTAGCAATTGTTTTATTATTTAGTGAATGATATAACAAGCTAAATTAGAACAAAATTTGTCCATGTAAACAATTTAAAGAACCAAAACCTTCGAGTAAGAATAACGTCCAGATTCTGTATGTTTTATACAGCAAAATCTCTTGAAATAAAAGTCCACGCTAACTTCGCTGACAATCCCACACTAAAAAAAATATTAAGACCTTAATATACAGCACAAGATCAACTTAATACTTAAAATATACTAAGTTTTATATTATTACCATACCATACCGTACCATGTTGTTTTTTATTTATAATTTTAACGTTAAAAGTGAGCTGAATATCTCAAAGTTGCGATCAAAAGTAGTCTGACGATGTTTCCTTCAGAATGCGTTTCGTTTTTATTAGTTCGTTTCTCCCTCTCTTTTCTTTATCCTCTGATCATGGTCCATACTTCTTTTTGTGTTCCGTAGAAGTCTTGTTCCATCTGCTTTTTTGAGAGCTCTACTACCAGACAATGCGAATGATCTCAGGTACAATTAGACCCACACCAAACTATTGGCTTTCCATTCTGAGTCACATTCCACCGCCAAAACTGCAAAGAAGTCATTTTCTTCTCAGAGAATATCGAAAAATTGAGGCTAACCATCAACTACCCATACACCAAGATAAGCTTGATATCGAAATAAACAGACTGCGCTCCAGATATCCTCCATTGCTAAGAGCCAACTCCTTACATCAGGAACATTTCATCCTAACCAAAGCTTGGAGAACACAATGGGAGAGCGACTCACCACAGAAAGCACATCAAATGGCCTGTATCGTATCAGAAACCGCCAGGCTTTGAACTGACCCGCAATACATGGACAACGCTAAACAGAATAAGAACAAGCAGCGGTAGATGTGCTGACAGCTTATAGATGGGGAAAAGCCCTTACTCCTGAGTGTGACTGTGGTGCGCAACGAGATACCGTCCGTCACATTGTTGAAGAATGTCCCCGAAGGCGATTCCCTGGAGTTTTCGATGAGTTCCTGAATGCGACCGAAAATGTTTTACATTATATTAATAATACATTAGATGTTCGTTTGTAATACTTCATGTAACGTTTTATATTGATTTTTTAATTGTGTGTTCTTATTGTATGCCATACGATAAATAAATAAATTGGTCTAACTAAAGTATTCGTTTCATTTCTGATTCGTTTATAGTGGTTATATGTCTGTTGTGTTTGTTGTGTTCTGTATTGTAAAAAGTGCTTTATTTTTTTCTTCACATTTTGTCTTCACTTCGTCTCTAAACCATGGTGTTTTCTTTTTTTATATGTTAGTGTTCATTACTTTCCTCTTCCAGGTGATTCTGTTGTTACGTTAATTATGTTATTTTTGAGTTTTCCCCAGCTTTCCTCAATGTTATCGTTTTCTAATATTGCATTCCCAGCGATCTTTTCTGATATTCTTTTTCTGTATAAGTATTCCGTGGATTCCGTATTTAGTCCTTCGACTTGGATTTTTGTTTTGTTTATGGTAGCTACTCACATCTGCTGAGTTGAGGTATCTTACGTAGATTATTTTCGATGTATGTATATCTCTGTTGGATATAACATAATCTATCATAGATCTTTTTTCACGGCTGTTATTAAATGTATATTTGTATTGGTCTTTGTGGTCAAAAAATGTGTTGTTTATTCTATTCTATCTGATTATGAAAGACTGACTATTTTATCAGCTTTCGAGATCTGAAAGAATTTTTAATCTGAAACCGATTCGGCTCTGAGAGTTAAAATTCTGGAATAATTAGTATTATTACTCGCCAGTGTGTATTAGTAATACCTAAATAAAACAAAATAATGAATTCTTATTAGACATAATAATTCTTATTAGGCATATTATACGGGTAATTTTTTCTTTGCTCGCGATAGACTGACTTGGGGCTCGCGATTGACTCCCTGCTCTAGTCAATGTCGATCACTTCTTACACTTCTTTATTTAACCTCTGGTTATTGACAGTCACTCATTTGACCCACCTGTATTCTTGTGTGGCAAGGGAAAAGAAATCACGAGGTAAGCGATCACTTTTGCACTCGCATACAAGGTGACCTCTTCTAGTCAGTCAACAGTTCTTGTACTTCTTCATCTACCCTTTGGTCATTGCCAATAACTTCTATGAAAAAGATGCTCCAACTTCTCCAACCTCCGTTAGATCCTTCTTCCAACCTCTTCTCGCATCAGCGCTACAGGTCTTCTACTTTTGATTTCTATTTTTACTCAAACGAGTATCAGTTTTATTTTTATCACTTGAAAGTTTTAATTCACTTTTTTCTCTACGAAATGTTAATGTATATCTACGTAGCTGATTCATAAGCTTTTCAGTATTATTGATGCTTGAATATTCCATGGCAGTCCTACCACAATGTGATTTATGCGTGTGATTGATCTGACATAGAAGGCTCAGTCACTAACATCATTCGTTGTTTTTTTAGTGTATAGTCTGAAAAAGTACCGTTTATATACTCATAACTGTATGCTAAATATACTGCCAAATTTTATCGCCTTAAATTTCTAAAAATAAATTTTCATATTGGGACCATGTTTCATGCAGAATGAACTTAAATAACGTTGAGCTATACTCTTATATCGCATTTTGTTCAAGAAAAAAACAATACTTATTTGTATTTTAGCGTCATGTGTTGTTATTTCATATCTGTAGTCATTTTTAAAATTACTAATCCATTCTCTAGCGTTATTTGTCTTGAAATTTATTTCAGACAAACTAGCTTTGAATTCGGGAGATATATGAGATAACAGTTCATAACAACAAAATTACGATCTTCGTCATAATAAGAATTAGAAAGTTCAGGAGTTAATGTAATCGTGATGTTCCTATACTGGCCCACTTTTGTTAAACCTTTAATTGCCTTTTTGACAACTATATATTATGTTGAAAAGACAGTGGCCTTCAGGTAAAAATGTGACAGAACAGAAAGGCAAATTACCAACCTCTAGTGTAATATGGCGTTAAATTTAAAGAATATGATAAATTTGAGTGACAAACTTGTAAGTAAAAACCAAAAAAGGAAAGGCAAAGGTTAAGAACACCATTTTCCGCCCAGTGATTGGTTAAGAGAAACAAAGAACAAACAAGCGAGGTCAATCCAAAATATCATATATAAATGTTATGAACCTTGGACTATTGGAAGTTAAATCCATCTCTACCTGTGGCTGGCTAACCAGCCACAACGTAGACTATTAATATATGATATTTTGGTTTGTCACCAAAATTTATCATATTCTTTAAATTTTATCGCTTTATTGCTCTAGAGGTTGGTAATTCGCCTTGCTGTTCTGTCATATTTTGACCTCAAGGCCACTGTCTTTTCTCGTTGTTGGCGTGGGTTTATACCTGTTGCGTCCATTTTTAATAATGTTACCTAAAGTTAAAATTAAATTAACTAATAATATACTTTTAGTTCTCTGCAAATTAATGTTTTTTACTTAAGCTTTTTTACATAATTTTTATATACATGTACAATTACCACATGGTCTTTGCTGTGCTAAGTTTGAGCTAATTTGTAAACTGTATTTAGTTCAATTATTTGTTTATACAACATAATCTTATAATGTCCATTGTCGTAAGCTTCTTTATATATTTAATATCATTGACTGCTACATGTCTTTTTGAGGTAACACACTTATAATAACTTTTTTATGGATGTTTGGTTTTTAATATTGTTCTTTTTAGATGAACTGATGATGCTTTCTGATTAGAAAGCGAAACGTCTTCAATAAATAGATAAAGTAGCCACCTTCTTTCCTTCTTTGTCTGTTTTCTCTCCACCTTTTGACCGAAAAACCCACTTTCGAGTGACCCTTAATTTATATATATATATATATATATATATATATATATATATATATATGAAACCTAGAGCTAAGATTAATACTATTACAAAATTAATATTAAACTCACCAGTCTTCCGGGTTGAAACGCGTCGAGATCCATTTTGCCGAGCTTTCGACTTTACTGTGTACATTAGTGACAGTGCAGTGATCGGTGAACAGTGTAGTAGTGTCTGGGGGCTCGGGAGACTGAGACGTCGGAAGCCCTGAGGAAGACATCAGAGAGGATGTCGAAAGCTCGGCAAAATGGATATCGGCGCGGTTCAACCCGGAAGACTGGTTAGTTTAATATTAATTATTATAATAGTATTAATCTTAGCTCTAGGTTTTATTATACTAACCGCGGAAATCTTTCCGAACATATATATATATATATATATATATATATATAAACAACAAAGTTATATGTATATATATATTTATATATATATATTATATATATATATATATCAACATAGTATTTATTCACTTAAATAACTTTTCTTATGGGAACTGTAAATGCAAATGTTAATTAATACCCATATAACAAAGTACTTGTAGCAAAATGCATGTACAACTACTCGTTATCCCATCATATTATTTAATAGATCTATCAAATTAATGACTTCAAATACCAGTATATTAATCATACTAATACGTTGCCATTTTGCCTGGTTTTGTGTAAAATATCTTCGTAATTACAAAATAGACATAAATTGTTAATAATTTATTACCTGCTGTAAATCTTCTTAAGTTGGGCTTCATTATATTCTCTGTATGTAGCAATCACAACAATATCTTAGAATAAATAATAGCAAACCAGTAAATAAAGTTGCTGGTTAATATATTTTCTCTGACAAAGGTCTACAATTACGTTTTTTAGTAAGTAAAATGTAGACAAAATGCTTCTAGTGGAATGAAGAAGATGAAATACCAGAAAGTGTTAAGTAATAAAGCATAGTAATAATGAAAATTGGAATGTGTACATTCCTAGATAAATGTGCACAAAAAGTAAGACAGACATGAAAAAATTACGTATTTAATACATAGTATTTTACATTACAAATTAATTATATTCTACATTCCCTCAGGTTCCTGATCCAGGATATACTCCATCTTCCTATATTTTGCCTCCTTTTAATTTTATTTTGCATAGTGAGATATTATAATAATACTCTCTCTTTTTTTTCACGGTTAATTATATTACAATTCATTTTTCATCCTTCTAATATCTTCATTGTTTCAATTTATAATATTATTCTTCTGTAACTTAAAAATTAAAATGGCTTCAGTTTATTTGGATACATTTGTTTTAGTGTTCGTTTATACCTCCATTAGTCTTAAAATTCAAACATTAAATCAATCTCATCTTTATCAATGAGTTTTAATAATTCAACAGGCACATCGTCTGATCCAGTAGCTTTGTCATCTTTTAAGTTAATTGAAATGACTTTCCCATCATAGTATTGGTAATCTGTTATCTTCCATTTTTATTACAGTTCTCCTGTTCTATTCCCAATCCGCTCTTATAAACTTTAATCAATATTTATTCTTTCTTTGAGATTTTCAGAAATTTGCGTTTCATTATTGTTGGTACCTGTCAAGTCATTGATTTTTTTGCTTTGGTAAAAATTATTTTTATGTTATTAGTCACAACGCCCTGGCTTAAGAGTAATTATAAAAGCACAATTAACCTCCTTGTCAGCACCGTTCGGGAACCTCTTTATCGCTATCTTTCTGGAATTTCATATCATCGCACATCGTCATCTGCTAGGTATTTCTAGAAGAAATGCTTTATTTTTTAAGGCACTGACCCCACCTTTGATGATTAGTCTTAGCGAAGTGTTTTTGTAAAACAATACCCGTGTGATTGTAACCTATGATAATTATTGATGTACTTAGACTTAATGCAATTTGTAATTTGGTGAGTTTTTGTACTTAAGTGAGTTAAAATAAAGTTAAACACGTTTGCTTCACTTAATCTCTGAACTCTTAGCAAAATGTAACATTTTGGCCACCCCTTTTTCGGTTACCCAATTTTCTGTTATTGTTAATATAAATATATTTCTAAATTTCTTTCTATTTACTTGGATCCCCTGGTTTTTGTTTTCTACTTTATACTAGAGGCTTAAAAATTTCTGCTCTCATCCAAGGTTTTTTTCTTTGTTTTTAGTGTTCCTTTTTTAACCGATACAGCTTATTCTAATTTTTTTCCATTTATTTCTCCTTTCGTAAGCCCTCGTTTATTTTAAGTTTTTCCTGATATTTATATTGTCTTCTTTAAGCTTGGTGGTGCATATATTTCTGTATTTTTTATCTGAATAATGTGTGAAAGTAATTTATTTTTTCTGTTTTTTATATTTTTTAATTATTCATATAATAACTAGTTTATAATCTCTTTTCGATGTTCTGATGAGAGAAATAAAATTTCCTAAAGTTTAAAAAAACAAAAATAAATGGATTCATGTACTAAAACGACTCTCCACAATTTTGATTCAGAATTACCAGTGTTTTTGTCAACTAGTCAGTCGCGACAATGTTTCCCGCCTTTAAAATTTCGATTGATTTAATTTTAACAGGTTAAGTACTATGAGAAGCTAACACGGACTCACACATAAAAGTTATATACGGGTCACGTTATTCCGACGTGGACTCACACGCTAGGTCGTCAGAAAATGCTGTGTACCTCAACAGCGGCTTCTAGAACTCATTTAATTATAAAATACACCGGGACATTTCGAGCCCGACCGTATGGTCTAGCAAGCACACTTGGCCTGTGCTTCTGAGATATCAACAAGGATTCACATGGTTCATAATATTTATAAGTAACAATTGCGTAATTATATATTTTTTATTATATATTCATAGTAAAAACACATTTTAATCAAAATAAGCTTTATTTTCATAAAACAAAACGTAATATCATTATATCTAACGAACTAATTACGTAATTAAATAATATGCAGATATTATTTTAATTTATATTTATACTAATATTTATATTTACGTAATTAAATTAAATAATATGCAGATGACGTAGTACTAATAGCCGACAGTTGGAAAGAACTGAAGATAAAAGAGGACTGAAAATGATTCTGAGTAAAACTAAGCTAATGTCGAATAAAGATGATCAACCGACGATAACCATCCAAGGAACAAAAGTGGAACATGTAGAAGAATACATATATCTGGATCAGAATATCAAGGTAAACAAAGAAAACCAAACTACCGAAATAAGCAGACGAGTAAGAATGGGATGGGCCGCATTTGGAAAACTCTCATACATACTGAAAGACAAAAAGATACCCCAAAACCTTCGAACCAAAGTGTTCGATTCTTGTATCCTTTCCGTTCTCACTTATGGAGCTCAAACCTGGACATTCACAAAAAAGAAGATGGACCAGATTCGAAAAACTCAGCGAGCCATGG
This sequence comes from Diabrotica balteata, assembly GCA_918026665.1. Lineage (NCBI taxonomy): Eukaryota > Metazoa > Arthropoda > Insecta > Coleoptera > Chrysomelidae > Diabrotica > Diabrotica balteata. The sequence continues at coordinate 45,320,781 of OU898276.1, read as the reverse complement.
AACGACAGATGCTTGGTATCTCACTAATAGATTGGCAAACGAACGAAGCAATCCGGAACAAAACAAAAATAAAGGACGCCGCGAAACAAGCAGCTAAATTAAAATGGAAATGGGCTGGACACAACGAACGTCTCGAAGATGGTAGATGGAACAAAGAAATCGGAAACTGGCGACCTTACGATGCGAAGAGACCAAGAGAAAGACCTCAAATACGCTGGAGCGAAGATATCAAAAGAGTCGCAGGACCAATGTGGAAACGCCTAGCACACAACAGGGATGAATGGTGAGAAATGGGAGAGGCCTTTATTCGACAATTCGGATAGAAAAAGGGCTATATAAAAAAACGAACTAATTTAATTTTTTGTTACGGAATGTATGACATAAAAAGTGCCAAGGCAATAGAATTTTTTACAGCCATCACATGTCAATGATGTATTGGTTGCTTCCCTCTGTGTTACTTACGTTCCTTCCTCTTTTTACCATTTTTGCGTAACACGTTGTACATCGTCTTCTGCCTGCACGACCAATATCGCTGCGTTTGTGACTGTTTTCCATAATGACTGATGTGACAATAAAATTTTCTAATAGACTCCGAATTATCTCTTCCTTGAATTTGGTAATCGTCATGCTTTCATTGGCAATGATTTGATGCGTGACGTAGGCATTTATAAGTGCTGTGCCAGTCAAGAGCTTCATCGATAATTTTCTGTATCATTTTATTCCTTTACGTAATGGCGAATTATAGCTTTTCATTTGATCTGATATATCAATGAAGCTTTTATATTTATTTGGAATTATATTTGCGGTTTGCACGTAGCGTAACAATCGTATAAATTTTTGAGTGTAGGAGTTTATGTGCAAGTGTGACAGAACTGTAGAAGTTATCGATCGCAAGTGTTCGTCATTTGTCAAGCAGTCCATTCATAAATTTTATCACTACATTTATTGGTACGGTGCTACTTTCAGCATGTTCTTTTCCACAATATACGTTAAAATCGTAGGTATAAGAATCTTCCAGATAAAGTTTAAATAATTTTATACCAAATTTGTGCCTCTTGTTGGCAATATGCAGCTTGAATTTTAGTCGCCCTGGAAAAGGCACCAAAGTTTCGTCAATGCACACGTTTTCCTTTGGAATGATGGCAACTACTGAATTATCGTTAAAATGCAGCCTTTTCTATAATAACTGGAAGCGATTCCTTGACATTATTTTTTGATATTATTCACATAACAATCATTACTTGGCCAGTATGAGTGAAAAGATGGAAAAACGACATTATTCCATCCATATAACTATACCCAGACACTGACTTTCCTGACACTGCAGGGCATAACAATTTGTTTCTTCGACCTAAAAATAAAAAAAAAATCAAAACCGGATGAACAAAATAAAGTAGATATTTAACATCATAGATAAAAGCCCATCATTTACAACATATTCGTAGAATTGAAAGGGCGATTTCGGGTTGTAGAAGTTTTCGTATAATTGTGAATTAAAAGCTGCAGAATTGTAGCCTTGAAATATAAATTTCTGTAAATGTTCGCTGTTGACCGGCCCCCAGGCAATAGCATTGCATTGAATACTATTGGTTCTTCTAAAATTTAGGCGTTTTTTAATTTTGGTATTTCTTCCACACGTTTTTTTTTTTATTCTGTTCCGGAGTACTTGACTCATTTGTTTTTGTTGCTTTTTCTCGTACTGTATTATACCGCTCTAATCTAAGTACTAACAAAAAAAAACACAAGATACGGTGACGGCGCCTTCGCCTGTTAGATTTGCTGACACGTTATCAAGGCGTGATGCCACGTTGGCCTCTTATAGGCATTTTGTATTAAAAATGTTGCTGTTGGCCGCGAAACTCCAACGTGGAATCACATTTTGAAAATTTAAATTTTAACCAAAATTCAGATTTTAGAGTGTTAGATTTTGATTTGAAAGTTAAAATGAAGATGAAGAATGTAGACATTGAAATTTTCAATATTGTGGCACTTACACTGTTAATTAACTTTTTTTATTACTTTTTTTTATTTAAGATGTAAAGTTGCCAACATCACCAGCTGATAAAGAGAGTTTGCATATCAATTTCTAGACAAAGAGATAAAAAAGCTGTACGAGAAGCTAAAATAGAAATCTGGAAGAACAGTGCGAAGAAATTGAGATATTGCAACGTAAACACGATTTCTTTCAACCTTCATAAAAACATCAAAGAAGCAACAGGAAACTATAAATCAAAAAGGCCGGGACACTTAACAGACGATCAAGGAAATCTAATAGTTGATATTGAAGAAACAAAAACAACATGGATGAACTATGTGACAATAACATTTGAAGACGATAGGAATGTCACCATCACACAAAATAGAAATGACGATACCGGACCACCTATTCTCGAAGCGGAAGTAGAAGCTGCTATAAACAACATTAAGGAGGGAAAAGCCGCAGGACCAGAAAGTTTTACTTGGAATTTTTGAAAATTGTGGATAAAGACGAAGTAAAAAGACTTACTTTGATCTTCAACAATATATACTAAAGTGAAAAAATACCCCAACAGTAGCTAAGATCAACTTTTAAAAAAATCCCTAAAAAACCCAATGCCAAAAATGTGAAGATTTTCGAATAATAAGCCTTATGAGCCATCTCCTCAAAACTTTTTTAAAAATTATACATAAAAGAATATATAAAAAGTGTGAAGCACACATGCCAAACACACAATTCGGCTTTAGGGATGTATTGGGTACTCGAGAGGCACTTATTGCAATACAAGTTCTCTTTCAAAGATGTAGAGACGTGAATTGTGATATATATGTATGTTTTGTTAATTACCAGAAAGCGTTCGATATAATAAAACATGACGAACTGATGAAAATATTAAATTCAATTGGTCTAGACAGCAGAGATCGCCGTTTAATAAACAATATCTATTACGAACAAACTGCAGCTGTTAGAGTTGGGGATCAGTTAACAGACGACATAAAGATAAAAAGAGGTGTGCGACAGGGATGTATATTGTACCCATTATTGTTCAATACATGTTCGGAGCACAATGAACCTATCGCTAACGGACATAAACGAGGGAATACTTATAAACGGAGAACGATTGAACAATATAAGATACGCTGATGACACTGTCAACTTTTGCCGACAGTCTTGAAGATCTACAGGCACTTGTCTCCAGGGTGGCAGAAGTAAGAAGGAGGTTTGGGCTTGATTTTAACATAAAAAAATCAAATACATGGTTATAAGCAAAAATAGAATACCACCTGGTCAATTACTAGTTAACCAGCAACCTATAACACAAATCATTAACTTTTTTATCTGGGTGCAAACTTATATAAACGCAGAGACCAATCGACGGAAATTAAGATAAGGATCAAGAAGGCAAGATCAGCTTTTGCCAAAATGAACAAAATCTTTAATAGCCACAATATAAAATTGCAAAATAAAAGTTCGTTTACTAAAATGCTACGTATTCTTCGTTCTTTTATAGGACGTGGAGTCATGGACCTTAACTGAAGCATCACTGAAGAGACACGAATCATTTGAGATATGTGCTATAGACGCATGCTGACGATTTCCTGGATAAACAAAGTTATCAACGAAGAAGTACTAAATACATAAAACGTCGCAAACTGGAATACCTGGGCCATATAATGCGCAATGAACAACGATATGACCTAACTAGGACCATATTTCAAGGTAAAGTGCATGGGAAAAGAGGTCCAGGACGAAGAAGAATATCCTGGCTGCATAACCTGCGAAAATGGTTTAACGTAACCACTACCGGACTTTTCAGGGTAGCAGTCAACAAAGTCAGAATAGCCATGTTAGTGTCCAACATCCGTAACGGATAGGCACCATAATAAGAAAGGAAGTTTTGTGTGATTATTATTCTAGTGATCCTCTGTACTTTAAGTTCAACTAAAAATTGATGGTACTAACAGTGCATTGAGTAAGTCGTTTAAGTAAGAAGGAACTATTGTAGAAGAAGTAAACCATTGTTGGATACATAAAAGAAATTTAATAAATTCATTTTTTAGGGATAATTTCAATTTAAAAGGGCCACACTGTATATCTAGGTATATGTTTTTTTTAACTATAGTGCGTATGGAACACTTTCTAAAAGACAATTTATTTTAAAAATAAATACCTATGTAAATTCTGCAAGGTTTTGTTAAAAATTCAAAATAACTACAAATTTTGTTTCCGAAGTCGAAGAATTTAGGTTAATTCTACGACAAACCGGACTGAGATCAGGAATATTTACACGCACGAGCACTTAGACGTTTTTATTGGAATTCTCAAGTTTTGTCAGTTAATGTGTATTATCAATATTCTAGTTAGCTGTGTAGTAGAATTTTTAAAATACCAATATAGACAACGCGAAAAGCTCGGTTTCGTTTAGAAATATATATCCAAGAGATTTTTTTGCATAATCGCTTTCAAGAGATACCCCAATATTGGGTTCAAGAGGTCGCCAAGACGAAAATTTTTTTTAAACAATTTTTGAAACAAATTTTAACAAGAAATTTTTTTGACTATCCCAATTTTTTTCTTAATGTTTTGGATCATTCGGAACAAATCAGATCTCTTGTGGTTTTTCTGTAAAACTGAGACAACGCCAAATTACGATGTTCAAGGCTCAAAAACACAAATAAAATATATTATTTTTGAAATCATCAAGTGCCTTAATTCAAGTTTAAGCCTTCTTCTATTAGCTTCCGATAAAAATTTTAGGCTTATTTTGTTTTAGAACATTGTTTTTAATTGTTAATGAAGATTGGCGAAGAAGAACGGTTTTCAATCAAATAGAGCAGCACTGTAAATACGTAGCATCTCAATAAACGGATTTTCGTTTTTAAGGGTAGGTCTTGGCTCTTAAATATCTTGCTCATTCTGACAAACGCTGACCTGGCTTTTTCAATTCTTTGTTTTATCTCAACTGAGTGGTCCATTGATCGTTTATGGTGGTCCCTAAATAGTAGTAATGGGGCACTTGGAGTATTTGTTGCTGATCTACCAGTAATTGACTAGGTGGAATATGCTTCTTACTGATGATCATATACTTTGTTCTCTTGATGTTAAAATCAAGCCCGTATTCTTGACTGATTCTCCACAATTGCGTTACTAGTGTCTGTAAACCTTCTAAACTGTCTGCAAAGAGGATGATGTCGTCTGCATATCTGATGTTATTTAGGCGCTCACCATTTATGAGAATACCCTCTTTGATATGCTCTAAGGCAGTGATACTCAACCTGCGGCCCGCGGGCCGCATGCGGCCCTCGGGCGTTTTTTTATGCGGCCCGAACGCTAAGAATTTTTGACTTTATCTAGATATGTATTTATAAAATCTTAAAATTTAAAAAATACGATTATATAAGATATTTTTGTAATTCATTATGACAATGTTTTGAGAGTAGCTTGTAGTAATTACGTACCAGATTTATCTAAAATTGTTGATAGTTTGCGTCAGTGTCAACCATCACATTAATTTTTATCTTAAATAAATGCTTTAATTTAACGAGTCCGTTGTTTTGTAGAATCCACAGACACATACACACACACACACACACACACACACACACACCACACACACACACACACACACACACACACACACACACAACACACACACACACACACACACACACACACACACACCACACACACACACACACACACACACACACAACACACACACACACACACACACACACACACACACACACACACACACACACACACACACACACACACACACACACACACACACACCACACACACACACACACACACACACACACACACACACACACACACACACCACACACACACACACACACACACACCCACACACACACACACACACACACAACACACACACACACACACACACACACACACACACACACACACACACACACACACACACACACACACACACACACACACACACACACACACACACACACACACACACAACACACACACACACACACACACACACACACACACACACACACACACACACACACACACACACACACACACACACACACCACACACACACACACACACACACACACACACACACACACACACACACACACACACACACACACACACACACACACACACACACACACACACACACACACACACACACACACACACACACACACACACACACACACCACACACACACACACACACACACACACACACACACACACACACACACACACACACACCACACACACACACACACACACACACACACACACACACACACACACACACACACACACACACACCACACACACACAACACACACACACACACACACACACACACACACACACACACACACACACACACACACACACACACACACACACACACACACACACACACACACACACACACACACACACACACACACACACACACACACACACACACACACACACACACACACACACACACACAACACACACACACACACACACACACACACACACACACACACACACACACACACCACACACACACACACACACACACCACACACACACACACACACACACACACACACACACACACACACACACACACACACACACACACACACACACACCACACACACACACACACACACACACACACACACACACACACACACACACACACACACACACACACACACACACACAACACACCACACACACACACACACACACACACCACACACACACACACACACACACACCACACACACACACACACACACACACACACACACACACACACACACACACACACACACACACACACACACACACACACACACACACACACACACCACACACACACACACACACACACACCACACACACACACACACACACACACACACACACACACACACACACACACACCACACACACACACACCACACACACACACACACACACACACACACACACACACACCACACACACACACACACACACACACACACACACACACACACACACACACACACACACACACACACACAACACACAACACACACACAACACACACACACACACACACACACACACACCACACACCACACACACACACACACACACACACACACACACACACACACACACACACACACCACACACACACACACACACACACACACACACACACACACACACACACACACCACACACACACACACACACACCACACACACACACACCACACACACACACACACACACACACACACACACACACACACCACACACACACACACTCACACACACACACACACACAACACACACCACACACACACACACACACACACACACACACACACACACACACACACACACACACACACACACACAACACACACACACACACACACACACACACACACACACACACACACACACACACACACACACACACACACACACACACACACACACACACACATCATATATTATTATAACATAAATGTTTCGAACTTTACGTGATCCCTCTTCAGGTTACAGTCGTTACTATGATTTTTTTTTACATTTTTTTACTACATTTTACATTACTACATTTTACATTACTACATTTTTTTTGAATCATGAGAAAACTAATGAGTATTTTTGAAAAATTTAAACGCCGAATAATAGATCACATTATTGTATGTATTCGAAATGAAAAATCATACTAAATTTTCTCTTTGTTTTCACCCCTGCAGACCTGTGCGGTACATCTTTTAATATGATGCAAGTCTTTGAAATGCCGCCTCTTATATGTGATTGAAATTTAACTTTCATTTTTATGCATTTTTTATCAAATCTTGAGAAAACTAATTAATATTTTTGAAAACTTTAAATGCAGAATGAAATATTTCATTATTACCCAGGGCCTAAATTCCCTTAGAATAAATAAAAAGTTTCTTTTGAATGAAATATTTGAAATTAAAAATCACAATAAATTTTCTGGCCTTTCACCCCTGTAACTTATTAAAATAGACATAGAAATTTTCAGGGACTTTCTGCCCTCGGTAATAACGTAATCTTTCACTCTGAAAATACATTAGTTTTCTCAGAATTCGAAAAAACCAATGCATTTTTATTCTGGCTTGAATTTCATTTTCAGCTGGAAATGCAATACATAATAAACTTTTCTGCAATTGCATTAAATTTTCATTTGGTTATTAGCCATATTATCTGTAACTTTTCGTTTTGTCTATAGTTTCTGACAACAATTTTATACAGCCTGACATTTTTTTTTATTTTACCGATTATGCCGCCCCCCTTGTGATGCCGCCTGCCTCGCCGTATCATAGTACGGCACGGCCCTGCACCCCTGTAACTTATTATATTCTGCGTTTAAATTTTTCCAAAACTCTTATTAGTTTTCCAATAATTAAAAAAATTAATGCATTTAAAAAGCATTTGACCGAAATTTTGCGAAAGTATTATACATTTTTGAAATCAGTATTTTTTGAGAATATATAATATATACATATATATAATATATATATATATATATATATATATATATATTATATATATATATATATATATATATATGCAAATATATGTATATATATGTATATATATATATATATATATATATAAATATATATATATATATATATGTATATATATATATATATATATATATATATATATATATATATATATATATATATATAAATTTTCGTTTCGGTGGGTTGAGTATCGCTGCTCTAAGGCCTGGCTCATGATGTTATCCGAATAGACGTTAAATAATAGGGAAAGAGTCTTTATATCTAATAAAAAACTGCTTGAGAAAACAAAATACATCGATTTATTACGAACTAACCTTATGTCGTCACGTACCTATTAAAAAATATTCTCATATAAAAAAATTGAGCTGTAAACTTTAGTTCTCGTTGTAGTCTTCTTCTTCTTTTGGTGCCTATCCTCTGTGGACAGCTGCTCTAAATAGATGTATGGTAGTCATTCTTGCCCACTGTCTGATGTTCTTCAATCACGATGTTCTTCTGCGCCCTTGATATCATTTGTCTTCTATCTTGCCTTGTAAAATTAGTTGAATTAGTGGATACTTCTCATTGCACATCACATGCTCTAAGTATGTCATCTTTCTGATTGTCACGATACGCATAATTTCCAGGTCTTTATTCACAAGTTGGATACCGGTGTTGTTTGTAACATGATGGATATAGGAAATTCTGAGCATGCGGCATTAGCACCACATGACGAAGGCTTCTAATCGTTTGATGTCACCTCCGTCAAGGTCCAGGCTTGAACTGCAGGATAGAAAATACATAGCATCTCAAGACTCGTGTTCTTATATCAATGTTCAGGTGCATATTACATAAAATCTTCTTGAGGTGATTGAAGACAGTTCTCCCCTTTTCTATACGACATCTTATTTCCTGTGAGTGGTCCCATTCCTTATTTAGGCTGCATCCAAGATATCTAATGTTGTCGCATATTTTCAAGGGTTCATTATTACCCCTGAATTGGTGCTGTATTACGTCGTTTTTTTTTTTGTAATATGGGTTTTAATCCAAGTATCCAAGTTGAAGAACTGTTTATATTTGGCAGTTTCAAATTATAATTCAAAACTCTAGAGACACATGTTACCTACTTGTTTTAATTTTACAACAAAGGTGATTTCTAAAATTTTAACATCTTAAGGTCGTAAGGTTTCTAACGTTTAAAACAACTCTTAAGGCCGATTCAGACACATCAGTCACGTCTGGTTACAGTCCTGGCGTCGAACCGAACAATCCGTCATACAAAATATTTTTTAATAGAAATATGGCGCGGCATTCACATTCATCAGTTGACGAACAGTTTGCCAGCTGTCAGATAGTTGATAGTTCTGTGACCAAACAGGACCGGTTCGGCGCCGAGACGTGACGTGACTGATGTGTCTGAATCGACCTTTAGCGTCATGAAGCCACGCCAAATAGGAACCGCCCACAAATGCGCAACATATTATCTTTAGTTGAGTGTATCGTGTGCTTAACCTCTATGTCTGCCATGAGACCATGTGCCGCCTATCCTATGTCATAGTCCTGTCAGGACTTTACATTTATGAGCTTTTCAGTCTCATGACAGTATCTGTATGTGGAGTATGGGCAACAACTATGGGATGGAGTTTTAGTGTTAGTCGTATAGAAGATATAATCACAGTAAATAGCTAAAGAATTCTTTTAGCATTAAACTGTGGTCTAGTTTGTATTTTCACTCTTTAAGTATAGTTTTACGTCTCCGATTGAAATGGAAATATTACCTTTATGTTTTTTGTTCAACGTACATCTTATCTTTATTTACGTCATAATATAACATGAAACGTAACACGATAGTTAAAATACAATTTACCAACATTTTACGATTTGCTAAAAGTGACGTTTTTTTTTATATAATCTGCAACTTTAATAGCACTGCACTGACGCAATAAAATGATATTTAATATGCTGCAACCACCCAAAACCAGCCAAAACAATAAGTTTTTAATCAGGTATTAAAAATTTTATCATCTTTTATGAAATGTAAATTTTTCATTTCGTATGCACTATTAACGTTGAATTGCATTTTTAAGCACTTAGAAAATTATTCTCACAATTATTTTCCTTAATAATAGTAGAAGGCATTGGATAAATTATGGAAATGTTAAAAAATAAAAGGTTTCCGGGATTGGACGAAATACGAACCTTCTTTAATGTGAAAATGATCTTTAAAAAATCAAGCATATTATCACATAATGGATGAACGGAATGGCAATATCCATTTTTAGAAAAGGAGACCCTTAAAACACAAATAACTATCTACCTAAAAAGAAAGGATGTTTCAAAACGGTATGTCATAAATTAAATCACGCATTCCAATCAATTTATTTTAATTTAATTTAACTTACCTTAGTACAAAAGTCTACACAAAAAAAGTTACAGCCCTTTGAAGTTACAAAATAAAAATTGTTTTTTTGCATTGTCTCCTAAACTACTTGACATTTTGTATTAAAAATCGACACGTTACTTTCTTGCTCTGAAAGCATTTTTCATAAAAAAGAAACAACAAAATCTAAGCGCAGATCAAATTTTTAAGGTGGGTGAGCAGCCCTAAATCCCCCCAAACTTTTGACTACGTTCAAATGAAATGAATTTTGTGGCATCATTAGTTTAAACACATTATTTTTAAAAATCTTTTGCCTTATCACTTTTTCAAAAAACAGTTTTTATTGAGTTACGGCCCTTTTCATTACCCTTTAAAAACTTACGTGCAACTAAATAAATGGCTTAAATGAATTTACAAGTACAAAAAATGTCTATAACCTGTATAAATATGATATTACAATAAATGTTCAACATTACCCCCATTTTCTTCAATACACATTCGGTATCGTTTTAATAAGGAAAACCAAATGCGATGAAAAATCATATTATTCTGACGAAATTGATTTGCGTCTTCAATTATTCTAACTCTCAATTGTTGTTCGTCCTCTATTGTTACTTAATACACTTTCTCTTTCATAACTCCTAAAAGAAAAAGTCCATGGGGTTAAGACCTGGACTTCTGGGTGGAAAAAAAATTGGTGAGTCACGAACCCTTCCAATCCTCCGACCAGGATACTGCCAGGATTCTCGGACTTGTAATGCGATGGAGTGCCATCTTGTAGAAACTAAATATTTTGCCTTTGCAGTATTTACTTCTTCCAAATACTCTTATCAATCGTTTGTCAAGAAGTATAAATAATTATTATCATTTACCATCAATTCACCATCACTTTATATATACAAGTAACTTTTTTAAATGAACATTCTAGATACTCATAGATAGATTTTTCTTCAAGAACTTGTCTTCACTTTGGCAGTAGTCGCAATAAAACTCACTTCAGTATTTTCTACTAACACTATACTATATCAAGCGCTAGCCAAAAGTCCTCTCCATCCTTGTATCTTTTGAACGGATATACTTATAATAGTGAAATTTGGAGGGAGGAAATAAATGAACGTAGGCTTCTCAACTAGTCATAAAAGCTGGCGTAATAGTCAAACATGACGTTACAGAGCCATTGTAACCGATTATTTTAAATGGGATCTTATGACAAGTAATGTTGCGTTTGAAAGATATTTAAAAAAATACTCAATCATTTTAATTTTGTTCGGGTTTAGAGAAAAACAATAGAAAAGAAAAGAAAGAAAAGGAAGAGAAGAAAAAAAAGAATGAAAAGGAAGAAAAAAAAGAAAAGAAAGAAAAGAAAGAAAAGAAAGAAAAGAAAGAAGGGAAAGAAAAGAAAGAAAAGAAAGAAAAGAAAGAAAAAAAAAAGAAAAGAAAGAAAACAAAGAACAGAAAGAAAAGAAAGAAAAGAAAGAAAAGAAAGAAAAGAAAGAAAAGAAAGAAAATAAAGAAAAGAAAAGAAGAAAGAAAGAAAAAAGAAAGAAAAGAAAGAAAAGAAAGAAAAGAAAGAAAACAAAGAAAACAAAGAAAAGAAAGAAAGAAAAGAAAGAACGAAAAGAGAAAGAAAAGAAGAAAAAGAAATAAAAGAAAAGGGAATTAAATTTTCATAGTAAAGCTAACACTACAGCCTTATTTAGGACAGCATATTAGATGTCCTAGAACATTACTGCGAATCATGGCGAAGTAGTAAACATTTTCAATGACTAAAATCATATACTTTTGCACTTACAACATTTTTTGTATACTAGACCATCGATATGTGAAATAAAATCCACTACTAATATTATTCTCCATGTGGTGGAATATTTCTAAGAACATACCTCCAAAAAAGTAACAGAAAGTTGTTTCTTTATTCTCATCGATACCGACTTAAAGAGTACGTACACAGACAATATTCAAGACTTCTAGATAAAGTACAAAATTCACTGACAATATTTTATCACTTGCTTTTACAATCTATATGGCGTTCTTTTTCATATCTCTATCAGTAACTACATCAACTCCATTTCTAGTGTTACTTTTTACCTCACATTCGGGTTTGCTCTGAAATTCAAACGGACGCTCTGTCTGCTTTTGAACTATTTTATCTCCAAAGATGTCGTTACCTTAGTAATTTTGTTACATTGCCAAAAGCAAGTCACCAATAATAAAAGTATTTATAGGTTAGTTACAAGAAGAAGTTTCAAATATTATCAAAGAGCTTCATAACTGAAAAACTCCTGGACCAGACGGCATTTAGAACTTCTGGTTTAAGAAGTTCTGGAGTATTCATGAGTACTTATGAACATTAATTAATCACAATATTTCTAATCCGTAGAAAATACCATCTTTCCTAACTCAGGAAACAACTTATTTAATACCAAAAGATCAAAATAATACCCAAGATCCAACTAAGTATCGCCCAATTACGTCTTCCAATTACGTGTCCAACAAAATGGTTAAAACAATATCGAAACTGAAAATATTGCAATCAATCGGGGCCTATTTCAAGAAGATTCGTTGAGCTCACTGTGGTTTTGTCTAGCAATGAACCCCCTATCGCAACTACTGAACTCAACTGACACAGGTTTTAGCATCAAAAATAACCCTACTGTTGAGGAAAACAGACGCCAGAAGAGAACATAGACGCCATCTGGATCAGATGCTAAAAACAGTAGAAAATGTCTCTAATGATATTAGTATGCACTTCGGTCTTGACAAGTGGCGTGTCTTAAATATAATCAAAGGAAAAGTTTAGCCAGATAGATTCGATATGCAAAACGGCCATTACATTGTGGCTATGGGTGAAAATGATACGTATAAATACCTCAGAATAAAGCAAGCGCGGAAGATTGACTATAAGCAAATAAAAACTAAGACAACTACTGAGTTTATACGAAGGGTAAAAAAGCTGCTTCGTTCACACCTTAGTAGTAAAAATTTGTTTAAGGTAACAAACACCTATGCTTGTTCCGCGCTTAGCTACTCATTTGGTATTGTTAAGTGAACAAAAACGGATATAGAAAATCTTCAGCGACAAGTACGAACACACATCATCATCATCATCATCAATGGTACTACAGCCCTATGAAAGAGCCTCGACCTTCCCAAGTCTATTACGCCAGGCAGTCCTATCCATTGCCAACCGTTGCCAGCTTGCTGCGCCTATCTTTCTACCATCCTCATCTACACCATCCTTCCATCTGAGTTTTGGCCTACCCCTTTTTCTACTTCCCACGAGTTGTGACATAAGGATTCTTCTATTAGGGTTGTTCTGCTGTGATCTTGCTAGAGGTCCTGCCCATCTTAGTCTTCCTATTCTTATAAGAGATACTACGTCTTTACCACCAAATATTTGTTTATATCTGTGGTATACCTCGTAGTTGTATCTCCTCCTCCAAACACCATTTTCACATATGCCACCAAATATTCCTCTCAGGATCCTTCGTTCAAATAAAAGCAGAAGATCTTCGTCTGCCTTGGAGATGGTCCATGTCTCCGATCCATATGTCAACACTGGCTGTATAAGGGTTTTGTATATGGTTATTTTTGTCTTTTGGCTTAAGTTTCTACTTCTTATATGTCTACTCATTACAAAATAGCATCTGTTTGCCATTATTATCCTTCGCTTGATTTCTTTCGTTATCGCGTTCTCTTTGGTGATCAGGGAGCCTAAATATATGAATTTGTCCACCACTTCAAAGGTAGAGTTATCAACTGTGAATTGGGGACCGATGTTCCTGATTCTATTGTTGGGTGTTGATGCCATCATCTTAGTTTTCTCCTCATTTACTTGCAGGCCCATAGATTTTGAGGCATTTCAGAAGGTTGTATACATTTCTTAAACACCTCACAAGGGCACAAAAACATCATCCTCAAAGTGCTGTGAAAAAAACGACATTACCACGGTATTTAGGAGGACGAGGACTTATGGATTTAACTGAGCAACTTGAAAAACATATTATTAATTTAAGAACTTATTTTCAGGTACAGTCTCAGATATCCAGATATCTACTATACAGCGCGCGATTTGTGCAGTAGATGATACAATACCGATCAAACTGATGGAACCAGAAATGCGCATAAATTATCTTGCTAAGTACAAAAAAATGTACACTAGGATGGGTAAACCTCTGCACGGGCGACATCCTAATGATTTAAGTTAAGACCATGTCGACAATATAGCGTCTAATTCTGATATCAGGAAAGATGTACTCTGAAACAGAAGGTTTATTACTCGCCCTTCAAGATCAGGTTATACCAACCAAAAATTACCCAAAATATATCGTCAAAGACCCTCAGGTCCAAAACGACAAATGCCGATATGGATGTCAAGTTCAAGAAACCATCCAACATCTTAGGTGGAGCTGCCAGACATTAACTGCAACTGAATATAAGAAACGGCACGACTCAGTAAGAAAGATCCTTCATCAAACTGGGACTTCTTCAAACAAATTCACCTCCCATATTATCAATACGTTCCTGAAAGTATACTTGAGAATGGCAACTACAAGCTATACTGTGACCGCACTGTTCTCACAGACCAAACAGTGGCACATAATAGACCACATCTCATACTAGTTAATAAACTTAGTAGAGACGAACAACACTAATTGATGTAGCGAAACTCAACAACAATAATCTTCGTGTTAAACAGAACGAAAAGATCACCAAGTACAGGGATTTGGAAATTCAAATACAAAGACAGTGGAGAATGAAAAGTACTCAGAAAATACCTATTATTCTCTCTACTACTGGAGTCATTCCGAAAAACCTCCTAGTAAACATAAAAAAGCTAGGTTTGAATGAACATCTCTACAAGACCATGCAGAAAGCTGTACGTCCAGATGTCTACGAAAATTTTTGTGAAATATTCCAGCTTACCAAGTCATCTAAGGTTCCATAACACGAAAAGAGTCCCACCAGACCTCAATTTTTTTGATACCGTAGGTATCTGGGATGAGTCAATTTTCCCCTTAAAAGTAGTGTGAGCCATATGGCTAAATCTGGATTAGTTAGAAAAGATTAATGAATGTCGAGCTGATTATTATGATATTATCTTAGTACAACTTTTGTTATATTTCCAAAAGCAAATAACCAATAATAAAAGTAATAATAGGTTCGTTATAACGGTTTAATGAATGTAGAGCTAATTATTATTTAAGAAAGGTTAGCCAGTTATCTAATTTCATAAACTAAAAATAATGAAAGATACTTTTATATGACTTATAAACTAATTGTAATATTTACACGAATTTTCTAAAAAATGAGACAACCTGTAGAGCAACTAATTTCTTTTATATTCATAAGTAAATCAAATTAATTATTGATAGTATACTGAACGTGACGGCAATTCAGGCATTGAATCGACATGTTACGATAGTAATTGACGTATGGTTACCGCTTAGTTATTAGATAATGAGTCGAGCAATCAATAAAAAGCACAACTGCCAACTTACTAAGTGTTCGCATTTCAAAATCTGATAAAAGCTCACGTCAGCTCTGAATTTACAAAACTTAAATAAAATAAACTATTTATTAACGTCCAACACGATGAAAACAGAAAGAATTGTGAGAAAACACGCCACACGTCATTTGTCAAAAAGATCTCTATCCATATCATTACCTTACCGAGTCGATGATGAACTGTCGTTATCACAATGGAGAAGTTGTAACAATTATCACCGACATATACTAAAAGGGGCGGAGAGGGGTTAGCGGTGATTTGATTGGCCCAGATCTCAGGTACGGCAAGCAGGTGAGACTAACACCAAACACACCAAAACACAGCATCATTGACCAAGTATCGGTCCATCTACTATCTGGCACGGGAGCGGTGGTACTACTCGCACTCGGCGCGCGAAAAATGAAAAAATGATCGAGTCTCTTTAACGAATCAATCGAAAATGTCTTTTCTACACGATAATTCACTTAACGGTGAAAATTTTGTTTGAATAAGACTTAATGACACATCAAACAATGGTTTATTGCCTTTTAAACATACCTCAAGTGTACTGTCTTAGTCCGGGAAGGTGTGTAAGGAAATAGTTACTTTTTATTAAAATGATTTGAGTGAAAAATCTATTAATCATTTGATAACTTTCGTGGTGAAGTTAGTGATGTTTTGTGAATCGGAAAAACAGTTTTGGCTGAGAAATCAGCATGTTCCTTAGCCGAAAAGAACGGACGAAGGGATTTGCACTTTTGGTGTGGATTGTCTCTCTGTACAGTTCGAGGTAAATTAAACTAAATATAAAAATAATAAAATAATGACATTGATTCAGCGAGGCTGGATATTCCATAGGAGGAGTAATTATTTTTCTTCTCAAATTTGTATAAATCCTCTCAAATCTTTTATTTTCTTTTGTATATTTTTCGTCTAGTTTCATGTATTCTTTTTGTTTAAATTATAGCTTTATACATTTTTTTTTAATAATGTTGTATTAAGCATTATTTGCAAGTGCAACTATCATAGATTTTGTGTTATTATGAATGCATTTTCTGTTTGTTACTGCTTTTATTCTTATTCTGACCATTCCCTATTTTTAATTTTGATTATAGGACTTTTTTATTCGCTTTTCTCAGTTCATTTTATTCTTTTATGTGCATTATATTCTTCCTTCCTGTAATTATTAGGTATTGTAGTAGTGTCTACAAATTATGACTACTGTGTATAAACTAACAAGTAGAATAATGTATAGTTATACAAAAAATCTGTTTTTTCTTATCTTCGCTAGTTTTAAATTTATGTTTGAAATATTCTAAACTATAAATTATTAAGTGCAATTAAATATTAACTGCTTTGTAGCATTTGTAATATAAAAAGTGAACTAAAAATCACCTACGAAGTTTTTTCACAATCACCAAATTCAGTGTGATTTGTGCTTGTATAATTTGAGACAAATTTTAATTATAATATACAGAGTGTCACAAAAACATTGGTCATAAATTATACCAAGAATTTTAGAGATGAAAATAAGTCGATTTAGCATAAATTGCCTACATACAAAAGCTTGCCAAGAAAATTTCATCATCATCATCAACCTGTATGCGTCCACTGTTGGACATAGGTCTCCCTCAGTTCTTTACATCCGTCTCTGTCTTGTGCAACTTGCATTTAGTTATTGCTAACACGCTTAAGGTAGTCAGTCCATCTAGTTTGTGGGCGTTCTCTTCTTCGTATTGCTTCTTGCTTTGGTCTCCACTCTAAAATACGTTTTATCCATCAGTTGTCTGATCTGGCGACGTGTCCTGCCCAATTCCATTTTAACGATGCGATTTTTTTGATCACGTCTGTTGATTTTGTTCTCTGACGTATTTCTTTGTTTGGAATTCGGTCTCTCAGAGAGACATCCAATATATGGCGCTTCATAGTGATCTTATTAACACACGCGAATCTTATTAACTACCTTTTTGTGATTGTTAATATTTCCTCTCCATAAGTGGCTACAGGTAACACACATTGGTCAATGATTTTCCTTTTGAGGCATATGGGTAGATCCGATTTAAGTCGATCTATCTATCTATACAGCCCTTGCTCTTCAATTTTGAACATAGGCCTCCTCTTCCTTCTTTCACGTCTCTCTATTATAGGCAGTTTGTATCCACTTCGGATTTTGTTTCTTCAAGTCATCTGACCATCTCATTTGTGGCCTTCCTCTTTTTTGTTTGTAACTATATGGTCTCCAGTGTATAATCATCTTATTCCATCTGACGTCTATCTGTCTTATGGTATGTCCAGCGCACTTTCACTTAAGTTTTGCTATCTGCGTTGATACATCGGTCACTTTTGTTTTGTTGCGGATCCAAGTATTTCTTTTCTTGTCTTACATCCTGATGTTCAGCATTTGCCTTTCCATGGCTCTTTGGGTCTTTGCTATTTTTTCCATGTTTTCCTTTGTAAACGTCCAAGTTTGAAAACCGTAGGTGAGAACAGGAAGTATACATTGGTTCAAGACTCTTATTTTTAAATAATGGGGGTATTTTCTATTTTTTAGTATGTAGAAAATTTTTCCGAAGGATACCCAAGCCAACCGTATCTTTCTCTTTATTTCTCCGGTCTGATTTTCTTGATTTAATTTAACTAGTTATCCCAGGGTAATTCCAGCAATATTCGACACAAGTCGGTGGGGTCACCCTCTCTGATTTGGCTGAAATTTTACACACATGTTGTACCAGACAAAAAAACATAATGGTTAAAATTTCAGATCTTAATATTAAAAATGGCGGCCGTGGTGCGCTATTGAAATTTCACGCTTTTTATCAATTATTTTCGTGTTTTGCCGATTTTTTTAGTACAGCGAGCTAAATATGCTTAAACAAATATATACTATATGTTTTCTAATGTAAAATTTCCCGCTGAACATGATTCCGTTGTCAGAATTGCCATGTGACGTCAGGTAAAGCCACAAAATGCGCAACAAAGCGCTTTTTTTGAAAAATTTATATCTCAAAAACACCCTCTTTAATTTTTTTCAAATTTTTACAAAAGACGCCTTAATACAAGTACTTTCGAATAAAAGATATCCCAGAAAACCTTTTTATATGATTGAAGCTGCTGCGCCCTATAAAAGTCCAAAAAAGTCGATTTCTCCGCTTTTTTATCGCTTTCCCTTAGTTTTTTTAACTTCCAAATAACTTTTAGAGGTTTTTTGACAACAAATTCAAATTCTACGGAAAATTTTACACAAAAAAGACTATTTTTAATTTATTTACCACCGATTTTACCGTTTTATAGGGGGCGACACAATATTAAATGCAGAATTGCGCGCTGCAATCAAGCGTTTCAAGTATTAGCCATTTATGTTAATATCCCATTTTTCCCATTGTAATTTTCTCATAACGTCTTCCAAAGCTTGATTGAATAGTTTGGGTGATATAGTGTCACCCTGTATGACTCCTCGCCGTATCTTAATAGGCTCCGTTTGTTCAACTCATTTAATGGATGTTGTTGCTTGATCATATATATTGAAAGTTAAGTCTGATTTAAATACACAGTTTAATTTACCAAACGCTGTCCAGGCTAATCCTATGCGATGTGAGAGCTCACATGTCTGGTTATCTTTCTTCTTCTTCTACGGCACTACAGCCCAAAATGAGCCTTGGCCTCCTTTATTTTTTGCCTCCACCCTTGTCTGTCTGTGGCTGCTCTTCTCCATACACGGACTCCTAAAAGTGCTTGTGCGTCGCTGCTTACTGTGTCTTCCCAGCGCTTTCTTGGCTTTCCAACTGGTCTCTTTCCCTGCATTCTGGCGTTCAGTGCTCGTTTTGGTAGCCTATCCTCTCCCATTCGTATCACATGTCCGGCCCATTGCAATCTTTGTATTCTAATGAAGTCTGACAGGGGTGTTTCCTTATACAGTTGATAGAGCTCGTTGTTATATCGAATTCTGAAGATTCCGTTTTCCCTCACAGGTCCTAGTATTCTCCTCAGTACTTTTCTTTCGAATGTGTCGAGTTTGTTTTTGGATGTTTCTTTCAGGACCCATGCTTCGCTGCCATAACATGCTATTGGCCGAATTAAAGTTTTATAGATTCTCATCTTTGTATTTCGGTGGACACTTTTAGACCGAAATATATGGGAGAGGGCAAAATAAGCTTTGTTTGCCTGCGTTATCCTTTTTCGTATTTCTCCATCCTCTACTCCATCAGCATATATTTCTACTCCCAGGTATGTAAACTTTCCAACCGTTTCAATGTCATCTTCATGTATAATGTTTTGTGGGATTATATTTCTTCTCGTCTGTACCATTATTTTTGTTTTTTCTGTGTTAATTTCCAGACCTAGCCTTTTTGTTTGTGTTTTTAACTCTGGGTATGCTTCCTGTGCTCCTGTTGATGTTCTACTCATAATATTAATATCATCGGCGTAGGCAGCCAGTTGAACCGTTTTATTGGTCAGTAGGTTTTCTCGTCCAGTTTGCATTTGCCTAACCGCATACTCGTGCCAGGTTAAACAATGTTGGTGCCAGCCCATCTCCCTGCTTTAGTCCCTGCGAGATTTTGAAAAAGTCTGTCCGGTTGTTTTGTATTCGTACACATGCCTGAGTTTCATCCATTGTGGCTTTAATGAGTCTAATTAGCTTATGTGGTATTGCTAATTCTGCCAATATATAGTATAGTCTGTCCCTTTTGACTGAATCGTATGCCTGTTTGAAGTCTACAAACACGTTGTGAACATCAATGTCGTGTTCCCACGATTTGCTCAAGACCTGCTTGACTGTAAATATTTGATCCATTGTCGATCTTCTCCGTCTGAAGCCCGTCTGATATTCTCCAATAATATTTTCTGCTAGTGGTTGGAGTCGCTGGTTTATAATATACGTGAGAACTTTATACGCTGCACATAGTAGAGAAATTCCACGGTAGTTTTTGCATTGGAGTTTGTCTCCTTTTTTTAGATTGGGCATACTATACTTTTCTTTCATTCGTCGGGTATTTTCTCTTCTTGCCATATTTCTTTGATAAGCGCGTGGATATGACTTGATAGGTGGTTGCCACCTACCTTATACAGTTCTGCTGGAATCTCGTCAACTCCCGGGGCTTTATTGTTTTTCTGAGCCTTAATAGCTTCGAGAACTTCCTCTATGGTTGGAGCTTCTACTTCAACTTCGTTCTCTTCTACATGGTTCGTACCCATTTCATCTTCCATATCTACTTGTGTTCCAAGTAGGGTCTGAAAATAATGCTTCCAGGTTTCTGTGACTTTCTGTTGGTCACTGATTATTTGCCCACTTTCATCTTTGCATAGGCTTGTTTGAGGTTTATATCCACTTTTTATCTTTTTTAGGTATTCGTAAGCTCCTTTAATTTCGTTTTTTTTTGAAATTTTGTTCCATTTCTTCTATTTGTCCATTTTCATAAGCTCTCTTTTTGTTTCTGCATATCTTGTCTGCTTTCCGTCTTGCGACTTCAAATGATGTTCGTCTTTCCCGTGTTCTTCTTGTTATGTACATTTTGTGCGCTTCGTTTCTTTCTTCTATCGCTTGCCTGCACTCGTCATCAAACCATGTTCCTCTTCTCTTCTTTTTCTTGTTTCCCACGGTGGACGCTGCTGCTGTCAGCACTGCTGTTTTGATATTATTCCATTTGCTCTCTATGGAGTGCAGTTCTTGTATCCTTAGCTCATTTGTGACTTCTTGCTCGAACTTCTCTCTACATTCCTGAGTCTTCAGTTTTTCCAGGTCTAGTTTGTTTGTTCTTTGTTGTCTTTCGTTTCTTTCTCTGTTAACTCTGCACCTAAATTTGGTTTGCAGTAAAAGATGGTCTGATCCACAGCATGCTCCTGGTCTGGTTATCTTTGCCCAACCTAATTTTATGTCCTAGGTACCTATACGATTTAGTTTTACAATAGCACCCTTCCATCAACTGCAATATTTCGATTTAGCACCAGAATAGGAAGCTTGATATAATTTTTCAAACATTATTATTGCATCATCCATACGATCGGCTATAAGGGCGATCTCATCTGAAAATCTCAAATGACCATCTCAAATTCTCTCTATTTATGTTGATACCATGCTCGTTCAGATGTGCCTTCTTACAAGTATGTATGTGTCTCCTTGCCGTACTCCTCACTGTACACAGAACTTATTTATTTCCTGTTGACATTTTGGTAGAAATATTTGATTTTGTTAGTGAAGCGATAGTCTATTTGGCATTCTGTCAATGCTTGTAATAGCCATGGTATTTTCTGATGGCTTATGGTATCGAATTCTTTTTCGTATTTTACAAATATCAGTGCCAGTGGTTTGTTGTATTCTGCAGACTTCTCCATCAGGTTCTTTATCACTAGTAAATGGTCGTTAGTGCTGTATCCCGATCTAAATTTAGCTTGTTCTCTAGACTGGTAGATATCTAATTTAGCGTCCAGTTTTTTTTTGATAATTTTTGTGAAAAGTTTATATATGTGTAAACATATACACACTGATAGGACCGTAATTTTTTAAATCTGTTATTGTGTAATGAAGTAATGACTGCATTATTCTATTGAGAAGGAATTTTTCATTGGTAGATCCATTCGGTGAAAAGCTTGGCCCTAGTCTGGATAATTTTATTTCCAACTAGTTTGATCACTTCTATACAAACTCCGTCATCGCTAGAGGATTTGTTATTTTTCATTTCTAAAAGTGCTGTTTTTATTTCGTATAGAGTTATTTCTGGCATAAATTCTGATCCCTGGTTTGTGATTTTGGGCAGGAGCTAATCTTGCCTTTCGTCGATGTTCTCATACATTTCGCGATAAAAGGATTTGGGTTTTATCAGTAGCAATGTTTCCATCTTTGTTTTTTATTTTGTACATATTTTTGTTGCCTATGTTGTTCGTATTTCGCCTCAAAACTTTTAAACTTTTGTTTTCTTGGATTATTTTAGTTATTTTTCTTGTCTGGTTTTCTCTTACGTCTTTTCAGATTAACCGGTGATATCTTTATTTAATTTCTTCATTGGTGGGTAGTTGGAGCCGTATTTTTCCGTCATCTGTCTTCTGTTACCTATTAGCTCTTTGGTAGTTTGCTTAGTTTTTTCTTTATGGACCAGAACGGCCAGCAGCATCCTCCTTCTGCTTCTTTTAGAGAATTTCATAACTTCATTATGCTGTCATTTGCTTGATCTACATCTTCTATTTCGTCTTTTTTTTTTCAACAAAAGTTACGGGATGATAAAGTTACACAATTTTTAAATAATAAATCCGAAGTAACAAAAATATTGTTTTCTAGATTTTCTTAAAAAGGAAAGTGTAAAGTAAAAATGAAATTCTCCTTTAGAGTGGTCTCCAAATGTTCCTTCTTGCCCACTTTATTGTAGTATAATATTGGATTAAAAACGGGACGTCAGTGGAATTAACCAACTTTTTACAACTTTTTTTGTCTGTTAGTATTTGTTTGTAATATCAATAATTTAGAAAAAACAGACAGTTTTTTGAATGTTAAGCTAAAATAATACAAAACTATCTTCACAAATACACTATAAAAATTATTTGGAAGTTTTATGCACTGTTTCATACTGCGTCTCAATTTAGATATTTATTGCGATCATGTATGCTTAATTTTGACAGCTTTGACGTTTATATTGTTAAATGAAATGAGGTTGAATGCTCGAATAAATGAACTTTGAAAATAAGGCATATTATCGATCACAAGTTAATTAAATCTAGCCCAAGTACTTTCTGGTTTAACTTGTGCTCCTGAAGATGCTATTTTAAGCGAAAGTACTTGGGCTAGATTTAATTAACTTGTGCTCGATAATAGCCTTATTTTCAAAGTTCGTTTATATTGTTGTTTTCTAAATATATAAATAAACAGTAATTTATCTTTTCAAACGTACGTGGACTTCGACTAGGTGTATAATTAAGATATAGTGTTATCTATATAGATGTTGCTCGAATTATTGCATTGCTACAAAATGAAAGAAGTCGAGTTTATGTATATAACACTTTAGGTATTCCGAGAAATACAGTACTGAGAGCTTTCCATTGCTTTATAGAGATTGGTACATACTCACATCGACCTGGTTCCGGTTGTAGAAGAGTTACCTCGCAAAGAGACAATCGTTTTATTGCGATGAAACGTTTGAAATATGAATGTAAGGGAAAGATCTGTTAGAAGACGTCATTATGAAAGAGGACTAATGGCAAGAAGGCCAGCTATTGTTCCCGAATTACAACCCAGACACTGTAGAAATCGATTAATTTTTACTCAACAACACTGGGATATACAGGATTGATGCTGAATTCTCTTTACTGATGAATCGCAGTTCTGTTTGAAGTCTGAAGATGGCCGAGAGTGTGTTTAGAGTTTAGAGAAATGAAAGATATGCCCAAGCTTATATGTTGCAGAGAAAAATGTTTGGCGGTGATGGTGTCATAGTTTTAACTGGAATCTCATTTAAAGCTCGACTAAACTTATTTTCATCAATGGCTCCCTGAATGCTCACCGGTACATAGAGGATATTTTGGCATAAGGAGTAGTTCTAGTTGTTTCATTTATTAGGGACAATTTCGTGCTTATGCCTGATAATGGACGTATTCTTTAAGTTTTTATTCAAAAGTTGTCCTTTCATTACCAAATAGTATACAAACGGTTATTGATATTTTAAAATATAATACCTGATATTACACAATTTTGTTCAAGTTCACTCGTAATTTTTATTGTTTGTAATTCGTTTTGATATTACACTAGTTTCTTTTCTAGCCTTCTAATTAAATGAATAATGCTAAGGAATCAAGCAATAGTGGCTACTTTTTTGACGGTCAGTGTATCAAGTTTACTATTCGAGGAGGCAAATTGTTATTGTGTCAAATTATATTGACTGTAGTTTGACAATTACTATGAACGAAAGTTTGTTTTGAATCAATTTGATTGAAAATGAACAACCACAGCTTTTCTGAAATGGCAAATATTTCTATAATGGCAAATATGGCCCACTTTTCGGATGGGTAACTTAATTCCTATTGGAATATTTTTTCGAATGAACCCGACCTTTTCGCCTTATTTAATAAGCGCTTTATTTACAATTAAAACAATCTTTTAAATTCAAATAAACCTAAAATACTTATAGGGAGCTAATAGAAGAAGGTTTGAACTTGAAGTAAGACACTTGAAAATGTTAAAAATAGTATTTTTTACTTGTTTTTATAAAACTATTTGACATATCCTTGTCATACTTGGCAGGAAGTGTAGGTACTGTACACCCTATCAAATTATATTAAATAAACGTTTCTGACAACTACCAAAGGCGTACGAGAGAGGAAAGTGAATTGTTGACACCTTCCCGAATTCTACGCCACTGGCGTCTGCTGTTTTATCGCAACTTTTTAATTCTACAATACTTTTCATGTAGATAACATACTTTTTATTCGTAACGATAAAGTCATTAATTGATGTCTTCTTTATCTGTGTTTGGGTATTAACAAAAATACCATACGCCAAATGTTTGTGTTTGAAGGCTTGCTACAGCCTTCAGAAAGCTATAGAGCTTTCTATACAAATGCAACCCAAGATATTTCACAACGTCCCTAGCAGGAATGGGGGCATTGTTTAGACTAACTTGTGAACAAGTGCGTCTTCTTGTTGTAAATGTGATTTGAGCTGATTTTTCGTTATTGACTTTAATTTTTCATTTTGTTAACAAAGTCTCTAATGTATGCAAGTATTTTTGCAGCTTTTCAGAAGCTATGTCTAAGT
This sequence comes from Diabrotica balteata, assembly GCA_918026665.1. Lineage (NCBI taxonomy): Eukaryota > Metazoa > Arthropoda > Insecta > Coleoptera > Chrysomelidae > Diabrotica > Diabrotica balteata. The sequence goes on along the minus strand of OU898276.1, from coordinate 45,294,646 downwards.
CTTTGTTTTTAAACTAAAACGGCTGTTTGAAAAGTGCCTTTATGACGTCATCTGTAATAGGTATATCAGCAGTACAGATTGGGTACAGGAAGGGACCGAGAACACTTCCCTGAGGAACTCTTTCTCTGAGGATCGTTCCTATCGAAAAGATCGTTCCGATTAAGGATTTCAGGATAAGCTACATACCGCTAGACAGTAAAGATTTTAATTAATATAGTAAACTGTTGTGCCAGACTTTATCAAAAGCCTACTTAATATCTTTTCTTGATTTTGGATTATTGAATATTTTGGTCTGGATTATTGAGTATTTCCAATGGATTGGAAAATGGCTTAACTGCTTCATTCTATTATAGATAATAGTAAGCATGAGGACTGCTTTCCTGGATAAATATTTTAGGATTCTCCCATCGATTTAATCTTATGCTAGGGCTTTATGAGAGTTGGTACTCATTATTATTCTCATTTTTAAGTATTATTAAACTATTTTCATACATCATCATTGATGTTTTGGCCTAAATTTGGAGTAACTATATTTTCGAGAGTACCGATATTTTCCACGGAGTAGAAACATGGACTCTCGGAATTACAAGTATGAGGCGTATAGAAGCCTTTGAGATGTGGATTTTTCGAAGGATGTTGAAAATTACTTGGACAGAGCACGTAACCAACAACGAGGTGGTAAGAAGAATGGGTACTGAAAGAGAACTCCTAAATATTGTAAAAAACAGGAAAATGAGTTATCTAGGACATATTTACAGAGGAGAAAAATACAACTTCCTACGACTTATAATGGAAGGGAAAGTGGAAGAAAGAAGAGGCCCAGGAAGAAGAAAATGCTCCAGGTTGAAGAATGTAAGATACTGGACAGGTATGGACACACATTCGATACTAGCTCTATAACGAATATATATTGCCTACCTTAGGGTAAGATTATGAGGGTAAAGATAGGGCAAGCAAAATAAACGCTACTAGTGCGAACGGCACTCAGGGTTTGTTAGGGAGAGCTGGGGTCGTGGATAAGTAAATGATAAGGGGGGTGGATTGGGGCAACTACAAAAAAATGAAATAAGAAGTCATGAATTTCTTGGGGTAAACAAAGCAAAAAGAAACAGGAAACACCTCTAGTAATTTAATATAGGGCGCCACTTTGAGGTGCCTAAATATACCTATTACAACCACTAGTCGTAACTAGGGAAATAAATATTAAACATGAAAAACATATCTTTTTCAAATAAAACTCAAAAAAGGGGTTAGTTAAAAAAATAAACAAAATGTAAGGAAAACAAAAATTAACATTTATTGTGTCTTACCACAAACAGGTCCAAAACATAGAGAATACACGAATACTCAAAAAAGACAATACAAAAATATTACCTCAATAGTCGCAAAATACAAAAAACTTACATGTCATCCATTTACAAACTCAAGAGTTGGAGATACTACAAAAACTTACAAATGTTATCGCACAGAAGTTAACCTTTTTTTAAACAAACAAAACAAATAAATATCGAAAATAATAAAGCTAAATGTCATATGTTAACATTAAATTTTAAAAACTGAAAACAAATAAAATAATAGCTAAAGTTAAAACCTAAAATTTACAATTAAAAAAAAACAAAAATTTAAATTGTTACGAAAGCAATTATTTTTCTAAAAAAATGTCTGTCTTTACTTGAAAATAAAACAAACAATAAAAACTACCTGGATGTCACAATCACTTATTTATTTGTAAACTGGACTTCTTAATTAGGATGAATACAAATCTAAGGTTGAAAGTTAGGATACTGGAACACACCTTTGACTCGACTTCTTAAAAAACTAGAACCATCGTAGCGCCGACTAACCAAATACATCTGCTCATTATCACCTACATTCCAAACCTCCCCTTAACTGCAGCTATCAACTGCCACAAAACCACTCTTCGCCGCTACATATTTCCACAAAAAAGTGGCCAAAAACACGGCTACTACAAATTCGACGGATGAACTTGGATCTATAATTGAGTCTACAACGACCCAAGTAAAAATGACGAAATTCTCTTAAGAATTCGTTCACAACTTGAAATAACAACCACTTGACAGGAATTAAAACGCAGAAGATTCCGACTTCGAATAAAACATTAAAATAAAATGCCGAGAAAGTGCACATCTTTAAAATAATAAACAACTCTAAATGGTTTTTATTACTTAGCCACGCTAAAACGAATTGAAAGAATTCGGTGTTTTAATACGTACAAATCGGAAATTGAAACACATTTAAAAAATATTCTGCGATTTCTCAAACATATATGAGGGGATTTAAATATATTACATATACGAGGGGATTTCAATATACATTAAAATAATCAATTAATTGCAAATGCTACAGCTCCAGATACGAACAGCTCAAGATAGAGAGCAATTTGCTGTAGTTATAGTCAACCCTTCAGTAATGGAGAAAACACTTTAGGAAGAAGATATTTTCGAAATATTTTTCAAATTTTGAATTTTGGGACTTTTGCCATTTTCCACGCGCTCTTCTTTTTTCCACTCTTTTGGCAAACTAGCATATAAACAAAGTGCTAGTGCCAGTGCTATTTGGTACGTCTGCTGTGGCGTATGAGAGTTATATACTAGTGCTTATTGTCTTTTACTGACTCTGAATAGTGTGTTTTGTGAATAATCGACCTTACTTACTTTGTGACAATTACGTAAAAAAGTATTTTATTATAATTTGGCGACTTTTTTGAGAAAATTAGTAATCGTATTTACAAACTTGATAATCCGGCAGACGTAGAAGAGCTTAATCGTCTTGTTTTCGAAGAAGGTGAATGTGACACAAATACTTTACCCCAAGAAGATTTTGACGTATTATCTGGAGACAAGTTCAATGGATTCTGATACCGATTATAAAATCGATGACGTAGATACAGAAGACATGGTGGGCGCCGAAAGCGAAAACTTTTATAATGGTAAGTCAGGTTAAAACATGTGTCCATTTCGATGAAAAAACCACACAGCCTCTAAGACAAGCAACAGATAAATTAGCTTCAGTGAGAGATATTTTTAACTATTTTTTGGAAAATTGCAAGACATATTATAGCCTAGGACAAAACACAACAATTGATAAAATGCTGCCACAGGATTCCGAGGACGTTGCGGATTTAGACAGTACATACCATTCAAACCGAGCAAGTAAGGAATCAAGATATTCTCTTTATGTGATGCAAAACTTTTATATTTTTTATTTTTATACTTATAATGGAGGGCAACAACTGGAAGGACCTTACAGGCAGAGTAATTCTGCAGATGCAATTGTATGCAGGTTGGCAGAACCAATTTTGGGCACAGGCAGGAATATTACTGCCGATAATTGGTTTACGAATTTGAACCTTGTAAAAGAACTGGAAAAACAAAAATTGTCCTTCGTAGGAACCGTGAGGAAAAATCGACGAGAAATTCCGGCAGATTTTGCATTGCCCAAAAATCGCAATGAATATGATAGCTTATTTGGTTATACTAAACACGAGACACTTGTATCATATGTACCAAAAAAAAAAACAAGACAGTTGTATTGTTGTCTAGTTATCATACGTCAAGTTCAATTGTATCGTCTGACACCGATAAGAAACCAGAGATAATACAATTTTACAATGAAACAGAATCAGGCGTGGACGTTGTGGATAAATTATGTGCCACTTATGATGGCCTATGGTGATATTTTACCGATTATTAAATGTAGCCGGAATTAACTCCATGATTATTTCTTTTGGAAATGGGGCAGAGTATATTACGAGGCGGATCTTTTTGGAAAATTTGGCAAAAACTCTTTTAGAGCCTTATAAACCTGAACAAGAAGAGACACATGAAAGGGATCGAGCAGCAAATAGTTCAAACCGAAGTAAAAGAAAACACTGTGCAGCTTGTTACAAAGAAACGAAGAAACAATGCAAGACTCAATATTCTTGTGAAAGGTGTAGCAAATTTTTATGTTTGAGTATAAATGCTAAAAAAATGTGCGAGAAATGTTTTAATAAATATTAATGAGATATAATATATATTAAATCTGTAAATAAATATAATACACATGTCTATGTTGGTTTTTCACTTTAAATATAAGTAGTTTTGTTTTTTGTCTGTTTTTCTCCATATATGGGCAATATTACGCATTCAAAATCTGTTTAATTATTTACTTCCTTATAAAATACATTTATTCATGTTGTAATATTAAAATAATAAGAAAAATATTTTTAAAAATCTGCTAGTAATTAAATAGTTAATCATAGGTCCATTGGACCTACCTCGACTAACGGCGTTCGGGCAGGTCACGCGCCTAATGAAGGGTTAAAAATCACCTCCATTATAACGGATTATGCTTGGAATATCACTGAGAGATAATATTAGAAACACCGAGATAAGACGTAGAACGAAGATTAGGGATATTGTGGAAGAAATTACAAAAATGAAATGGCGCTAGGCAGGTCACGTAGCCCGATATATTAACAACAGCTGGACACAGAGAATTCTAGAATGGAGACCAAGGACGACAACAAGAAGTATGGGAAGACCTCAAAAAAGATGGGTAGATGACATAAGAGCAGTGGCAGGCAAACAGCGGATTAGATTGGCGCAAGATAGAAAAAAATGGAAGCAATTGGGAGAGACCTACATTCAGGAGTGGAAGGAAAATGGTTGACAAAAAAAAGAGAGAGAGCCATTTTGCACGCGCTTTCCTTTTTTTGGTTAGAACTTTTTTGATATGTAATGGTACATAGTTGTCTTTAGCAGTACCCTTTTTACTTATAGCAGTAGATTCTCAAGCAGCGGTTAGTATTACAGCCGTTAGCCATTGTACTGCAAATTCCAGCTCATCAGATTCTTTTATTCTGGTTAATGGTGTTTTTAAATTGTTCCCAGTTTGTTTTTTTATTAGATATTGTTACTTTTAAGCAAGTTAATGAGTCTAATTTGAATCTAACACTGCAATTATGTTGTCACACTTGCTATCAACTTCCTCGTAAATGTCAAAATGCCCCCAAAAAATATCTTGAACATATTTTACATTATCTCCTTAAAAACATGTGCGGCTATGTATTTTTCGATTATTCGCTATAACAATTTCATAAAATTTTGTTTATAGTGACGATCTCTATTCTTCTGGACTAGAATCTATAAGCATCCCCTTTAGAATATTTCTGAGAAAAAATCTATATCTTAAAGTTTTATGAAAATTTCGTCATAATTGAATTTTTCCTGTATGGTATTGTAAAAATTCCTATTTGTATGTTTTCAAAAACTGTACGCTGTATAATATTACAGCTATGTATTATGTAACCTTTCATATGCAATATTTTGTCTTACTTCCGTCTCATAGTTTTTATCTATACATTAATTCCATTATTTTTGTCCACAGGAATTTCATTGCTCAATATATGATATATGCATATTCTTTTATTTCATTTTCTTGTACTGTCCTTCAGAGCATACTGTTTTTTGCGTATATATTCCATTTCCGCTGTTAGTTATAATAGTAAATTAATAGTTAACAGCCAATAAAGGAAAGCAGTATAGATAAAAAATATGTAGAACATTTTTTAATTAAAATGTATATTCAAATACAACCTAAAAAACCAATATTTTGGTTTATTGGGTTATAAATTTTAAAATCTTCATCTTATTTGCATATTTATTGATGTTAATTATTTCCGATATATCCATCTTGGTCTATTTTGGTTCTTACAAATTTGTATATTTTAAGAATCCTATAAATATACATTTTCCAAGGACTATCTGGCTAATGATGTGGTTTTATGGTTATTGTTTTAAGTTATTAATTGTATCCTTCTGTGAATATATTGTTGCCTTTGGCAACTGTGAGTTGAATGAAAACTTCTAAGTTTGGGTTATAATATATGATTGATGTTTTTTTAATGTTAAATTTTAAAAAATACAACTATGTATAATAGAGATATATTATTTATATTATAGTTACAATAACTTAATATTTCCTAAAACATAAATCTTTCAAGACAAATAAACCAATAAATATGTATTCAGATACTTGCAAATCATCTACCTTTTTGTTGTTGAAATTATTGACATCTAATGGCTTTCCAGATCGGTTTTAAGGACGTTATAATTTATGATATAAATATCATAATTATTATTTTTCATAAAGTTAATTATAGTTTCTAATCTTCAAGGTCTAGGTTGTAGACGTTGGGCGCCAATGTGTAACCATTGAATGAGACATTAGAAACAGTGGGCGCCAATGGGTAACAATTTACCTACTTCCGAAAATTGGGAGCCAATGTAGAACAATACAACTTTGTTTAGGATGAATGACAATATACTGCAACTCATAGAAGAACGAATAAAATCAAAGAACAACAAAAAAATATACAGTTAAAAACACAGTGTGAAAAAAAGAGTTATCGGAACAAAAACACGATACATATAATATACATAAAGAGGTAAAACAAGCTGCGGGTCTTTAAAAATCCAACACAGCTAGCAAACTGCGAGATCAAAAGGGAAACGTTATCACAGATCAAAAACAAGAAAGATGCATATGGACCAAATACATACCCGAACTCTTTAAAGATAATAGGTCCGAACAACCTTCATCCTATCTACGTACTGATCGCTTACCAATCACATCAGATGAAGTGGAAAAAAGCAATATTTCAACTAAAAGATGGCAAAGCTCCTGGACCTGACAATGCCTGTATTAAACTAATAAAGCTATTTAACACCTGCGGTCCTCGCCTAAACGCCCATCAAAAATATTCAATGACATATATTTTAACGGAGTAATACCAAGATCATGGCTCTATTCGACGTCTATTGCACTATCACAGAAAACAAAATCCGATTTCTGCAATGATTTCTGTTATCTAAGTTATTTCGAAAATCATACATCAAGGGATATAAACTATGTGAAGAAATAATTAGCCGGACACAGTTTGGTTTTCAGAACGCAGTGGGTACGAGATAAGCTCTCTTTAGCATACAAGTGCTGTTACAACGATAGAGAGACGTGAATTGCGATGTTTATGCATACTTGAATTAATTGAATTACAGAAGTTGGGCAAAAATAATATGAACTTTTATTAAACATTTAAAAAACAATATGTATGTGGTGATCTCTAAGAAAGAACAACAATTTGGAAGAATCAGTGTGAATGGCCAACCAATAGAAAGAGTAAAAACATACACCTACCTTGGTACAAATGCGAAAATTGAACCATTCCCGATAACTCAAATATAGGTGAGAGAAAGCAAGATCTGCATTTTAATAAATGACAGCTGTTTAAATGTAATGATTTATCAGTGCCCATAACGTCGTAAAGTGAAGTCCTGGACTCTTACAGACGCTACCTGCATGAAAATTGAGGCTTTTATAATGTGGCTTTATTGTTGAATTCTGAAGATATTCTATTGGGACCGTGCAAGTTTGGAACAGCGACACCTGGTGTCGTAAATCGGCAAAATTTACTGCGCTTTCATGTTAGACCGAGGTTACCGGATAACTGTCAAGGACGTAGCCCCAAAAAATAATAAGAAGAAAAAGTAAGATTGAGGTTATGTCGGTATGTTATTAAAAGGTAAACGTTGTATGTAGTGTAAATACAAATAAATATTTTTATTAAATTACAGCATTACTGTTAATATGGATGCAATAATAAAAACTGGATTTGAGAAAGTAAATCACCAAATAACTTTTCAACCAAGCACTGAGTCAAAGGGAAAAGCTTTAGTAGTGGCAAATGTCAAAAAAGAATGGAAGAATTATGTGGAAGATTTAAGAAAAATAAATTACCATAAATAGTGCTAATGCATAAATTAGCAGGTTAAGTCCATGATATCATCATATTGGTTTGAACAATTATTCTTTCCCTTTCCCTGTAAACTTTTGGACAGCAAATATATCTTAATGCATCTTCAGAAAAACTTGAACTTGATGCATTTTTGTTAACTTCAAAAAAATAAAATTTAAACATTAAACTTGATTTTTGGGTTAAAATGAACTCTAAGTGAGTGTTATAAAACTAAAATTTACACTTAAAAGTGAACTTTTATTTATTATTTATTTCAAACTGACTTTAAAATCGGGCGCAAGAATAAAGCAGAATTTAGGGTATGTTACTTATGCTTTTTTATGATATAAATCCACTTTTCTCTTTGTAGTAGCTTTGGGCTTCGAAGTTGGAAACGAATAAAACTTAAATTGGCAATTTTTTGTTGTATTTTTACAATTTATAACACAGCATTTCCTAAATCCCATTTTCTTCAGTGACAGAAGGTGTATAAATTGACAATTGACAATATGAATTTATGAAATCTATGAAATGTGCAGTAAAAAATGCAAGATTTCTCCGCTACTCGCGCACGATCGTTTCTTGTATCCCCTCCAAGTACTTGCACGTCGCCAATACCAACCCCGTTAGTAATCAGGACGTATTTTTAAGCATAGTAAATGAAAAAGAGCAGTTAACCACAATAAAAACAGCCAAAATCGAATATCTGGGTCACAATATGAAGACCAGCGAAAGACATAAGTTGCTGCAATTTATTTTATTGGAAAACGAGGAAGAGAAATGAAGGACCAGAGAGACAAAGGAGTTCTTGGCTGAAAAATCTACATACCTGATTTATCACAATAACCACAAATCTTTTTGGAGCAGCAGTGTGCAAATTGCAGACTGCCATTGGTATTGCCAACAAAAGAAACGCTGCATAATCATTATGAGTCTAATGCTCCTTCAGATAATACTGTCAAATATTGGTTCTGAAAATTCCATAGTGGCTGTAGATTTACATTGGATAAACCACATACTGGTCGATCCTCCGATGCAGTTAGGTCGGAAAATGTAAAGAAAGTCCATGAAATGGTTTTAGCTGATCAAAGAGCGCACTAATCATATTTTGAATGAAAATTTGAATATAAATATTAATCCTTTGCTTATCATTGATCAAAAACAGGATTATGTGACCACTTCTCAGTAGTGTTTACATCTTACATACAAAGCGCAGTCCGTCAAACTTTTCGTTGATTGGTAACCGTTGATCAAACCTAGATTCAATACTACACATCAGAGAAAAGAATTAACGCACAACAGTGGACTGAAGCCGGCAATGTGTCGAAATGGTTAATGTGACTGTATTTTCGGATTTTCAATAAATATTTTTGATTGACTATCATGAAAAAGGTAAAACCATCAATAGCCAGTATAATTGTGCCATGTTAGACAGATTAAAGCAAGAACTTTTTTCTCGAAGACAATGCATCGACTTACAGGAGCGTTATGATGTTAGCAAAAATCCACGAATTAAGCTTCAAATTGATTTTTTTTTTAATTTGGCCCTCTTAGATTACTATGTGTTCCCAAATCTGAAAAGATGGCATGTAAATAAACGCCTTAACTCGAATGAAAAGATAATTGACGAAATAAACGCCCATGTTGCAGAGCTTCCATAATCATAGTTTCCGGATCGCATAATGAAATTAGAAACTGACAGGAAAACTTTTCTGGAAAAAACATGTTTTCATTTCAAATGTTTATATTCATCAGTTCACCTAATAATTGTACCTATTACTTATACCAGGATACCTTTTATTATAAAGATCATGCTCTAAATCACTTCTTCTAAATCGTATCCTTCAGTTTCAATCATTTTTTCCAATCGTTTAATAAACTATAAAATTAATAAACAATAATAAAATATAAATATGTTTAAATAAACAATAATAAAATTAGATATTAGTCCCCTAATGTGACCAATGAGATAGTCACAAGAAGAAATTTTGCAATTTATAATTTTAACTATTTTTTTTTTCAATATAACTGTGTGTATGAAAATCATAAAAGATCTAGCTGGAATGACAAAACAAAGACTCCCTTGTAGATTAACAAACGACGAGAATGAAACGATATGGGAATTAAGCGATCTAAACAACGTATGGGGACATTACATAGAAGAACTATTCTCGGACACACCACTAAACAACATAATATATAAAAACCATGAAACCAGTCCTCCTATATTAAAACAAGAAGTAGAGAGAGCAATCAAAAACGCAAAAAATGGGAAAGCCCCTGGCCCCGATGACATACATACGGAAGTCATAAAGCTACTGGAAGAGAAACATTTAAATATAATCGTCAAATTATTTAATCAAATATATACAAGCGGTGAAATTCCACAAGACTGGTTAAAATCAGTCTTTATTCCCCTTCCAAAAACTAAGGGAGCAAAGAAGTGTGGTGATTTCAGACTTATTAGTTTAATGTCGCATATGTTAAAGTTATTCTTGAAAGTTATTCACCAACGCATTTATAAGAAATGTGAGCAGGATATCAGTGATGAACAATTTGGCTTCCGAAATGGATTTGGGACACGGGAAGCATTAACCAGTTTTATTATACTGCTGCAAAAATGTCGAGACCAAAAAAAGGATCTCTTTTTATGTTTTATTGACTATCAAAAGGCCTTCGACAAAGTAAAACATGATAAGCTGATGGATTGCCTTCACAAAAAGGGACTAGACGAGAACGATTTTAAAATTATCCAAACGCTGTATTTTAACCAAACTGCAGCAGTTAGAACAGAAGCCGGTGACACAGAAATATTCAATATCAAGCGAGGTGTACGACAGGGGTGTGTATTGTCACCACTACTTTTCAATATATATTCGGAAGAAATATTTGCACGAGCACTAGAGCAATCAAGAGAAGGTGTTAAAATTAACGGCAGAGTTCTAAATAATGTACGATACGCCGACGACACGGTCCTAATTGCAGAGAGCGCACAGGATCTCCAGACACTCTTAGATCGCGTCAGATCGATCGGAGAACAATACGGCCTCAGCATTAACGTCAAGAAAACAAAAACAATGATTGTCTCCAAAACATCCATCCATCCACCTATGGCTTTAAACGTGAATGGTAATATTATCGAAAATGTCGAGAAATTTCGATATCTAGGGTGCTGGATAACGAAAGATATAGACCCAGACATAGAAATAAAATCGCGAATTGAACAAGCAAGAAATGTCTTTTTAAAAATGAAACAAATGTTTACGTCCCAAACACTCAATCTCAAAATCCGATACCGAATGCTGAAATGTTACGTTTACAGCACCTTACTATATGGAATGGAGGCCTGGACCTTCAAAATCAACTCACTAAGGCGTTTGGAAAGTTTTGAAATGTGGTTATTTCGAAGGATGCTGAAAGTCCCTTGGACAGCGCATATGAGCAACGAGCAGGTCCTACACAAGATGGGTACCGACAGAGAACTCTTAAAAATAATGAAAACACGGAAAACCTCATATTTGGGACACATATACAGAAATGAGAAATACCAGCTACTGCAGCTTCTTATAGAGGGGAAGGTAGAAGGAAAACGTGGTCCTGGTAGACGGCAGGCGTCCTGGTTGAAGAACATTCGTGAGTGGACTGGTTTGGATTCTCAATCTTTAATAAGAAAAGCCAGGGACAGAAATGATTTTGCTGAGGTTATCGCCAACCTTCATTGAAGACGGCACCCAAAGAAGAAGATGAAAATCATTGAAATATTCAAAATTAGGTTATTCATGTCATTTTTTTAATTAGTGACATTTTTTAAATAATAACATTAAACTGGTAAAAATATTTATAGCCGTCCATTTATCTTAGCATATTTTAAAATATATCGATTTATTATTATAAAAACTAATATTTTCTAAAATAGTAAGTAATAATTAAAGGCCATGACATATTTTATGTATTAATTACTTTGATTTATCTGACGTAATTTTTAATAATTAATAATCAGAATAGAAAGCTTAATACGCAAATTTTACAGAAAAAATTAAGAAAAAATGCAATAATTTATCAAACAATTAGGAAATGTTTGACATTCTGTAGGTACTATAGCAGAAGTGGGCGACACTATTTTAAAATTTGAACTGTTCCTGACAGGATTTTTCCATAGTTTTGTTTTCGTTTGGTTCTAGACCACTAATTTCCCCATTTCTAAATATTTATTTGGTTTTACTGCAGCTTACAGACATTCCACATTCTTCGTATTTGCTTTCCATAAAGAAAAATTTTGATTGCTATCATGGCTTGGTGTCGATGATGTGGATGTTATAGAGATAAATTCTTAATAGCTTTATATTTAGGTAGATATTAGAGTTAATAAAAACTAGTAATCTGGACAAAGATTTTTTCCAACTCTCAAAGGCTTTCAAATAAGTTACTTAGATCGTCCAGAAAGTAAAGAACGTTTTGGCATATAAAATTAAAAATAGAAGATACTAAAATAAAATTTTATTTGCAAAACCACAGTACCTTGGCTATTTTTCAATATAGTTGCCTTAGTTGTCAATGCATTTATTGTATCGTGTATCAATTTTTCTATACCGGTGTTGTAGTTATTTACCGTCAAACACCTGAGCCAGGATATAACTTTATATTTGGGCTCTTCGTCGTTTTCAAACTCCTTTCCACCCAGAGTTCGTTCAGTTTTAGGAACAAATAATAATAGGAAGGTGCCTGGTCCGGGCTGATGGAGGATGCTCGAAAATTTCCTATTATAGACGTTGAAGTTCTTGCTGAGTTGATGCGTGGGGTAAGCATTGTCGTGAATCAAAAACACCTTCGTTGATACGAAGCCATGTCGTTTATTGCACGTTTTTAGTCTTTATAGAGTTTTACTCTGCGTAGGTTCTGCGTATTTCAAATTTGGCGGGATTTTCAATAGGCTCCACCATTTCAAACTGTTAAGTCGCACGGATCTCATAGTAACGAGACTTGGCTTACACCAATGCGACAGATAGGGGTAACTGGTGCGGATAATATCACTGCGGTGGGACATCGGAGATATGCGTGATCCCTGATTTATAAGCTGCTTCAAGAATACGTTATAAGAACAGGATCTTCTAACCTAAAAACCATTTTGGTCCTCAACATCAGCGTCATAACCTTCTATTTGCTCTTTACTTAAAATAGAATTGATTGTATGACTTTTGGGCACAAATTTCTATACCTATTTAGTTTTTTGCTGCTGTTTCAATATCTACCTTTAATCTGGTTTAGTAAGAGTTTACATCTTTCTGGCCTTGTTTATGTACATGTTGATACCTTAGCATGTTAATAATGTTTTCCTAGTACCGTTCTGTAACTGTTGCATCTCTCAGCTTTTGCATATTCTATGTTTTTTTAGCTATTTTATTTTATTTGCTAATATTTAAAATTATAACCTTTGATGTTGATATCAGTAAGCAACCATCTGAGTCTATGTTTGCGTCCCTATAACTTCTGTGGTTCATTGTGTCTTAAATCTATTAAGATAGTATTACACTGACTGGTTGTTCTTTCATCTTACCTTTTGTACATTATTATGTTCAAAATAGGTGCTAACGACTGTAATTTTTGTGCAGCTGTCAAGTTTATCAGTGGCATTCCATTTTCGTTACTAACGTTGTGTAAGCTATGCCTTCCTTTAGTGAAGGTGAAAACTCGCTCTCGTCCTACTTTTGCGTTCATGTCAGCTAACACTGTATTATTATCATTTCTGAGACATCTTCAGTAGACTTCCTCTAGGTGTTCCAAGAACTGTTGTTTTATTTCTTCTAATTTGTTATGAGTCGGGGCATGCGTATTGATAAATCTATAAAAAGAGAATTTCCCTTTTAAGCGTGAATATCTCACTCTTTGACTGTAAGCTTTAAAGTTAATTCCTTTTTCCTTTTGTTTTTTGATTTACAATAAATCCCACTCCATGTATGTCCTGCATTTCATTGCAGCTATAATATATAAATGGGTACTTTTGTCAAGATTATCGGTTCCTGTTTATTGCATTTTCTGGAATACCAAGACATTTAACTTGTACGTGTTCACTATGTTAAGTAAAGATGTGAGTGATCCAGCTCGGTACAGGTTTCGGAAATTCCATAATCCTAATCCTTAATTCCATTTTTCGTTTGCAGAGTCTCCACTTATATAAATAAGTCTATTTCTATTTATCGTCTATCAATTACAATCTCCGGAATTCTCATAATCCAGAGACGCAGAATAATAATTCTTTTTTTTTCAGAAAAATATAATACTATTATTCTTCTTAGAATACTCTAAGAATATACTCTACTCTTATTGTATTAGAGTATTGTATTATTTCATGTAATTATTGACGAATTTGACAAATGCCAGGATTGTACTTAGCCACAGGTAAACAGCTTATGGCATTAAACTAGTAAAGTTTGTTTAGCAGAAAATTGTTGACTTCAATTAGTGCGGTCGTAAATACTAATAATTTTATCTGACTTGGCCCATTGTTAAGACCTTGTACCTCAGGTAAACCATTGTTAGAAATAGTGCAAACACTCCTGATCACGGCGCCGTAGACGAAATTTGGTTTAGTTCCCACTACCATGCGAAACGCATTGTACTATGCACTACATAATTCCACTTACAATAGAACCTTTCTGCCTTTACCTGTATTTTGACTCTGTCTTCGCGCAGATCCATGGTCAGGAGTGTTTTCTTTACCTGAAACCGGGCCTTTTATACTATTATCGGTTAATCCAGGATGATTATATTCGGTACTAATTGAAGCCAACCATTTACTGCTAAACAAACTTTACTTTTATTGTAAGATGGATTAAATAGTAAAAAAATATTGTTTATTAAATTTAGAAATATGTAAACATTTAAAAACGACAACAAAACGATCCATTTATAATCGAACCGTGTCGATAATCGATTCGATCTGATAATCCATTTAATTCGATAATCGATTCGATAATCGATTCAATAATCGATTCTATTTGATTAGATGACTGATTAGATTCAAGATTGGCTTCAAGACTAGTGGCTACTGATTCGCTCATTGTATCTTGGAATAATCAGAATATTTTTGAAAGCCTTCATTTGCCAATCGTCTTATAGTTGGCAAAAAAATTCCTGAAGCCTCAGCAACATGCTGAATAGTAGGTAAACCAATTTTATTTTCAGCATAATTTTAAACTTACTTCACGAAAAGCAGAACTTGGTAATACAGTTTATCCAGCTTCCTTTTCTAATTAAAAACAGTTAAATAATTAAGTATCAGTACTTGTTCCCTTTTCTTATATCTTAGAATCTCTTAAGAAAGCGTGCATTATCCATGAATCAAACGTACGTTAGCAATAGACCTTTTATGTATGTAACGCTGCAATATTTTTAAGTTTAATCACGGAACTACCTCTCTTTCTTTCAAATCCAACTTAATGCATTAACAAGAAAACGAAAAACTGCGAAAGAAGACTGAGGGAACTATAGTACATTTATTTATGCAAGTAAGTTGAAAGTTAAGAAAACAAATACAGAGTATACGCTGGGAATAACAAACAAAATCATTGATACGGATAGTAAAATCATGCCGTGGAAACGATACTTTTTAAGACTTGTTTATTGATATCAAATAATATCTTCATTCGATTGAAATAGTTCTTTATTAAAATACTTACAATAGAAAAATTATAAACAAAAGTATACTGAAGTTCGACTAGCCACAATTTCCATTTTGTTGATTTGTGTTTCGCAGTATTCTAATACTTTAAGCAGTATATTTAAAATGTAAGCTACTTTACAAAATTTGTTTTGTAATAATATACCGCTTGAGCATATATACATTTCTGCCAAGGTAAGAGCTTGCTGTGCATTACTGATAAGCGCATATACGGATTCCACTTTGTCGTATATTTCATATCTAAAACAAATTATTGACTTTGTTAATTAATATAGAAACATTATTTTTAGCCTATTTCATTTCTTCAAAATTCATTAATTATTTTGTACTTTTTGGTGATATACCAAAATTAATATAAAAATAGAAATAGAAATATATACTGTTGGAATTGGTAACTTAAACATCATAATTTGTAACTACATATAATGTAAAGGAACTTTAAATTAATATCATTTAAAGGGTTTTGTCCCATATATTTTGGTGGCTTATAGCATGTATATCTCGTTTACACTGATGATGGATTTAACAATCCGAAAACGTTTTGTAACATATTTGTGATAGCCCGTTTGGGCATTTTGTTATATACCTTTTATAAAGGATTTGAGATAAATTTTTTGTGATATATGGTATACAGCCAGCTACAGGAACTTAGTTTCCTAGTGGAATTTAACCCTTCATTAGTCGGGCATATGTCCAGTGGACCTAGACCCCGATTTTTTGCTTGTAATTTAAAATAAAATTAATATATATCATTGAGCCTAAATGACATCTAATGATGATCAGTCTTCTTTTACCTGCTGAAGTAACATTCCAATAACCGCCGAGATTTTCCGGAAATTCGACCGTACATAGAATAGGTCCGCCGGAGCTAGCCCGCTCAACCACGTCAGTGCTATTTGGTACGTCTGCTGTGGCGTATGAGAGTTATATACTAGTGCTTATTGTCTTTTACTGACTCTGAGTAGTGTGTTTTGTGAATAATTGACCTTACTTTTTTTGTGACAATTACGTAAAAAAGTATTTTATCATAATTTGGCGACACTTTTGAGAAAATGAGTAATCGTATTTAATAACTTGATAATCCGGCAGACGTAGAAGAGCTTAATCGTCTTGTTTTCGAAAAAGGTGAATGTGACACAAATACTTTACCCCATGAAGATTTTGACGAATCAGATAAATCGTCAACAGAGGATTATCTGGAGACAAGGTCGATGGATTCTGATACCGATCATGAAATCGACGACGTAGATACAGAAGACATGGTGGGCGCCGAAAGCGAAAACTTTTATAATGGTACGTCAGGTTATAAGATGTGTCCGTTTCGATGAAAAAACCACACAGCCTCAAAGACAAGCAACAGATAAATTAGCTTCAGTGAGAGATATTTTTAACTATTTTTTTGGAAAATTGCAAGACATATTAAAGCCTAGAACAAAACACAACAATTGATGAAATGCTGCCACAGGATTCCGAGGACGTTGTGGATTTAGACAGTACATACCATCCAAACCGAGCAAGTAAGGAATCAAGATATTCTCTTTATGTGATGCAAAACTTTTATATTTTTTATTTTTATACTTATAATATGAAAATTTATTGAGGGCAACAACTGGAAGGACTTTACAGGCAGAGTAATTCTGCAGATGCAATTGTATGCAGGTTGGCAGAACCAATTTTCGGCACAGGCAGGAATATTACTGCCGATAATTGGTTTACGAGTTTAAACCTTGTAAAGGAACTGGAAAAACAAAAATTGTCCTTCGTAGGAACCGTGAGGAAAAATCGACGAGAAACTCCGGCATATTTTGCATTGCCCAAAACTCGCAATGAATATGATAGCTTATTTGATTATACTAAACACGAGACACTTGTATCATATGTACAAAAAAAAAACAAGACAGTTGTATTGTTGTCTAGTTATCATACGTCAAGTTCAGTTGTATCGTCTGACACCGATAAGAAACTGGAGATAATACAATTTTACAATGAAACAGAATCAGGCGTGGACGTTGTGGATAAATTATGTGCCACTTATGATACAGCACGAGGAACGAGAAGATGGCCTATGGTGATATTTTACCGCTTATTAAATGTAGCTGAAATTAACTCCATGATTATTTCTTCTGGAAATGAGGCAGAGTATATTACGAGGCGGATCTTTTTGAAAAATTTGGCAAAAAGTTTAGTAACTCTACATTTACAGAGGAGATCAACAATACAAAGTTTACCGACTAAACTGAAAACTCTTTTAGAACCTTATAAACCTGAACAAGAAGAGACACATGAAAGGGATCGAGCAGCAAATAGTTCAAACCGAACTAAAAGAAAACACTGTGCAGCTTGTTACAAAGAAACGAAGAAACAATGCAAGACTCAATATTCTTGTGAAAGGTGTAGCAAATTTTTATGTTTGAGTATAAATGCTAAAAAAATGTGCGAGGAATGTTTTAATAAACATTAATGAGATATATATTAAATCTGTAAATAAATATAATACACATGTTTGTGTTGTTTTTTCACTTTAAATATATTTTTATTAATTCCATAAGTAGTTTTTTTTTGTTTTTTCTCCATATATGGGCAATATTACGCATTCAAAATCTGGTTAATTATTTACTTCCTTATAAAATACATTTATTTATGTTGTAACATTAAAATAATAAGGAAAATATTTTAAAAAATCCGCTAGTAATTAAATAGTTAATCATAGGTCCATTGCACCTACCTCGACTAACCGCGTTCGGGCAGGTCGCGCGCCTAATGAAGGGTTAAGATACAATTTTGATATAATGATATTAGGTTTTGTTTTATAAAAATAAAGCTTAATGTTCCTAAAATGTGTTCTTACTATGAATATATACCAAAGAAATATAAAATTACGCAATTGTTACTCATAAATATTATGGGCCATGTGAGGCCTCGTTAACATTTCAGAACAGGGCAAGTATGCTTTCTAGACTATCTGGCTGGCTCGAAATATCCCGGTGTATTTTAAATGAGTTTGAGAAGCAGCTGTTGAGCTACACAGCATTTTCTGACGACCTAGCATGTGAGTCCACGTCAGCGGCCCGCCAGCGTCTGGCGGCCCGTATATAACTTTTATGTGTGAGTCCGTGTTATGGTACCTCTGTGGCCTCTTATGGTACTTAACCTGTTAAATAGTACAAGAGACCGATTTGAGTTACATAATATAGTTTTAACATTTAAAATTTTTTTTATTATATACATATAGTGCGTACAATATAGTGCGTATTTCATTATTCATTATTAAATACTTAAGCACTTATATATTTTATAAGCTAGACGTGCTTAGATACAATAAAATAAGATATAACAATAAAATACAATTTACGACAAACTTACCTCCAAGGATCTTCTGGAAAATTTACGCACTTGCACATATCATCTTTTTCCAGTGGTTCAAGTTGCTTTTCTACTTCCAATAAATTATTGTAAATATATTCAAGAAGACATTCTGTCTGTTGCTGAGATGTTTTATTATCAGTAATTCGTCGATCTATAGGTACTAGTTTACGTTGGTTAGTACAACAATTACCAAGAAGTTTGTTTACCGCTTCATTTTGACATTGAAATCTTTCTTGAAATTCATCTGTAAGACATTCCCACTGAGAAATTAAATATTCTAGTTGTCTGAACGTTAAAGGCTTTTCAACAGGGTTACTAGAATTTAATGTCATATTGACAGTTTTCTTTTTTTTATTGTTGTCATCTTCCTCTTCTCCTAGTCTTCATTATCTTCTTTTTTATGTGCCGTCTTCTACCGAAGGTTGGTGACCATCAAACGATAGGTTGCTGTGTTTTGTGCCGCATATATTATGTTCGCAGCTTCTGGTATTTGAAACCATTCTCTCAAGTTACTCAGCAAGGATTTCTTCTTTCTGCCCAAACCTCTTCTACCTTCAATCTTGCCTTCCACGATAAGCTGTAGCACACTGTACTTATCATTACAGATATGACGTTTGTCTGTCCAAGGTATTTTCAGTATGCGTCGATACAGCCACATTTCTAGAGCCACTAACTTCTTTATAGTTGCTGCTGTTAACGTCCACCCTTCTACTCCGTAAAGTACCGTAGAGAGTACGTAGTATTTCGTGGCGCGCCATCGGAGGTTAACGCTTAGGTTGCGGTTGCTTAACACCTTTCTCCGGTGTGGATTGAAAAAGTAACTAATATAGAGGTGTTACAAAGAATGAAGAAAGAATGTGAAGTCATAAAAACTATTAAAATTAGAAAGATTCAATATCTGGGACATTTAATGAGGGGTGAGAAGTACGTATTACTGAGGTTGATTATGCAAGGGAAGATACAAGGGAAGAGAAACCCAGGACGACGCAAAATGTCCTGGCTAAGAAATTTGAGAGAGTGGTTCGGCTGCAGCTCATTAGAATTATTCAGAAATGCGGCCAACAAAGTTAAAATAGCGATGATGATTTCCAACCTCCGCTAGGAGAAGGAACCCGAAGAAGAAGAACACCTTTCTCATTGTGATGAATTTGGATCTTGCTATTTCAATTCGGATCTTAATCTCTATGTCTGGGTCCCACTTATCATTTACTGTATATCCCAGATATTTAAATCGGTGTATTATTTCAATACGTTCGGCTTCAATATTCAGGTCGATATGTTGTTCTTTTTACTTATCTAACTATAATAATACTCTAACCTATAATAATTTTAAACTATATCTGACATTGTTAATATGTTTTACATTGAAATCACTTATTTGAGAAACTCCAACCATCCTAATTTTAATAAATCATTTTTTCACTATAATGGATTTTTAAACTGTAAATTCACATTTTTGTAAAGAAACGCATTCAGTCAATACGATATGAAAGGCCTTTCTCCTATGCAGCGCGCTTATCGTTATAATTTGGCGCAATAATGCCAATAATTTTCTGTTAAGTTCAATCTTGTGTTGTGAATGCACGTAGATAAATAAAGGTGTAATGAATACGAATACAGTAGTAATAATATTGTGGGCTACATATTTAAATTATTGTAGTTTCGTATTTAATTAATAGATATGTAAAAAAGTTGACGTTTTTCAATTCTCTAATTGCTTCTACGTCAACGTCAACTTTTTGAAAATTATCCAGAGGCGAACGTTAGAATATTCAATCATACTAATTTTGTTTGGATTTAAAATGATTTTGGCCAATAAATTAAATAAATACTAAAATTATAGTTTTCCACAGAATAATAAACATATAGTTGGCCACAGAATAATAAACAATCAGAATGCCCACTCTCCATGGAAAATTAAGTATAGCATTTTTCACATAAAAAAGCTTGCACGTCGTTCAAGATTTACGTCGTCTCAGAACCCCACACCGTTGCCAAAACATAAGAATAGTTAGTAAGTGAGGAATTTTTAAAATGTCAACTATTTGTCAAACTATTATATTCACACTAAATACACTTAGTTTTAAAATACTACAACACATTAAAATATATAAGAAAACATTTTAATACAAAATTATATATTCTAAATTTTAAACTTACCTCTTTTAGAGCTCTAATAGTAAAAACTTACCGCCATTGTTCCTTGTTCAAAATAATCTATCTTATATGAAAATTTATCAACTTTCTACAGACTATTTAGCAGTAACCGTATTTGTTTTGGCATAGCACAATCACAATATACAACAATAATTAGTTTTTAAATCTATTAATCTAAACTTATTATGTATTTACAAATACAATTTATTATTACATTCTGATCAAATTGTGTAAGAAATCAAAACAAACAAAATTAGTACTCTAAAAAACCGGCAACACTTTATACACTTTTGCCAATCGCTGAACTGTCAATATAATTTGAAGTATTTCCGTATCAGTTGCGTACAATTGTCTAATATATTAAATTAAAATTGTTATTTTGTTGACTATTCGACTTAAAGAGCTATTTCATAAAATTTATATTATTATTAATAACAAATGTTTTTGCTTATCTAATCAATATAATTCTAAAATTTCCAATAAAATGATGATTACATTTTCTGATTATTACAACATGTTAACGCCTATGAAAGATCGAGTAGTTCCGTATGGGTTTCGTATTATTAGTTGTGTTAGGAAAATTTGAACTCCAAGGTTCATGTTTTGGAAATTTTAAATACAAGTGACGTCACTTTGTATAAATCGTGACGTGCAAGTGTTTTATTTTGAAAAATTATATACGCGTATCTCGTTCACGCAGACGTTCCGCTATGTTTTAAAGGAAACCAGCGTTGTTTATGTGGTGTGCATAGAAAAATTAACCCGGTTTAATTGACTTCTGGCAATCATAGACATACTATACAATTATATTAACATTGTTAAATACAATAACATAAATATAATATAATTAAACATACATATAAACAATTACATAACCTCACAAATCATATGTCTGTGTTATGTGTTTCCTTCTAAAACATGGCGCGCGTGCTCAATAACTTCAAAGGCGGCATCTGAGAGTTGGCATTCTGATTGTTTATTATTCTGTGGTTTGGCATTTAATTTAAAAAAATTCTAACGTCCGCCTTTGGTTATTTGTCAAAAAAGTTGACGTTCGTCAACTTTTTAGCTGTTTTTAGTTTGCAAAAGCGTTACGTGGTAAGGTACCCCGATCGCCTTACATCAAGAGCTTATTTGAGGAAGCTTCTTCGAAAGTTTAAACAAACAGGTAGTGTTCAAAATTGACGTCATTTCAGGAATGGTAGTGAACCCTACTTCTTCTAAAGCCCGAGTTGCATCTATTTATGGAATCAGTCGAAAGACAGTACGCAGATTGTTGGCTGAAAACAAATTTCATCCATATAAATTAAAAAATGTGCACCTACTTTCAGATTATGACCCCGACCGAAGATTAGAATTCTGTGAAAATATGTCCAATAAAATTAACCAACAGCCCGATTCATCATTATCATCATCCAGCCGAATTTTCACATCCATTGTTGGATATAGGCCTCCTCCAAACGTCTCCAGTTCTCTCTATCTCTAGCTGCTGCAATCCAGTTTGTTTCTATTCTCCTTAGGTCGTCGGTCCATCGGGTGGGTGGTCTGCCTCGACTTCGTTTGTCGGCTCTTGGTCTCCACTCCAATAATCTCTTCGTCCATCTTCCGTCTTCCATTCTAGCAACATGTCCAGCCCACCTCCACTTTTGTTTATTGATTCGCAGTATAATATCGTCTACGCCAGTTCGTCGGCGTATCTCCTCATTTTTTACGCGATCTTTCAAGGTCAGGCCCAGCATTGATCTCTCCATTCGCCTTTGTGTTACCCTCAGTTTTTCGGCAGTAGCTTTCGTTAAAGTTAAGGTCTCTGCTCCGTAGGTCAAGACTGGTAAGATGCATTTGTTAAATGCCTTCCTTTTCAGGTGAATTGGGATATTTGTTTTAAAAATGTCTCTCATCCGTCCATATGCCGCCCATCCCAACATGATTCGTCTATTTAGCTCGCAGGTTTGGTTGTCTCTGGTTATTCTAATTTCATGACCCAAGTATGTGTATTTATGGATTAATTCTACCTTGTTGTTATTGATCTGTATCTCTTCGCTGGGAACCATATTGGTCATCATTTTGGTTTTCTAGAAATTTATCTCCAGCCCAGTTTCTTGTAGTTAGTCATTCAGTTCTTGGAGCCCGATTACATAAAGACAATTTGTTTTAGTGACGAAAGTACTTTTTATATACAAATGTTAACACACACACAATGTGAGGTATTGGAGTGATACAAATCCTCACGTCTTTTGTAAGATACATACTCAATTTCCAAAAAAAAAAATGTTTGGGCAGGTTTTTTGGGAAACTACATATTTGGGTCTGTTTTTCTCAATTCTATCTTAACTGGTGAAGAGCCAGTTATAAAATGTAATTGAAACGTTAATACTTGAAATTCTGGAAGATAATCCAGATGAATTCGGCAACTTGGAAATAACGTTCCAACAACATGGTGCTTCTGCACACTATTTTGGTGCAGTAAGACGTTACCCAGATGAGGAATATCGTGGTAGATGGATTGGACAATAAGGTACGGTAGAACGGCCAGCTCGGTCACCGAAACTTACACCATTAGATTTTTTCTTTTGAGATACTTGAAATCCAAAGTTTACGCTACAGGACCCGACAATATTGACATTTTGAAACAACGAATTGTTGAAGAATGTAGGGCAATTTCCCCCGTCACATTTGAACGAGTACGGCAAGAATTTAGAAAGAGGATGCATTACTTTTAAGAAGTAGATGGAGCACATTTTGAACACTTACTATAAGAACTGGTTGTTAAATATTTATTAATTAAATGGGAAGCTACAATTTTAGTATTTATTTAATTTATTCATCAAAATGAGCTTAAACTCAAACACAATTATTATGACTGAATAGGTATTTTCAATACCTTTCAAACGAGATATCACTTGCCATTAGGTCGTTTTTAAAATTATCTGTCACAGTGACGCTGTAAAGTCATCTGTCACTATTACGTCACCTGTAGTGACTAGTTGAGAAGTAAGCAACCAAGCAAGCAATTTAATTAAACCCAGACTGTGAGAAATGTTCACCCTTAAGAATTACGTTCGGGTGTAACAATTCATTGGAGCGAGGTGTATTGACTCGAGTAAAAACAGGAGTCACTCCACCGTGCTGCAATGTTTCAGACCATCCCTTTCCCCCCTATAGCACTATGATGCGCGATAGAGGCATAACTATCAGCCAAATGCTCTTCATGTAGAGGTTCTGGGTAATAGAACCTCAACATGGTTTCCTAACGAATTCAAAACTCAGGACAGCGCATTGTCGCTATATTCCTGTTATCTTAATGTGGTTTATCCGCGAACTAAAATTGCTTACTTGGGCCTCAAGTCTCCGCTCTCAGCTAGGCTCAGTTCGGCGACTTGGTGGGTCAAGGGGTTGGGTCCTACGTGACCGAGTTTTTAATGGTTTTTGTTAATATTTTTTTGTGACTGGCGCCGGTTTTTGTTAGTAGCTTTTTGATTTTTTTGGTGGCCGATGCTGTTTTTTTTTGTTGTTTTTTGGGATTTTTTTTTGTAGGATGCCTGAAACATAAAATTAGAATTGGTGCTTATTAATATAATAAATTATCTATTTAAAATTAACTGGGTCCACGGTGTAGGTTGCGATTGTAAACGAGTGTTATGAGCTACGAACTGTCTTCATTGTGCGTTGTTGTTGTTTTTTGTATTTTCTCTCTGGTGTTATGTTTTCTCTCTGGCGTGATTGTTGATTTTCTCTCTAGTATTATGATTTATTCGAATATTTGTTGTTTGGGCCTTTTGTGCTTCCATCTGTGAAAAGCATCGTACCTCATCTCTCGCAATACGTGGCTGAGGTGGTTCTCTATCTCCGCGAACTTTGTCCTAGCTTTTTCTTTCATTGTGTTAGCCACTTTGATTTGTTGTAGTTTTCTAAAGAGGAATTTTTCTGCTACGTATCTCGGTACGTTGACTGCTTCTCTAAGGCTGTTGTAATGTGCCGCTTGTATTTTCTTTTTTGATGTATTGCATATGTGTCCCCATGCGAGAGATGCATATGTTAGTATAGGAAGAATTATACTATTTCTTAATCGTATTTTTGTTTTCAGTCCAAGTTTGCTTTTTCTTCCTACTAGGCCTCTTATTAATGCTCTTGACATATTGGCTTTTTATACTGTAGCTTCTACATGTTTGCTAAACGTTAAGCCTTTGTCCATGATTACTGCGAGGTATTTTGCTTCGCTTTTCCACTTGATGGGATTGTCTTGCACAGTTACCTGTTCTTTTGGTTGTTGGTGCCTCTTTTTGAAAAGTACAGCCTGTATCTTTTCAGAGTTTATAGCAATTTTCCATTTTAAGCTCCATTCTTCCATGTCGTATAGCGCTGTTTGTTTACGGCTATGTCTACATTTCTGTGTTTGGTAGCTATTGCTGTGTCAGCTATTCACCTGAGGCGGTGAAGGGTTCAGGACTGGTGGATCCTGCGTGGCTTCTGGAACACATGAATGCATTGCTAGAAGCATAAACCTTTCCTGAGCCTTGGAGGACATCGAGGTTAATACTGCTTCCCAAAGCTAGGGAAAAGTATCGCCCCATATGTCTTCTTCTATGCATCAGTAAGCTATATGAAAGGATGTTGCGAGCACGCATAGACGACATGATTGAGAGGTCAGGTGGTTTATCTCGGAGGCAATTTGGTTTTTGTAAAGAAAAAAGCACGATTGATGCAATCATGAGTGTACTCGAAGCATTGCGCAACACAGGGAATGAACATCGCTGGGCGGCCCTGCTGTTGTTTGATGTTAAGAATGCATTCAATACGCTGCAGTGCAACGAGGTAATGAAGGCAAGGGGAAAGAGAGAATGTCCTGGTTCCCTGATGAATGTTATGGCGGAGTATCTGTCCGAGAGAAGGATTATGGTGGAAAAGGGCACGATTGTGGACGTGACGGCCGGGGTACCCCAGGGATCTGTCTTGCGCCCGACGCTATGGAATCTGGCATATGGCGGGGTTATGTACTGTGAATACGGAGAGGGTACAACCCCCTTCGCATTCGCGGATGACCTCGCTGTACTGGTAGTAGCCCGGGATGAGCCAGATCTCAAATACCGGGTTCGGAACGCAGGTGGCGTCGTAAAGAAATGGATGACGCAGCACGGACTAAAACTTGCAACAGAGAAAACCGGAGCCATCATTCTGAAGGGGACAAGGAACAGGCAAGGTGTTTAATTAAAATGTGCGGGAGTATGTCTAACACCCATCAAACAAGTAAAGTATCTAGGAATGACATTGCACCAGAATGGAAAATGGGGAGAGCACGTTCGGGAGGTGGTCCGAAAGGCTGCGAATAGTGCGGCTGCGTTGGGGAGAGTGATGCCAAACATTGGAGGACCCAAATCCGAAAGAAGGAGGGTTTTACACGGTGTTGTACAGTCTATCGTCCTCTACGCGGCACCAGTCTGGAGCGACGCGGTAGAGATAACGATAACGTTATGCGCCTACAGGACTGTGTCTGCGGCAGCCTGATGGACCATCACTGGATATGTTCCGTTGCATGTTTTGGCGGTGGAAAGAAAAGAGCTTTATGAGAGAAGAGGCCCAAACGTTACTGTGGCTGAAAGAAGACAGGTAAGGGAAAGGTCAGTTGAAAGATGGCAAGACGAATAGAACAATACGGAGTATGTGGCACAGTGGACGAAAATGCTGATCCCTAACATAAAAGCTTGGGTGGACTGTGGCCACAGGCGATTGGATTATTTCCTGGCGCAGGTGCTCACAGGACACGGGTGTTTTAGGGCCTACCTTTATAGGATCGGTAAGGCTGATACAGATGAATGCCTATATTGTGGATACTCGGACACTGTGACACATACGATATTAGATTGCAGCAGATGGATAGTGGAAATGAACAGAATGGAGAGAGAGACAGGTGTGAATTTTGTTACAGTGTGAGAAATGATTGGGAGAATGATTGAAAATAAATTAGGTTGGATTAACATACACAGTTATATCCGTGCAGTGATCAAGAAAAAGGAAGAGGAAGAAAGACAGCTGGACTGTCGACAGCTGAAATGATGCTGAAAGGTGAAGTTAGAACAGTGGGTCACACTTTTTGAGTTAGAATGCGTGAGTTTGACTGTGGGTAAGGAGGAAATGCCCTTCTGGGAATGATGCCGAACTAGGAGTGTGGATGTGTATGAATGGAGAATGAATGAATGAAGGTAGTGCTTCGGAACTGATGCCGGTCTTACAGCGGCCATTCCGCTTCCGGATCGATGGATGACAGAGGAGGGTCTGGTTTAGCAGGTAGGCGTTCGGCGTAGACTCGGCGACGAGAGGGCATTTTAAAGTACCTCGGGAACTATCGCCGGGAGTACGAAGAACGAATCCTGCACTATTGCTGTGTCGTCGGCATAGATTCTTAGTAGTGTACCTGGTGTTCTAGGTATGTCTGCTGTGTATATCGTGTACAGTAGAGGTGACAGTACTGCTGCCTCCAGCCTACAGGTTCCCGAGTTCGGATAGGACTTGTCCTATCAGGACCCTGAAACTACGATTGCTCAAGTACGAAGAAATCTTGTCATTGCTCCGCTCTAGCCGTATCTTTTCATTTTGTTGACCAGTCCTTTATGCCAGACTCTGTCGAAAGCGTTGCTTACATCTAGAAAGGCTGCTCCTGTGAATTGTTTATCATTAAATCTAGCTGCTATGTACTCTGTTAATCTGAGTACTTGTTGCTCACTGGAGCTTGCTAAGTATTATTCTCTGCACAATCTTGCTGATTGCAGATAGTAAGCTTATTGGCCTGTAGTTTTGCGGGAATGTGTTGTTTTTTCCGGGCTTTGGTAACATTATGACATTGGCCTCTTTCCGTCTGTTGGGAAAGTCTGCCTGATTCTTTGTTCTTCTTGCTGTTTGCTTTGCTCTGTTCTTTTCCCTTATTAAGTCTTTTATTTCTTGTGGTATATCCTTGAATCTTCCCATGGGCATTTCTACTTCCTCTTCTGTAGTGCTTATTCGATGGTCTTTTCCAACTCGAGGACTCTGTCTTCTATTTCTCGTGGGTTGTCTATCATTGGAACTATGTTTATTCCGGTGCTCACGAGTCTCTTAAAGTTTGTACACCTTGTTTTCTTTTTGATTCTTTTAATTATGCTTTCTTCCCACGTTCCTAGTTCTAATAGTGTGGTCCGTTGTGCCTTTATTTAGTATTTGTAGTTCTGTTTGTACTCCTAGGTTTTTTGCTACTACAATGTCTATGTGTGTAGGAAGTCCGTTTACTCGGTAATGCGTTGGGTCTGTGGGGCCCTTTGTCATAACGTCGTCATTATTTTCTATGTATGTGTTTCGTAGTCTTCCGTTTCTATTCGTAGCTCTGTCGTTTCAGTTTGGGGATCTTGCGTTTAGGTCTCCTATTATGATTGAGGGTTCGTCGTTTAGCAACGTATTTAAGTCGTCTTCATTCAGTAGTTCTTGTGGTCTTACGTAGGCGGAGGTAATTCTGACTTCTCCTTGCCTCATTTGTACTCTTATTGTTGTTGCTTGCATAGTATTTAGTTGTTGTGTTAGAATATTTGAGAAGCCTATGTCTGTTTATTACCTTCCTCCAAATTTTACTATTATAACAATAACCGTTCAAACGATACGAGAAGGGGAACGGAATTTTGACTAGTACTGTATAAAGTATCTAATAGTAGCAAACGATTGGTTCCAACTATTATTTGTCATCGCTTATTAATGCAGGAATAAATAGTTATTCTATTAGATAGTACCTTTTTTGAATAATTGAATTATAAAATGGTATAAACTTGACAAAGGATATAAAACAATTTAACTTCTTCTTCCTCATGTACGATGTCCTTTCAGAACGTTGGTTACCATCATAGCTATCTTACTTTAATTGACTGCCACCCTAAATAGCATGCTTATATCAACACCATACCAATCTCGCAAGTTCTTCAACCATGAGGTTCTTCTTTGTCCTGGACTGTAACTGCGACTGCAAAACAATGTAACCATGATTTAAAATCTTAAGGTTGCGTGTAAAAATAAAATATTTTCTCAATTTTATAAATAAAAAATTACCCCAACATACATTTCGGACATGTAATGAGAGGTCCCAAATATAGATGCTATTTAGGGTGGCAGTGGATAAAATTAAAATGAGGTAACCAACGTTCTGAAAGGACATGGTACATGAAGAAGAAGAACATTCAGCTACTGTTATAAAATGTCACCACACAGTCGTCGGGTTAAACTGAATTTGCTACAAAAATAAAGTGACAGAAATCTACGAAATTAAATATAGATAATGAGTATTTGAGAACATGTACTAGAAAACATGAGCACCATTAAGAGATCGGAGGCAAAAGGCAAGAAAAAGAAAAAATAAGAAGGAAAAGATTACAACGATGGAAGCAACACATAAAAATTGTAATAATTAAAAAGAAATGGACATAACGGAACAAATATTAGCCGACAAGCAGTCGGCATCTGCAAACCGTTAATATTTAAAATTAAATATTCTTAGGATTCTCGGTTTAAATTCCAAGAAGACAATAAAAAGTCTACATCTCATATGAACCATTTTTATGTGACTAAGAAAACTTACGTAAATCTCACCGTACCACAAATATTTTTAACTTTATGTATTCAAAATTTACGATTTTACACATTTTACGATTACTTTTATACCAAAATAAAAACTACAAATTAAACATTAGTAAAATTTAAAAAATATTCCCAGTCAGGTTGATGTTTTTAATGGAACATAAAGGTCAAGGACATTCTAGACGCACTTCTCTCTCGTTTCATTCTTAATTTTCCATCATATCTACTCATAAAAAATAAATTGTTTTAAAGCCTGTTAATATTATGTACATATTTAACAATCTCGGTGTTTACTCAATATTACATCAAGTAAAAGGTAAATATTTGTACAATACTGTAAACAGATTGATAACTATCCCAATTTCTAGGATTTACAGTCCTATGCATTGGGGTAAACAAATTAGGTGACATTTATATTTTGCAAACAATTAGTATCTGTAAATGCAAATTTATTAGAAATATTTATAAATAATTATTCAAATACCAAAATTTACATACGAAAGAGAATTTTAATAAATGTTGCTGCATTTCCTTTTGTATACGAGGGACACCAATATGTTATTTCCGAAGTTCAATCTCGGAAGGGAACAGTTATTTCATATCTCAATTCTCATTGTTGAAATTTTGGATTTTAATTATTAAAGGATCTGTTTAAACTCAATAATCACTAATAAAATAATTGGTTTGCCGATGTATCACCTTTTTTATCTCCTTTATTTTTACTTTATTATCAGTTCCAAACCAGTTCTTTGAGTATTTGTTAATTTTTTATGTATGCCAACTATAGTTTATTTTTATGAACGAGAGAGTAATTAGCATAATTTTAACTGGTACCTTCGACCACTCCATGGGCGTGCTCAAGATTAATTGAAAAATTACTTTGAATAATTGTAAAAAATAAATGAATTATTTCAGTGTTATAAAGTGTTATGTGTATGTAAACAAAAGTGACCTCTTTTATCACACACTATATTAGAACTGACTGGCCTACATTAAAAAGGGTTTTAAAAAATTCACATTTTTTTTAATTTTTAAAAATTACAAAAGAGAAAAAGAGTTTTTAAAACCCTCTAAGGTATGTTAAATAGATGAATAAAAATATTAATATAAAACTTACAACTACTTGTTAAAAATCCAAATCAGATTCAGAAGATGAACTTTCAGAACCAAGATTTATAATAACTGGCTCGATCATTTTATCAGTAATATTGTCCAGCTTCCACATTTTTTCCTCTTTTTAATAGTGTGATTTACTGCCTTTTCCCAGTTTTCAGGTTTTACATTATTTACGGCCTCCAAAAACAACTGTTTAACATCATGAATTTTAAAAGTGGTATTTTTTCTTGAAACTTCACTCTTTATCTGTGCCCATACCAGTTCAATCGGGTTTAATTCACAATGATATGATGGGGATCTAAGTACTGTCATTCCACGATTTTTGGCAATTTCATCAATTTCGTATTTTTTAAATTTTTCTTTATGAAAGGTATACAACGAATAAAGTTCCCTTCTTATAGATCCGGGATGGTACGTAATATTTTTTGAACTCAGCCAATTCTGCAAGTCTTTTTTAACCACTTGGTTGTGGGC
Source organism: Diabrotica balteata (assembly GCA_918026665.1). NCBI lineage: Eukaryota > Metazoa > Arthropoda > Insecta > Coleoptera > Chrysomelidae > Diabrotica > Diabrotica balteata. The sequence continues at coordinate 45,263,471 of OU898276.1, read as the reverse complement.
AGTCCTTCTATAAGTCTGGAGTGATAACTTGCATTATCCATTACTATTACACAGTTCTTAGGAAGAAGATCTATCATTTGTTCGAACCATTCTTGAAAGACATCAGCGTTCATGTCTTCATGGTAGTCACCGGTACGAGTTGATTCAAAAGTTAATAAACCACCTTCAACAAAACCGTCTGAACTGCCAATGTGTACTATTATCAGCCTGCGTCCCTTTCCTGATGGTGGGTTTAAACCAGTAGATAAGTTATTTACAAAAGCGTGCCTTTGACTTGTAACAGTTTCATCCTGCCAAAATTTATTTGGTGTATGACCCTCGTTGATCCATGTTTCATCAAGATAAAATATTTTTCGTTTTTGGTTTCTCATTTCCTTTATGGTTCTTAGAAAATGTCTTCTCCATATGACAATATCGCTTCTTTCTAATAAAATAGACTTTCTGGGATCCTTCTTCTAGCGGAAGCCTATTTCTTTTAAAAGTTTCCATAACGTACTTCGACTCATTTCTGGGTAATCCTTATCATCTCTAACTTTATCCAATGTTGGAAATTCTTGTCTAAAGAAGAATTCATGCACTTTCCGTCGAAGTCCTTCTTTAAAATGATATTCTATCTAAAATTTTGGTTTCCCTGGAGCATTACGTGGCATTTGAAAACTACCACATTTCTTTTCTTTAATAACTCTGTAAATCGTAGATTTCCCAACACCAAGTGTACTGCTAACTAACTCAACGGTCTCATCAACGCTTTCACATAAACGTTTGTCTGTAAATGATTTAAAACAATTAAATATTAATGTTTTTTCATTAACTGTTTAAGGACCAATTTTTCGGCGTTTACACGGCACTTCCAAATTTTCCATAACACTAGTATACACAATAAACTGCACCTTGCAACTGAAGTACCTACTTTTAGTGAACTGTTAAGAATTTTGAATACGCCACTTGGACCTTCCTACAAAATGGAAAAACCCACTATCAGATTTTCTGTGGAATAAGTTTAGAAGGTAATTATCTAGTCAATTACAGTCGTAGATTCCTGGAATTAAAGAATTAAATAGTTGATTGTTGAAACCCTTACTTCGTGGAATGCACTCATTTCAGATAAAATAAAACGTTTTATTTTATCTAAGAGTTAAACTTTATTTTGCAAATAGGTAGGTACTTATTAAACTTTTATTGGTTATATATAACCAATAAAACAAACATCTTACATTTCTTGCAAATTCATTAGTACCTGTTAACCTCCATCACTCCGACACTGGCAAACTTATTTAGGGATTAGTAACCCTCACAACTATTGTATTCTATTCTGCTCCAACCTTTATACCTGGTGGTCATACTCAATTTAAAATTGTTTTCCTATATACTTCTGTAAACTTGTTGACAAATATCTGTTTTTCATTGAGTCACCCGTATCAACAGTTTAGGGATTTGCATACATAATTTATTGTTTTATTACTCCCTCATACATAAAAATACACTATAACTACAGATTGCAACAAATTGCTAATAAACCCTTCTACCCTTCTACTTTATCCAGACATGAGACCGGCAGTGACAGCTGATGAACTACTCAATCCACCCATCAGCTGCTCCAGGTGAAGTTTAGGAGAGCGATGATGTTAATATTCTTTAAAAAAGGAGGAAAGACATTATTTCTGATGTTCCTTGTGCCTATATTTGTCTTTAGAATTTGGAATAATTTTTCATGTCTTACTTTATCAAATACTTTTTTTAAGTAAACAAACGTACCAAATTTGTACTTCCTTATGCACATCCATAGATCTTTGAGCTATCACATTTAATTAAATATGGTCTCTCTGGTGCCTAGTCCGTCTCTGTACCCAAACTGACTATCATCTACTTCTTCCAGTTTTCTATTTACACGACCATATATTATTTTATAAACAGAAAAATACATAATTTAAGGAGCAAGTGAAGACAAAATGTAACAAAAAAGAATAAAGCCTTTTTACAATGCAGAACACAATGAACAAACACGTATACAACCACTATAAACGCATCAGAAATGAAACGGATACTTTAGTTAGACAAATAAAAAAGAAACACTGGCAGAGCTTCTTAAAACATCAATATGAAACATTACTTCTATGGAAAATAAAGAGAAATATAGAGAATGATCAGAGGACAAAGAAAAGAGATGAACGAACTAATAAAAACGTAACACATTTGAAGGAAACATCGGCAGGCTACTTTCGTCCCTATTTGCTTGAAGTAAAGACGATAATGAACACCCAAAACCAAAGGTGACGACAAACCAAGAAATTAATATTAAGGAGGAAGAGGAAGCAATAAGGAAATTAAAAGATAGAAAATCACAAAGAGAGGACAAAATACAAAAGGATCTTCTAAAGGACGAAGGACTAGATTTGACCAAACAACTATTAAAACTAATCGAAAACAATAATAAAACAAAACAGAATTTCTCAAGAATGGAGATCAAGCATCCTAATACCCCTCTTCAAAAAAGGAGAGAAATTGGACCCGGAAAATTACAGAGTAATTAATATATTAAACACAAAACTAAAATTAACAACGAAAGTAATAAGAAATAAACTGAATGAAATTATAAGAGTAGCAGAAGAACAATAAGGGGTTGTTCGGGTTGTTTTAGGTCGGGTAGATAATACATCGACGCTATATTTATAATGAGGAAAGTGCAAGTGAAATCAATAGAATACAACAAACTGGTATATCTATGTTTCATGAACGTTAAGAAGGCGTTTGACCGGATCAAATTAAAGGACCTTGTTCACTCCTTGTATGCAAGAGGGATTGTAAATCTAGGTATATCTACCAAAACAACACAATAAAAGTAAAAGTAGATGAAGAACTAACTAAACCTATTAAAGCTAGCAATGGGACAAGATAAAGATTCCCTGAGTCCTCTATTGTTTTACCTAATTATGGATGATATAATAAAAAATCTTGCAGGGAATAGTAGAAGGAAAACGGGGACCAGGAACTCGAAGGATTTCCTGGCTGAAAACTCTACGAACGTGGTTCAACACAACAACCACAAATCTTTTTAGAGCAGCAGTGTGCAAAGTGCAGATTGCCATGATGGTCGCCAACATCCGAAACGGATAGGCACTACAAGAAGAAGTAGAAAATAAAAAAATAAGAACTAAAAATATTACCAATGGGAGAAAATCAAACTACAATAATATGCTATGCAGACGACGAAAAAAATTTTCTCAAAGTGAAAATACTTTACAACATATGCTGCACCAATTTAATATAACCACCAGAAAATTTAACATGTTAATTTCCTCAAAAAAGACAAAAAGCATGGTTAGAACAGCAAATTTTATAAGATGTAAGTTAAAATTGAACGGTCAGATAATAGAACAAGTAGTGGAGTTGTAATATATATGCATCCCATTATATAGCCACGAAAAGCTCAAAACAGAAGTGAAAAAATAAGTGAATGAAGCAAAAAAGCTGCATGTTGTCCAAATAATACAAAATGGAGAAATAAAATGTCGAGAAAGAAATGAAAGGCAGAATTAACAAAATAGTCATCAAAACAATAATAACATATGCGGCAGAAACGCAACCTGATACAGAGAGAACAAATAGAGTAGTAAAAATAGCAAGAAACGGTTCCACAACCGTTTATGTTCATCTCTACATAAAAAAAATAGAAGGTTTAGTATTTTTAAAAATTACTTAAGAACTAGACCTATTAATGATTTTGTTTTGTGTTCACTACAGTCTTTAGCGTTTGTTTTTTAAGGATAGCATAAAATGTGGATAGTGTGTATAGCGAGTTAAATGATAACGACACAAGTATATATAAGGGAAATTAAAATCTAAATAAGTTAGTCAAAAATATAAATCTGTACAGTAGAGTAAGTAAAAAAATATTATAAATTAATTGTGTTTTAGTGTTAGTGGGAGAATAGTTTAAATAAATTAAACTCAACATTTTATGATAATAACTTAACAACCATCACTTTTTAAAACGTCATTTATATCAAATCTTAACTTCAACTGGTTTTAAATTGACAAATAAGCTAACCTTATATAACTTTATGTCATTTCTAGAACTAAGGTTCCTGTTTTTATTCTTTGAGATTATATTTCGGATCGTTTTGTTTTCTAGGGCGTTGTATTTTTTTTTCTATCAAGGACGTCGAATAATTCCGCCTTATTTCGGTAATGGCGCTCAATGTCACACAAGTATATTCGTTATAGTATCTAGCGTAAAATGAAGGAATACTTTATTTACTTTGTATTATTAATAAAGAACAACACTTAGAATTGCCAAAAATGTCTATAAGTTTGCATCCACTTTAGTAAGATTTCTCCAACTTTTTTTCAAATTTCATTTTACTTTTAATACCGTAGGACACTGAATTATTTTCAGTAAAAATGGCACGTCCATGGACTGCTCAGCATTTGAATCTAAAAACTGGGCAAGATTCTTTTTTATATACAAAAGATAAACTATATTAGAGCACCTTATTTTCATTTTTCATTAATTTTTTTGGTCATTGCTAGATGTAGATTAGTTATTAGTGTTAGTAGCTAAGCATTATACAATTAAATTTTTTTATTGCCATTGCTGTTTTTAACAAAAGCTATTCAATATATGAATGAAAAGTAGGACTTTTGTAGGTAGAAAAGTAGGACATAAATTTTAAAAGAAATTGCATTGAAAGAAAAAGGAAAGCGTCATTTCCCAAGAATATTGAAAGCTGCATGGTTTCGACTAATTGACTTGTACGTTCATATAAATTTATTGGCATACAATATTAGTTTTATAGTAGAAATATGGTTAAAAATATATAATTTATATGCTTGGGGGATTTTAATATTAATTATTTTTAGTTAACGTTTATATAGATTCATTTATTTTTGAGATATAGGAGAGAAAGATATAATAAAATAGAATATATGTAATCATATATGATATGCTGATGATGTAATTATATGATAAATAAAAACACAAGAATATAACAAACATTTCTATCGCAATCGAGTAAAGAAAATATGTTCACAATATCCTTGGTCTATGTGAAACGAGACTACCAGGAAAACATGTACCATACTCCAGTCTGGACATATGTTCTATCAGTTTCATAAAGAGTACAATACACATGTCCGCGGTGTAGCGCTATGAGCCATAACAGAATAAAAATACCTGGTCACAAAAAATTGATGAAATCTTGGAGAAATCGCATTGCAGAAAAAACACATCACTATTAAACTATCAAAAAGGTATAGCATCCAAACAATTCAAGTCCTACTAGTTAATCAACAGATTAAGAAATAAAGAAATTTTATAAATATATTTATAAGGAAATAAATTGATTAATGTATTTATTTCAAAACAATCATTGGGGATTTTAACGCCAGAGTGGGGAAGCATATGCCAACGAAGGGATAATGGTCAATGGAGAAGTTATCAATAACATTCGATATACTGACGATACTGTGATAATGGCAAGCACAGTGGAAGATCTACAATATCTAGTTGAAAGTATGAATGAGATATATGGCCTTTAGTAAGAATCCAATACATGACACCAGTATCGCAATAAACGGTACCCAACTTGAAAAAGTAAGCGAATACAAATACTTGGGAACCCTCATCAATGAAACAGGTGACCAAAATCACGAGATAAAAAGACGTAGGTATTGAATTTGCCTGGTCTACCTTTATAAAAATGAAAAAATTATTTTGAAATCGTGATATTAGTATTCATCTACGAACTGGAATGTTAAAATGCTATGTATTAAGTACTTTGCTTTACGGTGTTGAGGCATGGACTCTTAAACAGAGGAATATTAAAAATCTTGAAAGCTTTGAGATGACGTGCTACCGCCGTGTACTAAAAATAATTTGGGTGAATAAAATTACAAATGACGAGGTAATACGCAGAATAAATAAAGATCTAGAAGTTATTATGAATATAAAAAAGAGAAAACTTGAAAGTTTAGGCCACCTGATGAGAGGACAAAAGTACACATTCCCACAAAATATAATGCAAAGAAAAATCCAAGGACGCCGAAATCCAGACCGTAGAAGAATGTCCTGGATGAGAAATTTAAGAGAGTGATTTGGCTGTACCACTAACGGATTATTCAAAACAGCAGTTAATAAAATTAGAATCGCCATAATGATATCCAATCTCCGATAGGAGAGGCACTCAAAGAAGAAGAGGAAGCATAACATTGGCACCGTACCAAATAGAGGAATATATAGTCTGAGAATTACGAACAGAAGCGGAGAAAGGTTACTAGCATACACACAGAAGCAAAACCTATATTGTATAAAAACATTTTTTAGTAAAACAGATAATAGAAGGTGGACCTTGGTAAGGATAACGGAAAAACCAAAAACAAAATCGATTACAATATATAGTAACATATATCTCGGTAGTATAGAACAAACATCAGCATACAAATATCTGGGACACGAAATTCGCTTAAGTAGAGATAACCAGACCAATGAACTTATACGTAGAATAGGGTTGACATGGGCAGCTTATGGAAAGCTAAGAGATGTTTCCCAATCAGCTCTTCCCATCTGATTGAAGAGAAAAGTCTTCGATCAATGTGTGCTGCCGGTTCTAACCTATGGTGCGGAGACGCTAACACTTACTAAGACGTCCGCAAACAAAATTCGAACAACACAGAGGGCAATAGAACGGTCCATGTTGGGATTAACCCTGAGAGACCGAATACCCAACACAGAATTGCGCCGTAGATCGGGAGTAACCGACGCAATCAAAAGAATATCAACCTTAAAATGGAACTGGGCAGGGCACGTCGCGAGAACGAAGGACGGCAGATTAACAAAACGCATTCTTGAGTGGAGACCCAGACAAGATGCCTTTAGGAATAGAGGGCGACCACCAACAAGATGGACGGATGACCTGAAACGGACACATCAAAATTGGATGCAGGCGGCCCAGGACAGAAATTTGTGGGGTGAACTACGGGAGGCCTATGTTCAGCAGTGGACGAGTATGGGCTGAATGATGATGTCTCGGTACTCAATAAATTTAGTCTGGGAAGTGACCACAGATTATTAAGAGCAACAATAGTATTCAATAAAAAATTAGAAAAAAACAACTAATTTTTGCAAAAAAAGAACCCTAACTACTAAAGAACTTATACAAAATAGTATCGATTACCAGAAACATCTTGAATCTAACCCAAAATCAATCGATTAATTGAAAGCCGCCAAAAAATGAACATGTTAATTTCTCAAAAAGACAAAATGCATGATTATAAGAGCAAATTTCCTAAGATGTAAATTGTATCTGGAAGGTCAGATAATAGAACAAGTGATGGAGTTTAAATATCTAGGCATTACATTATCTAGCTACGGAAAGCTGGAAACTGAAGTGGAAGATCAAGTAAATAGAGCAAACAGAGTCACAGGTTACCGGAATGAAACAATATGGAGAAGTAAAAAGATCGGGAAAGAACTGAAACGCAGAATTTACAAAATATTCATCAGCCCAATAATGACATACGCGTCAGAAAACACTTGGAAGAATTGATAGTAAGACATTATGGGATAGAGCTATATCAGATATACGACGTAGATGCAAGGTGGAGAACATCAAGAACTGGATGAGAAATAGAGGAGTAGAATGGAACGATCATATAAGCCGAATGATAACAAATTGGATTACAATAATGGAAGAAGATGATTACAATAGGGCATTTGATCCCATAGAACGTTAGGCCGTATTAAATGGAATGAATAATGCAAGACTTAATTCCAAACATACATTACTTCTAAAATACGTATATGACATAATACAACTATGCAAATAATCTTATCAGAATGTCTAACAACTAGTTCAGTTAAATTGTATTTTTTCTAGGAAAGTTTTGGGGTAGTTCTGATTTTTTTCATTCCATATGTTTTTTGGGGTGCTTAATCCGAATCTGGGGTTTGCGGACAAAATTTCGTGACGCAACATTAAAGAAAAACAGAATAAACCGTTTTTTTTTTCTTCTTTTTTCGGGTTTTTTGCTTAAAACTCGAAAACTATCAACTTTTGGTAAATGGTCTGTTTACAGAAATTAAAGTACTTGAAATTTTCTACAAATACCAGTATTTAGTTTTTTTTTTCAGACGAATCGTTCGGTTTCTAGTGCGAGTTGAAAATTGTAAATTTTTAGCATTTTATGCAAAACCCACTTTTTACATTTCAATATTTAATTTTTATGGATGCTGTCATTTGATAAATGTCACCTAGTTTTCCACACAAGTAATTAAAAAGAAAAAAGGGAAAAATTATGCAAATTCAGTAGGTAGGTAGAACTCGTAACAAAATAAAACTTAAAATCTCGTTACTTATGATCATATATTATTATGATTATAAATTATAGTATGCAAAATTTATATGAGCCGTTGTCTTTTGGAAGGCCCTGGCTGAGGTTCTTCGATAACGATGAGTCCTGGTTCTGCTTGTTCTGGAAAATAAAAGTTTAAAGTTGTCATTTATCAAGAAGAGATGAAGATTGCAAAATAGATTGTGAGATACCTTCCGCATCGTAGCGAGGTTCTTCGATGGCATCGGGTCCTGGCTCAGGGTCTGATTGCTCCATCGTCCGCGTTGGGAGTCGTTCTCCTGGAAAATAAAAAAGAGGAGAGACACATATCATATATCAAGGAGAGATGAATGACTACAAAATAACTTGTCAGATCCAACATACCTCTCCCTCTTTCTTTAGTTTCTTCTACGTCTATGTCAGAGCTGTCTTCTGGGGGCTCAACATTGTTACACAGTCCTTCGCATGATGCGCATATTGGGAAACAATGAAGTCCCGCCTTCCTGCATTCACAATTGTGTTGACAGCCCTTTTTACATTTACATGAAATGTACCGGAGTATTGAGTTTGGTGCAGGGTCCAAAGTAGTTGGTACTATCACAAGACCACTACTAGTTTTTGCCATCCCCAATCACTTGGGTCTTTTTGTTGCTCGTTAGGTGTGGCTTGACCGGATAACCACTGCTGCACCTGATAGTAAACTCTCAGTGAATGTTCTCGTGCAGCAGCTTCAGTTGGGGGCAATGAGGAAATGTTGGTCTTATTTTTGAGTTATGAAGATACGTATTGTTTATATCTTAAATCGTTTAGTTTTGTCTCTTTTTTTTCATATAGAGCCGTGCGAAACATGCTTCCTGCTGTGGCAATCTCATCTTGACTTGAATTAGGATCTTTGAAAGCTTCAATTACCGATTGCAAATCTTTGTTCTTCTGCAGGACTTTAAGAAATTTCAGTTTCCTTTGATTAAACAATGCAGAAGTAGTATCACAACCACTCATCGCAAGCAGGAATAAAATACGATTCAATAGGATTTTTTTAGCAGCCAGATGAGGGTTGTAGAGGCTTTGCGAAACCTTTCCTTTTCCTGGCTTCAAAAAAAATATATTTTTTATATCAGGGCTACAAAGGCCAATCAAAATGACCAGTAGGTCGATATTTTCCCCCACCACTGTCACATGTTCATTTGTGCGCTAGTGTGCGCTACACGAACACACATACTACAACGTCTACAACAGTTTAGCACATTGTTGCCGCTTGGAATGTAAAGCGGCTTTAACTGCTTTTTAACTGAGTTATTTTGATTTTTTGCAATCTAGCTATAATATTTGAGTCAAAGCGTGAATTATCCGTGTGACTCGGTCTTTATTTTAATTAATTTAAATACTAGGGGAAATTAACTGAAAACCTTTCAATACAAATCTAAAAAGTGGGTTTTGCAGTCACACCGGTACAAATTGCCAATTTTCAACTTGCCCTTGAGACCGAACGGTTCGTCTGTACACTAACCAAAATAGTGACATTTGTACTTTAACTTTAAGTACTTTAATTTCTGTAAACAGACCATTAACTAAAAGTTAACAGTTTTCGAGTTTTAAGCAAAAAACCGGAAAAAAGCAAAAAAAAACCGATTTCTTCTGGTTTTTTAAATGTTGCGTCACGAAATTTTGTCCGCTAACCTCAGATTCAGATTTAGCACCCCAAAACACATATGGAATGAAAAAATCAGAACTTCCCCAAAACTTTCCTACTAGTATCACTTTACAGTACAAATCTACTGAATTAAACAAGCAAAATAAGAACAAAAGTTAGACAGGGCCTAACTTCTCTTTTTACCAATTACCCAATTACCAATTAACCAATTAGGTCAACCCAAATTAGGAAATAATTTATCAGAATCAAGTTTTAAACTTTCATGCTAATTGTCGATAAGAGTTACAATAAAAATAAAATGTGTTTCGACAATTTTATCAAAATTTCACGGGGTGATTGCATGTTATAACTTTATTATAATGCTTCATAGTTCTCAATGGCAATTTCAGAATAATTATTACTTTATAAAGAACACATTTCTATTGTTTAACCGTCCCCACATTGGCATTAAACTCTATATAAAAACAAAGATCGTAGACTCTTACAGAAACTAGATAGGCATGTTAATAAATAATAATAATAATAATTTTACTACAATACGATAGTACCTGACATGCGGTTTATTTTATGCATAAATTTATACCTTTAAATCGATAATAAATCATTTGAATAGTTAGCAAACCAAATATTAAATAGTCGTGCAACAAGTTACATATTATAATTGGCATTGTCTTTCAAATTACATTTTCACATAATTCATTGTTTTTATCTATAGCCATTCCGTTAGTAGAAACATGAATGATTTAAATATTCCTATTGATCATTAATAGAAATTTTTTATGAAATAAATTTTTTTATTGAATAACTAAGCAACTTTTATAGAATATCGTGACACATTGCATTTAATAATGTATAAACCAAAGAAATTTTATAATAAAAAAACAAGCAACAGCATCATCATAATTCTTCTTTCTTTTTATGTACGCTTAAAAAATGAGCCTTTTAAATAACAGTATATTTTTTACATGTTCACTCATTTAAGCACACTCTGAAATTGGAGTGATACTAGTGGCAAAAAAGTGTGTATAATTAAATGCCTAAAGTATTATTCTTGTAAACAATATACAGAAACTAATAAAAATTATGTCTAAAAAACTGAAGTCTGCTTTGTTACCATGAGGAAAAAAAATTAAAAATAGCTGCTGCTATGTTAGGAGTATGAAGAACTGAATATATAAAGGCAAAAAACTAAACATATATACTTAAAATAAGGAAATAATGTATATTAGATAATAATAGGCCTGGTCATCATTCGGAAAACTGTCTTATTAATTGCTATTTAACTGAGAATAAGCCACAATTAAAGATAAAAATACGTTTATTGGCGTTTCAATTTCCACTTCGGAAATCGTTCTCAGAATACAAATAGTAAATTAAACAAATTTTGTTTTTTGTTACATAGTGAAAAATTCTTTTAATTATTTAATTTTATCTGACTCATTTATATTGACAATGCAGACATACATTATGCATTTTAAAGTAGACGACTTTAAAATGATATTGTCAATATTGTTGTTTTGCGCTCCTGACGCGACTTTACTTACAAGATAGTTCATTCGATTACATGAAATCAACTTTAACTTGAGAATATCCGTCAGAAAAAAATCATAGCATATAATTCGTCTTTAAAAAGACAAACACATGACATGATGACAGTAAAATTCTCCTGTTAGTGATTCCATAGTAAATTATGAGGGAAAAACCAGGAAAAAACCTCATAATACTATCCCGACATGGTAAGTATTTGTTCGTGCAATTAGTTTACCTTCAATAAACACCAAAATTCTGATTTTATGTGTTTCGTTATTTAAAAAACATAAATGATGTATCCTCTATATGTTACTGACTTTACTGGTATTTTCTTATTAATAACTTCCTCTTTCAATATTGGTAACCAGATCCTACTACATTCTGCCGAGGAATTTGCGACACAATTCGCCTAATTTAGCATAATTAAAGCCGCTTATTTGATTTTTCTTTTTTACCATCCGTCTCTTTTAGGACTACATTTGAATTATTCCATTGAACCCTATGTTCATTATCCCATGCGTGTTTAACATATTTGAGATTTATCAAATTCTCTAATTTTAATATAAGATTGATGTTCACTTATTCTAACATTTAATGGCCTTGATGTTTCACCTAAATAAAACTGATCGCATTCACAAGGTATTTTATAAATGCAATTCTTTGTCCTTTCTTGTTCATCGTTAGGTTTGGTTTTGGACAAAATTGATCTCAACGTGTTTGTTGTTTTGAATGTTGTTGAAATGTTGAATTTATTGCCTATTCTTTTAAATTTAATAATTTAATAATTGCCTATCCTTTTAAACTTACTGTCATCATGTCATGTGTTTGTCTTTTTAAAGACGAATTATATGCTATAATTTTTTTTCTGAGGGATATTCTCAAGGTAAAGTTGATTTCATGTAATCGAATGAACTATCTTATAAGTAAAGTCGTCCCAGGAGCGCAACTCAACAATATTGGCAATATCATTTTAAAGTCGTCTACTTTAAAATGCATAATGTATGTCTGAATTGTCAATATAAATGAGTCAGATAAAATTAAATTATTAGAAGAATTTTTCACTATGTAACAAAAAACAAAATTTGTTTAATTGACTGTTTGTATTTTGAGAACGATTTCCGAAGTGGAAATTGAAGCGTCAATAAACGTATTTTTATCTTTAATTGTGGCTTATTCCCAGTTAAATATCAATTAATTTAAAATGCCACAAGAAAATAGCTTCAGAACAATATTAAGAAACTGTCTTATATTCTAAAGAATTCAAAATACCCCCAATACCTAAAAACGAGAGTCTTCAATCAATGTATACTCCCTGTCCTCACATATGGCTCTCAGACATGGACGTTTACAAAGGAAAATATGGAAAAAATAGTAAAGACAGAAAGATCCATGGAAAGACAAATGCTGAACATTAAACTATCAGACAGAAAACGAAACGAATAGATCCGTAATAGAACAAAAGTGAAAGATGTCTTAACCCAAGGAGGAAAGCTTAAATGGAAGTTCGCCGGACACACCCTAAGGCAGAAAGATGAAAGATGGACTAAGACAATTATACATTGGAGACCATGGAATCACAAACGACAAAGGGAAAGGCCACAAATGCGATGGTCAGATGACCTGAATAAACACGCCGGGTCAAAATGGATGCAAATTGCCCAAGATAGAGAGGCATGGAAGAAGGAGGAGGAGGCCTATATTCAAGGATGGATGCTTAGGGCTGTATAGATAGATAGAGATAGATAATAATAGAATAGTAATAGGGATAAGAAAACAAAAACTTTCCGATCGCTCAGATCGACTTAGGAGATACAAAATTAGTAACAAACGAAAATCCGACAATACGCTTTTTGATAATACCGAGAAGGCGCTGTACCGGAAACTTAATTCCACTGCAAAAAGTTTCAATAAATCGTACCAAAACCAAAAAGAAATCCATAAGTTTTTGGAGAAATCCACTTTCCACACCAGCTGCTCTTAACACCAATGCTGGATGGATCAAAGATACGGCGCACAACTGCCAACACTACGTAACTGCTCCTTATGAACCCTTCACTACTAAGAAGTTTCAAATATTATTAAAGAGCTTTATAACTGGAAATCTCCTAGACCAGACGGCGTTCAGAACTTATACAACTCTGGAGAAATACTAACAGAATGGCTGAAATCTGAGTTTATTGCACTTAAAAAAAACAGGAGCCAAAAAATGCGAAGATTACCGTACTATAAGCCTCATGAGTTATCTCCTAAAATTGTTCCTAATGGAAATTTATAAGAGAATGTGCAAGCTGTGTGAAAGTCAAATTTTCCATAACCAGTTCTGGTTCAAAAATGCTGTTGGAACTAGAGAGGCTTTGTTCTCAGTACAAGTCTTATTCCAGAGATGCAGAGACGTCAACTGCGACGTATAAGAATGTCTGGTTGATAACGAGAAAGCATTTGATCGAGTACAGCACGCCAAGATAATGTAAATACTAAAACAATTAGGAAGTATCAACCAAGATCTGAAAATAATTAGAAATTTATTGAAATCAGACAGCAAATCTCAGAGTTGAAGGTGAACACACTGAATATGTGAAAATCATACGTGGAGTGAGGCAAGGCTGTGTTTTGTCTCCTTTAATTTTCAATTTGTTGTCTGAAAGAATATTTATTGAAGCTTTGCTCGAAACTGAAAAAGGTATTCTACTAAATAGTTACCGGCTAAACAATATCAGATATGTAGATGACACCATAGTATTTGCGGACAACTTAGAAGACCTGCAAGTTCTTATAAACAAAATCACGTATTACAGTCAACAATATGGACTCAATATAAACGTTAAGAAGACAAAGCTTATGATAATTAGCAATAAAAGGATATCAGAAGGTCAACTCTACGTCAACCAATTCCCTGTAAAAAGAGTGACGCACTACAACTACCTCGGCTCTATAATAAATGAAGCATGGACCAACAACCAAGAGATTAGAGCACGCATCGGAAACGCTAGATCCACCTTTAATCGGATGTGGTCCTCCGTCGAGGTCACAACCTCTCTCTTGATACAAAAGTAAAAATTCTGCTATGCTACGTCTTCTCTATCCTTTTTTGTGGTGTTGAATCGTGGACCTTGGACGAAGATGAAGAGAATGCTTAAGATCCCGTGGACTGACCGAGTCACAAAGAGGAGGTCCTCAGAAGAATGAATAAGAACCAGAGGTACTGACCATCAACTCTCGAAAGTTACACTTTTTCGGACATACCATGCGAAATGCATCCAGATATGCTCTCCTTCAAGCCATCCTGCAAGGCAAAATATTTGAAAAACGAGGTCCAGAAGAAGAAAAACATCTTGGTTAAACAACCTCAGAATTTGGTTCAATACAACATCTGTGCAGCTTTTCCGCGCTGCTGCAGATAACATAAAGATTGCCATGATGATCACCAACCTTCGTAACGAATAGGCACATCAAGAAGAACCAGAATCAGCATTAATTAATCACAGTATTTCTAATCCGCATGAAAAATCTGAATACTGCATTGTTTTTATTGTAACCTTTTCTGAATTTGCATTTCCAACAGCTGTCACAAAATCGTTAAAACCGTAGCTTTTTTAAAGATAGTTACAGCTGATGGTAAAAGCTATCGGCGGACATGAAGGTGTGTCCTTACTTCGAAATAATTACTTATATCTTGAGCAGATATAGCCTCAGAATTTACGATATATACAAGGAAAGATAAAAAACTGAGCAGTTATCCATCCAAAGGACAAAATGTTTAATATCTCTGTAATTTAAAAAAGAAAGCATTATATGAGCTAATTATGACTTCTTTTTGCATAGGTATGCAAAAGTTTTTTGTCTTTTTCTTTTACCCAGAGGTACAAAGAATGTCGATATGCTTTGGGTAAATATTGTTTTCTTAAACATATCGATCCTTGATAACATTCTGACTTTTTGTAAATTAACAGACACTTTAAGGGTCGTTGATGTATTTGATGGCTAAATCGGATTAGAATAGAAACCAGAGGTATCACAAATGAGAGAGCGATGACACAAAAGTGTGATCGATAACAAACAGACATAACAAGATATATTCATGTTCTTAGAATTATTAATAATAGAGTGAAAAGACTACTAAAAGAAGTAGCAGTCAAGGAAGTAATAGCTTCCACTACAAAATATTAGAGTTATTTTTTTTCTCGAAAGTTCTGTTTTGCACTGGTCGCACCGCAGCCAATTGGTTTATTGTACATATTTTACGTATTATTATACAATTCCCCGGAACTCAGCTAAAGCTGCAATATGCAATATCCCCGCTTGTGCTCTCCTACTATAGATAATTTACGAATTTATTTTGTTTATCCACGATAATTTTTGAAGTTTTAAATATTTGACCTGTGTTTTGTTTGTGACGGTAGAATAAATATTCAAAGAACGTTCATGTCATTAGCTTTTTTATGCAAAATACTACCCTATCTTTCGCGAAATTCCAGATCAATAAATACAACTAATTGGAATTTGACATTCTGCTTTTAGAATACCCTAATTATAACATTCCAAAGTTAAAAAGCAAAAAATGCTTTCGAAGGTTAAAGCCAAAGTGATTTTCGTCACGCGATCTTTTAAGCCATTCATCAATATGGCCGATTGTTACTGGAACGACTTTTTTAATCAATATAATTATGAATCCACGTTTCTGCGGATATATACCTGTTCACTGCAATAAACTATTTTGAACAATTTCGAATCATTTGGTTCGCCGCAGTGGTGATTTTTTTAATTAAGAAGATAAATTATTGAATGGGGCAACCGATAGGTCATAAAAGTTATTTTATTGTCAAATATTGTTTCTAAAGAAAACTGGATTGTAAGAAATTCTAGAAGAAAGTATTATATATAATACAATATAATACACCTGTAATGGTACAGCTGTTGACCGCTTGTTGGTCGCGGAAATCCCTAAAATCAAAAAAGTCATCCAAATTGTGATCTCCATTTTCATTTGATTAAAGAGTAGAGAGAAAAATGTGTCTCTCTACTCGTAGCCACCATGTATGTACTCTGTAGATAAGAATTTGCAAGAATATTCTTGTAAAGACGAAACTGCCTGAGCTGTTAATTTTGAATTTCGTCATTGTCGAAGCAGCTGAGTTTTCAAATTTTCATTTTTTTAACGCATGTATTTACTTATAACTAAAGAGCAGATGAACTGTAGAAAATCTTTAAAACAACGCGCATTTTATTACACATGTTTTTGTAAAAAAATGTAAGATTATGCTTAATATATGAAAATAATGCTTAAAATATGCAGATAATGCAAATTGTTTGTTTTAATATTTGAATCATATTTAGAATATTTATACAAAAAAAATAACTACTTTTTGAGGATTTAAAATTGTATTTATTTATTACAAAGAATCAATTACTACAACAAAAAGGGAGATTGAAAAGTAAAATCTAAAATATACTTATATAATTTTACTATAAAATAATAAAATAGAATAGAATAAAAGAGAAATATGCTTTATTGTTAGTGAAAACTGTACAATTTTATGGAAAAAAGCTTACAAAAAGTAAAAAAATTAACAATTAATAAGTTAAAATTTACTAAAATTACATAAATCGTCAATATCACAAAATAAAAGACAATATAAATATACAATCCATTGCAAAATTTAAATAAATTGCAAATTGTATAATAAAACCTTAAGAACTAATAAGTTTAAGTTGTTGCACGTGATACCCAAATATTATTATAATAGTTATTTATTGTACAAGACGATAAAATTGTACTTTATCTTCGAGAGCGTGTTTTAGCGTCGAGACGTCAGTTGAGACGCTAATTATGCTCGAGAAGATAATGCGATTTTATCGTCGTGTGCAATACAACATTTTTTTCTATAGCAAGACTTCAAGTTCAGGTGAAAAATATAATTTCAATGAACATTGTAATTTTTAGCACAAAAATCGCAGTTTTAAGCACAAACGAGTACAAGTTGTGATGCTCTAAAAATATATATTTCTAATAATGTTAATTGTAAAATTTCAGTTGTTTTTAATCCTTAATGTGTTTGAATTTGTAAATTTTATTGAATAAAAAAAGTTTTTTATCTAGTCTTGCTTGTTAAAGTGTCACTTTATCTACCCTTGCGGTTAAAGTGATACTTTATCTACTCAAAACAGTTGTTATAGCAACACTTTAACATTAGCTATGGAAAAAAATACTTTTTCCGCAAATCGCCAGGAAATTTTGACATTCCTGTCAAAATTTCTTGAAGAAAAAGTCAGGACTTCCTTACTGTAAGGAAATGTCATTTCCTTACTGTAAGGAAATGATATTTCCGTACAGTTGTTAGTGTTCTACATAAATGATAGAAAACACATTGCTTATAAGGAATTAATTTATATTTTGAAAACATCAAGTCATTGCTGAATACATTTTTAAGATCAATTTGTTATATTTACAGTAATTTGACAGTTAGTACAATTATTGAACATTGGAGGAACACTCTTAGAACTATGAGAAACATTTTGGACAACATGCAGGGTGGAAGTGTCATTTTGTTGAATATTTTGTACTGTGAAAATTTTATTTGCCACCTCAACCTTATTGTTAAGCGATTCTTCGATATATCCTTCAGCAACGTTTGATGACTTCCATCCGCCATGCCTCTTTAAACTAGTTATGTCGGCACCAGAGTCAACCAATATTGTTGCAGAAGACCGACGAAAGCAGTGACCAGTATATTCTGTCGGATTTACCAAGTTCAAATAAGTAGCAATTATTTTGGGCATTTTTCTAAATTGATGAATTCCTACCACTTGTCTACAACCCTTTCCGCTTTGATATTTAAAGAAAAATCGGTCACTGTTCATATTTTCTGGTCTTAACGAAACATACTTTCGATAAACATTCAAGTAGATCTGATTAATTACAAATGATCTTGGTTTGTTGGTTTTCGAATCAGGTATGCTGATTAAAAGCTTAGATTCTAAGTCTTCTATATCGTGTACAGTCATTCGGACTAACTCATCCATTCTACAGGCCCCAGAAATACCAAATATTACAGCCACCTAAAAAATAAATAAAGCTATAATCTAAATAGAAATTAAAACCTTGTAAATTACCTTAATCATTAAATTTTCTTTATCTGGAGCTTCCTGGATAAATTTTTCAATTTCTTCCTTCGTTAAAATCTTAGATTTCTTTGCCCTATAACCTTGAGCTTGCCGTTTCAATAAAGAACGAAGTTTTGAGTATGTAGATATATCTACATTGTGTTTAAGTGCAAGGGTTGACTTCAGCATTGAATAATTGGCCCATAATGTTGAAGATTTCATCTTTAAACAAAGGTCTAGGAAGTATGCCATTACAACATTTTCTGAGAAAGAACTCGTATTTTTACTCATGCGATAATCCATAAAACGCCTGTATGCATTTTCGTACTTTTCTCTTGATTTCTTTGGCAATAATTCTAATGAAGCAGTATTCACTGCCTCAACCAGCTCTGGAGGAGTCCCAGGAATGGAAATTTCATCATCACTTATCATTTTACTTTCGAGAACACCAGCAATTAAATTTATAAGCGTCAAGTTTGACAATTCAACCTCAATACGTTTCCATAGTAACCCAAGTAATTTTATTAGGAATTTCAAAGCACCATTTATTTGGGAATAAAATTATCGCGTTTTTTTTTAAATCAATCAATATCTGTCGAATTTTAAACGATTTGCGGAAAAATAGTATGTTTACCTCGTAGGAAAAGCCACATTCCTGTACTCTGTGTTGCTAAGTCTCGGCTTGCGCCTCGACTTAGCAATCTTCACAGTCGTCCAGGAATGTTAAGCTTTTCCTACCCGGTAAACAATGTACTATAGTTGCTTGTACCTAACTAAACGTACTGTAATTTCTTAGTTATTTTTTAAGAATCCTTCCAGTGAATAATATTATGATGTTTCAGATAGTAAGGCTTTTGTCGAGTAACGGAACTTAAGGAAAAAAGTTGTAGATTTAAGGTGCAAACTGGTTGTATAATTTTTTGCCAAATATAATATAGATTTCTTTACTAACTCAGTGGATTGGATCGGTCAATACACATCAAAGGTTGACTTTCTGGTGGAGTAGTGATAATTAGGTCTTGGTGGAAAACCATGTAGGTGTTTACGAATTAAGCAAACAGTTTCTAAAATATATAAAGAGGGAAAAGTTAGGATCCCTTAATTTTTGAACTTCTGCAATGTTTTATTGTACTGATCTAACTGGTAAGCAGGTGTTGTATGTTTTCAATAAATTGATAGTGTGTAAAATAATTTATCAATTTTTAAGGTTAGTATACTTTCGACATAATAAATGTCATCATCAGAGCTATCGTCAATTAGGCAATAAATACTTCATAGAAGGAAAATTGTGGACAATAGCACAGCAAATACTTAAAATAGAAAACGTGGTTACCACATACAGCGACGACAACAGCTGTTTTTGAAGCAAAAAAAACAGCTGTTGTCGTCGCTGTATGTGGTAACCATGTTTTCTATTTTAAGTATTTGATGTGAATTATACATATGTATAAGGGTTAGACCCAAGATCTGTGACCTAGAGAGCCCGATCTTTATTTTTTAATATGTTGTTTGTCCACAATTTTCCTTCTATGAAGTATTTATTGCCTAATTCACGATAGCTCTGATGATGACATTTATTATGTCGAAAGTATACTAAGCTTAATTAATAAATTATTTTACACACTATCAATTTATTGAAAACATACAAAACCTGCATACCAGTTAGACCTATTTAGAAGTGTGTACAAGTCTTACAGTCTTTTTCAATTTATTCTACTTAGCCAAAAAGATACCGTATTGCTTTTTTTTTGTAATTTAAAAATAACATCAGATTGGGCAGCTGTACTACAACCTCAAAAAGAAAGGTGATATCGAAAATGAGACACAAACGAAGAAAAATATGTTATTTTGAGAGATGCTAAATTAATTTTCTTCGAAACAAATCTTATTGCATATCAGGCTGAGGCTAGTTTCTTACTTGACAAATAAATATGAAGGGACCATTTAAGTTTGCTATTTATAAAAATACCAAGCAATTTTACAGAATCAACAATACTAATCTGGCTGTTATTAAGAAGCAATGGTTGAAGAATTCCTTTATAAGATAATGCTATAGTCTTATCCTCGTTGAAAATGAGTAAATAAGAGTCGGGTCAGGTTTTTATTTTATGTAGATCAGAAGCTATAGTTATATATAAAAAAAATTCCATCGATTTTTAAGTTAGTAATGTCATTTATAAAGATAAGGAAAAGTAAAAGACTCAATACTGAACCTTACGGTAATCCACATACAATGCTTTTGTGACTAGAGTCACTATCATTTGCTCTAACTAGTTGTTTCCTATTCCTCAAGTAAGATTGGAACCAATTCGAAGAATACCTTGACTTATGTAGAAATTTAGTTTTTTTTTATCAACACATCATAACTTACACAATCAAAAGCTTTGGCATAGTGACAAAAAACAGTGGCAGTGTAAAGATTATTGTTTAATGCTTGATAGACCTCATATAAAGAAAACATAGCATGACTGATACATTTATTAGATAAAAAGCCGAACTGACTTTGTGATAAAATGTTGTTTTCAACGAGAAAGAACATAAGTTGGGCTTTTATAAGTCTCTCAATAATTTTGGATAGGACCGGTAGTAAAGCAATAAGTCTATAGTTGGAGACATTCGATTTTTCACCACCCTATGAAGAGGAATTGCTGACTTTAGGCACTCTGGTGCCTAGTGTCAGCAATTCAGTCAGCAAATTAGTGATACCTAGAATTCCAATACATTTTTGGGATATTTAAGAAAATTTTTATGAGTAGTCCATCAGTACTACAGGAAGATTTGCTTTTGATACTACTGATAGTTTGGATCAGTTCAGATTTATCAACTTGTTTTCGAGACTTTTGAATTGGGGGGAGATAGAAAATAGGATTTTGTTGTGGCAAAATAGTTGATAATATTTTTACTAACATTTACGAAGTATTCATTTAGATTTTCAGGGTTTGAAAAGAAAATGTTGGAGCTGTCCAAATTTCTCTTGCAACATTTTTAGAGCTTCCTAGACGATTTTGATAGTACATTTTTTTAGTTGGCTTGATAAGTTTTAGATAGGTTTCTCTGTACTTGGAGGAATATTCAGTCACAAAGACGTTGGTAGTAAATAAAAATAATATAGTAGAAAAAATTACAAATTTCTCTAATAAAAATGCCCACTATTTAATTATTTACTTTTAACAATAATTGTAACAAGTTGACTATAATATTTTTTTAAAACTTTTCTACAATAAATGATTGTCTCTGATCTGTCAATATATGTTTATATAAAGAAAAGCTTCATTTTACATCAACTGAAGGAATAGGCACAATTTTATCTTATATAACTGATTTTTCAAAGGAGCTTTGAGAAAAACTTTTTACTAATCAATGCATTTACTAATGGAAACTCGCACCTTGTGCTAATTTCTTCAGATGTGTACTTTAAACAATTCCAAGTCTTCTTTTGCCGATTCTATCCATTTTCTTCGCATTCGTCCCCTTTTCCTTTTTATGCCATCTTCAGTATTTATTAATTCATTCAGAAATCTTCCTGCCTGCATTCTACCTAAGTATCCGAGTCATCTTATTCTTTGAAAGAGCAACAAGTTGACTATAATATTTTTTTAAAACTTTTCTACAATAAATGATTGTCTCTGATCTGTCAATATATGTTTATATAAAGAAGAGCTTCATTTTACACCAACAGAAGGAATAGGCGCAATTTTATCTTATATAACTGATTTTTCAAAGGAGCTTTGAGAAAAACTTTTTACTAATCAATGCATTTACTAATGGAAACTCGGACCTTGTGCTAATTTCTTCAGATGTGTACTTTAAGTAATCCCAAGTCTTCTTTTACCGATTCTATCCATTTTCTTCGCATTCGTCCTCTTTTCCTTTTTACCCCATCTTCAGTAATTATTAATTCATTCAGGAATCTTCCTGCCTGCATTCTACCTAAGTATCCGAGTCATCTTATTCTTTGAAAGAGCAACAAGTTGACTATAATATTTTTTTAAAACTTTTCTACAATAAATGATTGTCTCTGATCTGTCAATATATGTTTATATAATAAAACATAAAACGTTTATATAATGTTTATATATTTTACATCAACAGAAGGAATAGGCGCAATTTTATCTTATATAACTGATTTTTCAAAGGAGCTTTGAGAAAAACTTTTTACTAATCAATGCATTTACTAATGGAAACTCGCACCTTGTGCTAATTTCTTCAGATGTGTACTTTAAACAATTCCAAGTCTTCTTTTACCGATTCTATCCATTTTCTTCGCATTCGTCCCTTTTCCTTTTTATGCCATCGTCAGTATTTATTAATTCATTCAGGAATCTTCCTGACTGCATTCTACCTAAGTATCCGACTCATCTTATTCTTTGAAAGAGCAACAAGTTGACTATAATATTTTTTTAAAACTTTTCTACAATAAATGATTGTCTCTGATCTGTCAATATATGTTTATATAAAGAAGAGCTTCATTTTACATCAACAGAAGGAATAGGCGCAATTTTATCTTATATAACTGATTTTTCAAAGGAACTTTGAGAAAAACTTTTTACTAATCGATGTATTTACTAATGGAAACTCGCACCTTGTGCTAATTTCTTCAGATGTGTACTTTAAACAATCCCAACTCTTCTTTTACCGATTCTATCCATTTTCTTCGCATTCGTCCCCTTTTCCTTTTTATGCCATCTTCAGTATTTATTAATTCATTCAGGAATCTTCCTGCCTGCATTCTACCTAAGAACTTTCTCAATGTTCAAAATTTGTTGTTGTCCATATATCGCCTTTATTTCATTATTTTTTCTTCTTCTTTAGATATGCTCATCGTTTATACCTCCATGTATTCTTCTGAGTATCTTTCGCTCTTATCTATCTATCTTCAGTTCGATGGTTTTGCTTAAGATCTCATGTTTTGTTAGTTGGTCGGATAACTGTTTTATATATTCTTCTTTTTACTGTTTTGGATATTTTCTTTAATCTCCGCATCATATTTAAAGTTCCATCACTTTGACTACCTTTAGCCATCCTTTTTTCGATTTATTGAGTCTCTTTATTTCTATTTGTTATATTCCTTATCTGGGGCAGATACTTGCTTAAACTGTTTTAAATGTTCATCATTTTCCTCATCTCCATATACTTTGTTTTCTCTTCTTTTACTTCCAGTCTATATAAAGATCCAAGTTGGTGATCCAAAAGACAATAAACCACCTTGTAAGGTTACAGCAAACCAAGTCGCTGCTCAACTCCTTTTGAATGAACTACGAACCGATATAAGGATCCAAATACTAGAAGAAGATGATTGGATTTGAAGACAAACCACCTAGGAACTGCTTTTAAATCAAAAAAACTCCACAACGGTATGACCAGGTTAAAAAATGGAAAAGCTGCAGGTGTGGATGATGACCAGACCCAGCAGATCTTGCACCGGTCAAGTTCTCGCACGAACAGAACACATTAAAGAGGGCTTTGACGAAAAACCTATAACAGGGACTGCTTTCGTAGATTTCACAGCAGCCTATGACACAGTAAAGCACAAAACATTGCTCCGCAAATTATACGACAGTCTGAATGTCGACAACCCACGCCGATCGAAACCAAACACTTCCTCGATGCTGACAATCTTACAATATGTGCTCAAGGAATAATTGCTGACAAGGAAATAGTTTTGAAGAAGTGGAGGACAAACTCGAAACAGCCTTACAAACAATGACAGTGTACTACTTGCAGAATTCTCTGATACCCAATCCATCTAAAACCCAAGTCTGCATTTTCCACCTTTACGCAAAGGAAGCCAAACGAAAACTCCAAGTGGTAATACATTAGAATACACAAACCAACCTATATATCTTGGAGTAATTCTGGACCGGTACTTTACCCAGAGATAACATTGCGCAAAAACGAGAACGAAGGTAACATCTAGGAACAGCATACTCAGAAAGCTAATGAAAAGTAAATGGGGTGTACGTCCTGGCTTTTTAGGAACAACGGCTCAGGTACTGTGTTTCTCAACTGATGAATATGCGTGCCCCGTTTGGGGCAGATCTGCCCACACCAAATAAGTTGGTACTGCGCTAAATGAGACATGCATGATAGTAACGGGGTGTATGAAACCAACGCCACTCTCAAATCTAGCAGTAGGTTTTGCAGAACCCTCATCACAGAGACATGGAGAAACAGATCGCGGACGAATGGCATGCCCTATACAAAGCTCGAACACCACGAAAGCGACTAATATCCAGGAAAAGCTTCCTTGGAACAGTACAGGATGAACTGCCTGAGTATTTTCTTCATCCCAGGTCCAATGGACCGGCCAGTCCCCAGACTTTAAAACGTGGAAAACTATGAACGGGATAAGAACTTTGATTGCTCCAGTAACATCAAACATTAAGAAATGAGGAAAAATAGACTAAGATGATGTGAACTATGCCTGTGAAGAAACAGAATATAGAACATCTTTTTACATGCAAAAACTGTCCTCATCGATGTACCTTCGAAGAATTATGGCTCGCCAACAAAGATGGAACCGACGTAGCCCGATACTGGGCCGAAATTTTATGAATGTCTTGTCCGGACACGATAAAGTAAAGTAAAGTAAGTCCAGCCCATACTACCTGGATATTCTCTCCAGCTTTTCAAAAAGGTCTTCTTGTCATTAGGCCAAGGTTGTCGCGTATGCTTCGCATTGATGTCTGTGGTGGGAGATTTTAATGTTTAATTCATGCCCGTTTAATGTGACAATTGGTGGTGTTGCACATAAAAATAAATAGGATATTTATAGATACAGTTCTTTGACCTCTTCTGTACACTTTTTGGTCATCAGTCACTAGTCAAATTGGCCAAAGCAAAGTTTAACTTAATCTTGCCGCAAGAAAACAGTTTCAGAACCTCTTTAAAGATATATTGATAATTGTCAGTACACATACATGTTAAGTGTTTGTATTTTTACTAGTAAATGCGAATGAGAAAGTAAGTACAAATAGTACAAAATAGTACAAATGCAACGGTTATTACGCAATGAAAAATTGTATGTCAAAGAAATATTAACGATTATTGATACTAAAAGAACAATTCATTTTCCTTGTTTACTGTACGTTGACCTTTTTGAGTCACGGCTATTAAAAACTAAAATTAGCAAACGCTAATCAATCGGCGAAGTCAATAAATTTGCTGGTAGCGAGACTAAGTTAAAAAAAGAAACACCGAAAAACAGTTATTTAGAAATAATCTCAGATGGCAATAAAACTGATCGATTCGCCATTTACAAATGAGATTAAACTAATTGGTATGGTATTTCTTCGGCTGATGACAAATTGATGTTGAGATCTGCGTCGGATTAGGCCAGCCAGAAGTCGGTTTAACATTTGATAAATGCACTAGGTGTTTAAGAGAAAATCAGTTCAATACATATTAGTTTATAGAAAATTGTACTAAATATTTATAATAACATTTTTATTTTTCAATTTTAATTTATTTGATTAAAAGACAGAAACTAATTTAAACAAATCATAGAATATAAAAAAAGTTATTATGGAGCTTTACAGTGTCAATCCTTGTGGTAAGTAGAATAAAAAATCTAAAAACAAAGTTACAATATCTATAGCACTAACACTGATAAAAATAAGATTAATTAGTAAATTCATAACAGCACAAGTTCAAAAACAAACAAGAAATGTTGTGTGCACAACTGTTATATCTAGTCGTGTTGGCTAGTGAGTCGATGTTTCGAAGCAATGATTTGAATCACAGAACATTGTTTGAACATGTTTCGATACATTAAATGTTTACTGTTTCGAATTATATCTAACCTACACCTAAAACAATAAATTTGTGTTTAGCAAGCTCAAATTCCTAATCGATTAACAATCTTCATAACAATACCTTAATAACCACATTGCTGTCACTGTGTGAAGTTAGTCCCAACAAATTTGACCCCTGATCAAAAGCTCGTCCGTCAGCAGATCTGCTCAGATTTTCTTGAGAGGTTACATGAAGAGCCTGAATTAATGAAAAACATCATCACTTGCGATGAAACCTGGATATTCAAATACGATGATAAAACTAAGCGACAATCCATGCACTGGAAAACTCCTGCATCGCCAAGAATGAAAAAAGCAAAGATGTCGAAATCAAAATTTAAAACCATGCTAATCGTTTTCTTTTACATTAACAGCATCGTAATGACTGAATGGGTACCAAAGGGTCAAACTGTAAACCAAACTTAATATTTAAAAGTTTTGGTAAAGCTGCGAAAGCGAGTTCGTAAGAAACAGCCGGAGTTATGGAAAAACAAGATGTGGATCTTGCACCAGGACAACGCACCTGCCCATAACGCTCTGTCTGTGAAGAGTCAGTTAACCGCTAAAGGCATTTCAGTGCTCGAACACCCGCTGTACTCGCCTGATTTAGCACCATGTGACTTTTTCCTGTTTCCGAAGATAAAGTTTGCCTTAAAAGGAATCCGGTTTGAGTAGATGGAAGAGGTAGTAAAAGGGAATATATTGAAGGAGAGCATTACATTGTAGAATAATTTTTTTAATAAAACTCTTTTTCATAAGCAGTCTCGTTATTTAAGAGTCTCGTCCTCGTATCTTGGTTTATTGGTCCAACCAAACTCATTGTTTAGATTTACTTCCAAATTGAGACTGTTCTCATAGCTGAGAGACTGAGCTAAACGAGGCCTAACAATTGACTCCCAAAGAAAGTTGTGAGTTTTATGGTTCTACTTTGGCTCCCAACTTTCGAAAATAGTTATATTGTTACACATTGACGCCCAACGTTTCTCCTAGGTCGTTTAATTGTTAAAACGTACTAATAAGTCTAGAGCGTTAATTAAAATAAAATGTATCTTTACTTAATAAGACGCAGTAGCTGGTTTGTCTTTAGTTTCATGCGTGGAAGACAATGATGCTCGATAAAAATATGTGTTTTATCTCGACAGGTATTAATGACGCACTGGTAAATAATCATGGACTCCACTGCTTTGACTTTTATTACAATGCATTACATCACATATCCAGTAATAACGAACTTTCATACTTCTCACAAAGCTTTGTGAAAAGTAGTTATACAATTTCATTTATACTTGAAATTGGTCTAATACGTTCTTCAGTCTATTCTTTTGTCACGGGTTAATTTCACAACTAAACTAATTCATTTCTTGAACACAATACTAAGGAATCAATCTAGCTTCAAATACAAATACGAAATAATAATGTTTGTATTATTTTGCTTTAAAACGTATTTTAATTTACAACAAAGGGTTAATAAAAACGGATCGGAAAAGCTATCCCGTATGTTACACAAAATGTTTGAGATAAATGGAGAAGACTTACCGGCAGAATGGACCCAAGCATATATGACATCAATATACAAGAAAGGAAATAGAAAAAACTGCGAAAACTATCGGGTAATCAGCATTATATCATCTATAGGCAGACTGTATGGAAAGACCATAAAGGAAAAATTAGAAATATATATACAGGATAAAATCGGAGATGACCAGGCAGGTTTCACAGCGGAGAAAGCATGCTTAGATCACATTTACACGGTCGAACAACTAATAGAAAAAATAATGGCCAAAAATAGATCCGTCCATCTGCTTTTGTTGATCTTAAGAAGCCATATGACTCAATACCTAGAACCAAGCTATGGGAAGCAATGGAAGACATCGAAGTTCCACGAAGATTAATAAACGCGGTAAAAGCACTCTACAAGAATAACTAATAAGTAGCTATCAAAACGGGCAATAGAATATGCAGTCCATTTAAGACGACAAAGGGACTACTACAGGGTTGCTCCACATCCCCCACCCTGTTCAAAATATTCCTGGAAAAAAACCCTGAAACCATGGAAAAGAAAGTGCGACGGAATGGGTATACCTGTAAGGAACGATATCTATATACCCTAAGTTTTGCTGACGACCAAATAGTGATCGCACAAGACGTGAATGACCTCAGTTTTATGATGAGAAACTGGAGCAGGAATATACAAAGAATGGGATGGAAAATAAACCTAAAGAAAACTGAATACCTAACAACGGAGAATACATAAATAAAACGGCTGGAAATAGACGAAGGTAAACAAATCAAAGGAACAGACAAGTATAAGTATTTAGGTTTCATAATATCAAACAAAGGAACAACGGAGAAAGATATAAAAAATAGACTAGGACAAACAAGAGACTGCATACGAAAATTGAACCCTGGTACTATGGGATAAGAACATCAGCATGAAAACAAATAAAAAATATATAATATCATGACAAGAAGTGTCCTCACTTATGGGTGTGAAAATTGGACAATAAATAAGAAAACCAAAAACAAAATAAGAGCAACAGAGATGGAATTCCTAACGAGAAGCTGCAGAGTAACAAGAAGAGATAAAATAAATAACATGGAGATTAAGAGGAGAATGGGAATGAACTCCGATATAATAGACTACATCAAACAGAAGAGGTTAACCTGATACGGACATGTCAGAAGAGCAGACCAAAATCGGTGGATAAATAGAATAACAGAGTGGAGCCCGATAGGAAGAAGAAAGAGAGGCAGACCCCGAAGATCTTTCAGAGATGAAGTGGACGAAGCAATGGAAAGAAGAAACCTACAGGAAGGGGACTGGCTAAACAGGAAAAATTGGAGAAAACGGTTGAGTAAAGGAATACAGTGAAAACAGTGAGAAATCCTATTATTTTATATATATTATATATATTTATATATATATATATATATATATATATATATATTTATATATATATATTATGTATATGGGTTGATAATTATTATCAGTATGTCTTAAATTTATTAACAAATATATAACAATAATTTACTATACCTATATTTACCCACATTAGTTAGAGACGAAAACCTCTTTTGGATAAATATTCAGTTAAAAATACCATCGTTGGTGTTGAATATGCTGAAAAACAGCAATAACAAATACTTGTACATTACTTTTATTAAAATTTATGTTGAAAAAAAATAATATTATGACACGTAATAAAGGTGTAAGGTGAAATATTAAATATATGTTTATAAGTCATTTTGATCGGCCTATTGAACTGAAAGTTGTATTTTTTCAAACTATGATTTTATAAAAATACCAGTTTGCGAAATCAGGTTTGGAATCGAAGATTTCATATTTTTAACTCTAACAAGCAAAACGAGCCATTAAAATATTTTGTATTCAGATGATGACATGAGTTGTATACATTTAACAGTAAATCTTTAAGAAATATTAAAGCAAATTGGCACTAATTTTCCGAATTCTTGTTCAAATTCTTCAGCAGAATTTAAAGAAGTATAATATTTTTTTTGGGCATATTTTTGTAACAGATTGTATGCGATAGGAATTATTTTCTCCTTGGTGTTGTAAAAGATATTGTTTATTAAGCGTACGGTACTTCTACATATTTAAAAGTGTATGTCAATATTGTCGGGTGCTTTAGCGTAAAACTTCAGATTTCAAGTATCCCCACAGAAAAAATCTAATGGTGTAGGGTGCGGTGATCGAGCTGGCCATTCTATTGTACGTACCTCGTCGTAAAATTTATCTACCACGATATTTCTTATCTAGAGAGCGTCTTACTACACCATAATGGTGTGCAGGAGCACCATCTTGTTGAAACGCTATTTCCAAATTGCCGAATTAATCTGAAATATCCTCCAGAATTTTTAAATATTAACGGTTTAAATGCATTTTGTAACATCTTTAACAACTGCTTAACTTCCAGTTAAGTTAGTATTGAGAAAAACAGGCCCAAGTATGTGGTTTTCCAAAATACGTGCCCAAACATTTATTTTTTTTTTGGAAATTGAGTATGTATTGCACGAAAGACGTGAGAATTTGTGTCACTCCAATACCTCACATTGTGTGTGTTAACATTTCCATTGAGAGAAAAAGTACTTTCGTCACTAAAAAAAATTGTTTTTATGTAATCGAGCTGTTGGTTAATTTTATTGAACATATTTTCACAGAATTCTATTCTTCGGTCAGGGTCATCATCTGAAAGTTGGTGCACAATTTTTAATTTGTATGGTTGAAAATTTGTATTCAGCCAACACTCGGTGAACTGATTTTGACTGATTTCATAGATAGATGCAACTTGGGCTGTAGAAGAAGTAGGGTTCACTACCATTTCTGAAATTTTGTTGTCATCACTAATTGTTGGCCGACCAGATCGTTTGAAATCTTGAACACTACTTGTTTGTTTAAACTTCCGAAGAAGCTTCCTTAAAATAAGCTCTCGATGTTGGGCGATCGGGGTACCTCTCATTGAAAAGACGTTCCGCTGCATGGAAATTATTTCCACATTCACCAATGAATAACACAGCTGCTACTTTGTCGGTTACAGTACGTACCATTTTGCCTTTTTAAAAATTTAAACGCTCGGTAAACAATAATTAAACTAAAGATTAACTAAGAACAAATACCTAAAAACAACTTGACTAAACTGAGTAGAAACAGAAACTAAATATGCAGGTATAAATGCGTTTGCAAACTAAAAATAACTAGAGCATTGACTAAACTAAGCAGAAACAGAAACTATGTAAATATTGAGCTATAAACGCTGTTGCAAACTAAAAATAACTAGAGAATTGAAAAACGTCAACTTTTTTGATAAATAACCAAAGACGGACTTGGGAGTGTCTTAAAGTTCCCTGGTCATTAGTACCTCTCACATTAGAAGTCTCAATTTTTATTGAGCTGTATTGAACTATGACCTTGGATTGTTGCCTTTCATTTGTGTTTATTTGTCTGTTTTCCATGGTTGTATTCCTTTGCCTCGTTGTTTCGGTATCATATCTCCCCGGTTGTTTTTCTTCTAGTTTTTTCGCATTTTTTCTTTGGTATTTTCTTTTAGTTATTGTTTTTCTTCATCCCATATCCATTCTTTCCCATTCACTAACAACTTCTTATAACCTTGTAACCTTCTTATTTTTGTCTGTTTTCCTTTGTTTTTTTTTCTTTTTTTTCTATTTCAACTATTTCTTTCTGTATTTCTTTTTCTTTTGATGTCAGATCATTTTTTATATATTTAATGACATCAAAAGTCACTATAGTGTATTTTTATGTATGAGAGAGTAATAAAACAATAAATTATGTATGCAAATCCTTAAACTGTTGATACGGGTGACTTAATGAAAAACAGATATTTGTCAACAAGTTTACAGAAGTATATAGGAAAACAATTTTAAATTGAGTATGACCACCAGGTATAAAGGTTGGAGCAGAATAGTATACAATAGTTGTGAGGGTTACTAATCCCTAAATAAGGTTGCCAGTGTCGGAGTGATGGAGGTTAACAGGTACTAATGAATTTGCAAGAAATGTAAGATGTTTATTTTATTGGTTATATATAACCAATGAAAGTTTAATAAGTACCTACCTATTTGCAAAATAAAGTTTAGTTCTTTAGATAAAATAAAACGTTTTATTTTATCTGAAATGAGTGCATTCCACGAAGTAAGGGTTTCAACAATCAAACATTTAATTCTTTAATTCCAGGAATCTACGACAGTAATTGACTAGATAATTACCTTCTAAACTTATTCCACAGAAAATGTGATAGTGGGTTTTTCCATTTTGTAGGAAGGTCCAAGTGGCGTATTCAAAATTCTTAACAGTTCACTAAAAGTAGGTACTTCAGTTGCAAGGTGCAGTTTATTGTGTATACTAGTGTTATGGAAAATTTGGAAGTGCCGTGTAAACGCCGAAAAATTGGTCCTTTAACAGTTAATGAAAAAACATTAATATTTAATTGTTTTAAATCATTTACAGACAAACGTTTATGTGAAAGTGTTGATGAGACCGTTGAGTTAGTTAGCAGTACACTTGGTGTTGGGAAATCTACGATTTACAGAGTTATTAAAGAAGAGAAATGTGGTAGTTTTCAAATGCCACGTAATGCTCCAAGGAAACCAAAATTTCAAATAGAATATCATTTTAAAGAAGGACTTCGACGGAAAGTGCATGAATTCTTCTTTAGACAAGAATTTCCAACATTGGATAAAGTTCTTGTCTCAGTTCGAGATGATAAGGATTACCCAGAAATGAGTCGAAGTACGTTATGGAAACTTTTAAAAGAAATAGGCTTCCGCTGGAAAAAGAATCCCAGAAAGTCTATTTTATTAGAAAGAAGCGATATTGTCATATGGAAAAGACATTTTCTAAGAACCATAAAGGAAATGAGAAACCAAAAAAGAAAAATATTTTATCTTGATGAAACATGGATCAACGAGGGTCATACACCAAATAAATTTTGGCAGGATGAAACTGTTACAAGTCAAAGGCACGCTTTTGTAAATAACTTATCTACTGGTTTAAACCCACCATCAGGAAAGGGACGCAGGCTGATAATAGTACACATTGGCAGTTCAGACGGTTTTGTTGAAGGTGGTTTATTAACTTTTGAATCAACTCGTACCGGTGACTACCATGAAGACATGAACGCTGATGTCTTTCAAGAATGGTTCGAACAAATGATAGATCTTCTTCCTAAGAACTGTGTAATAGTAATGGATAATGCAAGTTATCACTCCAGACTTATAGAAAGACTGCCCACAACCAAGTGGTTAAAAAAAAACTTGCAGAATTGGCTGAGTTCAAAAAATATTACGTACCATCCCGGATCTATAAGAAAGGAACTTTATTCGTTGTGTGCCCTTCATAAAGAAAAATTTAAAAAATACGAAATTGATGAAATTGCCAAAAATCGTGGAATGACAGTACTTAGATCCCCACCATATCATTGTGAATTAAACCCGATTGAACTGGTATGGGCACAGATAAAGAGTGAAGTTTCAAGAAAAA
The DNA here is from genome assembly GCA_918026665.1 of Diabrotica balteata. Lineage (NCBI taxonomy): Eukaryota > Metazoa > Arthropoda > Insecta > Coleoptera > Chrysomelidae > Diabrotica > Diabrotica balteata. Next base: position 45,230,053 of record OU898276.1, on the reverse strand, counting down.
ATACCACTTTTAAAATTCATGATGTTAAACAGTTGTTTTTGGAGGCCGTAAATAATGTAAAACCTGAAAACTGGGAAAAGGCAGTAAATCACACTATTAAAGAAGAGGAAAAAATGTGGAAGCTGGACAATATTACTGATAAAATTATCGAGCCAGTTATTATAAATTTTGGTTCTGAAAGTTCATCTTCTGAATCTGATTTGGATTTGTAACAAGTAGCTGTAAGTTTTATATTAATATTTTTATTCATCTATTTAACATACCTTAGACGGTTTTAAAAACTCTTTTTCTCTTTTGTAATTTTTAAAAATTAAAAAAAATGTGAATTTTTTAAAACCTTTTTAATGTAGGCCAGTCAGTTCTAATATAGTGTGTAATAAAAGAGGTCACTTTTGTTTACATACACATAACACTTTATAACACTGAAATAATTCATTTATTTTTTACAATTATTCAAAGTAATTTTTCAATTAATCTTGAGCACGCCCATGGAGTGGTCGGAGGTACCAGTTAAAATTATGCTAATTACTCTCTCGTTCATAAAAATAAACTATAATCTGTTGATATGTCAATTTATATCAACGGAATAAATGTTGGGAAGAAAGATGCATTGAGCTGAAATAGATCAAACCAAGTTTTGGACGATAGAATAATAACAAATACCACATTGTAATTAGGATACTGCAGAATAACACCTGAATATCTTATTTGATCGATCAATCTGTTTATCAGAGTTGTTAACTCCTGTTTTTTAAATTAATAAACTAGGAAAAAAAATCAAAACACTGACACATATTATATACTCAACTAAAATATACTTAAAATATATTATATTTCAAAGTTTAAATATTATAAACTTTATACATCACACCAAAAACCTATTTAACATCTACAGCCAAGCATACCAATAGCTCGAGATCAATCAACATATTCAGATAAATCCAAACACGAATAACATAAGTACCTGAGATTAAAACAGTGTGTCTCCTCTTAGAAACACTTTCTCTAATTGATAAAATATTAGGTATTGAAAAGCGATAGCCGGATTCTCACGGAAGCCTGCAGCTATTTATTTATGGACAGCTAAGGCTGTTACAAAATTGTTATTTGCCTAATTTAAGAGTAGATATTTACATAATAGACCAGTACTCACTCCTACATTACATTCCATATAGCTTTTTTGCGATAGAAAAGGTATAGGAAAATATTTTATATAAGAAATACCATAATATTACCATTTAAGTACATGTTGGAAACTTATATACAAAGTTTAATTGTATTTGACCTGTTAAGTAATAGTTTCTTAACAAATCAAATTATTTGTAAGAAAATAATTTGGTTTGTAAAATGAATGAGCAGTTTAATCAGTATCTTAGTGTATTTTATTGTGATCAGCAGTTTTTTCGATTTTATAGAATTTTTAACGTGTTAAATTTAAATACGTATAATATTATAATGTTAAAAAAAATATTAATGTTCTACTTATACAGTAGGGCTTCAATTAAGTTACATATTTAGAATAAAATTCGGTTATTGTTATCGTTTGGTTGTTCCCTCTTAGAAAAGTGTTTGATTCCTTCCCCAATTTTTGCATTGAAGTCGCCTATAGTATATAAAATTTCATGTTTATTAAGTTTCTGTAAGATGTCTTGGCTCTGATCATATAACTTCTCGACTTCATCGTCATATTTTCGATCTGCAGTCGGGTCATAGATTTGAAGTATATTAAAAAAAATCCACAAGGAAAACAATTCCTGTAGCTGGCTGTATACCACGTATCACAAAAAAAGAGGTTAGTCTTCGTAAGTGGGTATATTTATTTAAAAACCCTTAAAAGGGCTACATCAAAAAAACAAACGTTCTCGGACTAAACAGTCCATCATCAGGTTTAAAATCGCCTAAAATAAGTATAAACCATTTAGTTAAAACAAACATGGTTATGAAATTTTGACTATGGTTAAAAAGCAAAAATGGCTATACTTACTAGGTTAAAATGCCTGAAGCCACCAAAAATACATGGGTAAAAAACCCTTTAAATTGCATATAGTTATAAAAGATTATACATCTTGTTGTTAAAAAACTGTGATGTTCAGTAATAAATTAAATATGACTTCAGGTAACATACATTGCAAAAATTGAGTTCCAGAGCCGGGGAGAAAACCTCTACGCACGGAGAACAGCTGGAAACTGATTTATAATATACCTATGAAAGGTGTCAAAAACAAAATGTCAATGTAACATAGAACTATATTAGTTATACCTAGTATTACTACAGCCAAAAGATTCAAAAATTATTTTTGATGATTTAAAAAAAATTAATAACAGCAATATAGGTGTTGGGATTTAAAATTTGAGTTATAATCGATGTGAAATCACCAATGGTGTTAAAGTCATGTTTAAGAGGATGACCTGTGTATTAGGCAACCTATGTTGCTTTTTGTCGTATGGAATATGGTCTAAAAGTGTATTTTATGTTAGATTAGCTTATATATATATATATGAAAATTATCCTTTTATGTTTATCACATCTAGGACAGGTAAAAATTTTAATAGCAAATATTTGAAGCTTGTATTTAGATGATAGTCACCTTGTATTTAGATGACTATTTAAGACTGTTAGTATGGTGAGAAATTAATAAAAACAAGTTTGGTAAATTGAAAATCTACAGGCTGAATAAATTAGAGTTATAACCTATGTGATTAATTTAAAATTGAAGAGGCTGAGCTCCTCAGAGACTTGATGAGAATAAAAGTAGAGGAAATGATTGAAGGAGGGGATGGTTAAAAGAGAAAAGGAGTTAATCAACAATTAGAGATAATAGGGGTCCTTTAATGTAAGCACAAAGGACAAGTAAATCAGCATAAAGGACTGTAAGCATAAGCTGTAAGCATTCGCGAAAATTATCGAACGAAAAGAGGTTAAATTCTTTCTATTTTGACTTTGTGACGTCTTATTTTTAAACTTCTAGAAAGTTCTTCTGTTCTTCTTCTCTTTTCTATTTCAATTTTTATGGAAATTTAGGCTTGTCAGATCAGAATGAAGACTTATATATAAATTAAACATATTAAATTAGTAAATACCACTATTTTAATCCATAATTATTATTTCAAATGTCCACTTTCTGTTCAATTTCACCTGGATTTACTGCTCCATATAACTTTCATTCACAAAATGTCCCAATATAACAAATTTTACTCATCCTAATCTATTTATAATATCATAACTATCAAAATAAGTAAATACATTGAAAAATAAAAACTATATATATATATATATATTTAATTATATATATATAATATATATATATATATATATTATATATATATGTATATATTTTTATATATATATATATATATATATATATATATATTATATATATATTATATATATATATATATATATGTGTGTGTGTGTAAGAGAAGATGTACTGGTCTATATTTCAATAAGTATTAGTGTTATTTACATAATACGATCTTAGTGTCTCAGTATCAAATCTCGTTGTCCATTAATATTCAACAGATTATTTTCAAGTAAATCTTCATCATACAGCGATAGAGTAAAAGTATTTGTTTACCAATGAGAGTACCGGCAATATTGTATTATTTACCGTTTTAACATTTTTCTTTTGATTTATGTTCAAACGACTCTTGAGAAAATTTATGGTTTTATTTTTTATGTCGGCAAATGTGTTTATGGTGTGCTATAAAGGAAGGTGTGAAAAGTGACGCATCTATTTTGCGGCTCATTAACAAGGTATTTTAAAAGATATTGGGATTTAAACGAGGTCCTTTCAGTTGAGATTACGTGATTTATATCTTTATAAACTGTTTTTAATAGGTTAAATAGAATGTACTCATGGACCAATAAAGACACCTAATATTTTACTACGACTATTTATACAAAATATATAGTCGCCATAATTACGTTTACGTACAATTGCTCCAAAGTAATGTGTAAAGGTTTAATCTAAAAAACAAAATGTAACATCTAAAGTACATACAGTGTGGAAACCACTTATGGAATAAAATTGTTTGTGTCCTTATTATAGAATATATATTTATATAGATATTGTTTATGATATGTAAAATCGAGAAAAATATTGGTTTGCTTAATATATTTCAAAGGTCAAAATTAAATAATTAAAATAGTTCGACTAATAAAACTACAAAAGATATTTCGAAGAAGTGAAAGTCCTTTATCTTTGGATTACCTGTAGGAAACCAAAATTTAAGATATTGTCGCTGTGGCTGATCTGCGGGAGGTTGCGGATCACCATCAGTCGCTCTATCCGCGGAGGCGGATGACCTAAGGACTCGTTGAGATTCCATTTGGAGTCTGCAAAGTGAGAAAACAAAAGGAACAAGAAAAGGGGTTGAAAAGAAAAGAAACGCAAAGACAAGTTTCTTTGTTTATTAATTTGTCGAATGTATCGTTGGCAGTTCGACAGAATTTTCCCAAACACAAGAGTATATCTCAGGTTTTCTCTCCCTCTGTGAATGACGTGTAAATGAGACACGACTCGTACTCAATTCGAGTTGCCTGCTCGTATTACGGAGCACGAAAGTTTGTATTTCGGATTGGGCGAGGTTTGCCCTTTCGGAAACCGTCTTTCGTACCCGTATGGAACAGCTTGCAACTAGTAAATCGAGTTTAGAGTATCGTGTTCATGTATGGTATCGTAGATAGGTAGAGTAGAGTAGAATGATCACGAGAGCCTGAGAGGTACCTTAAAAAGAAAGTTATTAACGAACAAGGTGTGAAGTGTAAATAGTGTACATAGGTAAATGAGAGTATGAAATAAAGGTGAACAACGTAATAAGTTTATGTGTATATGCTAAACGGTAACTAGGTAGGAAAGAAAGTATACACATAAATATAATAACCTCTATACTAATACATAGACGAGAAATAAGTATAAGCAAATAGAATAAATGCTGTAAAAGAGAATAAGGTATGGTTATCAATTACAACGGCTGAAAGTAAAATGGATTAACATACGCAGATAATAACTGTAGCAACAACGTTGCTGCAGTAAACATATAAGAACCAGTTTATCAATAATAATATACACATATATTAATAAGAAAAGTTGGTAAAATGTCAATAATCAAGGCAACAATACTGTTGAGCAAAAATACACCTATAATCTGTAAAATAGCCCACAACGAATGTTCTTTGCGGGAAAGAACAACGAGTAGAAATAAGTAACACAAATACAAGGTTCAATAATAAAGTATATAATATATAATATTCTCGGAAGAGAATAACACAAATAAATATAGTTCTTATTACAAGAACAGACAAACCAAAATAATACAAGCTGGAACAAGCAGGAACGAGGGTGGAAAGGAAGTCTAATTCCTTTCCGGTGGTAAGAGTATAAGAATACTAGTTATTTAACTTGGTAAGGTACTCCCCAACCAGAGGTCTTATCTAGAGTCAGACTCAAACCGAATAGGCCTTCTCGAGATTGTGCACGTTCTTTTATCCTATTTTCGTCCTTGGTGAGGTGTGCAAAATGGGCGTGTCGGATAACTCACCAATCAGAAAATAGGATAACGTCGGGAGCCAATCAGAAGGCCTCGAGGTGAGAAATGAGCAGATCTGATGCGCAGTGGTTCGTGTCGACGTGTCAGATCTGTCGATATCCCCCCTCCTTTCGAGACCGTGGTTGGGAGGTATGTTTATTTATTGTTTTCGAAAAAATAACATAATTTTTACATGTTTATCAAAAATAAAAGTAAATAGTAAAAGGGTAGAAAAGAGACCTTTCCGACTTAGAAGTTGTGGAGCTCGACTCCTTTATTGTCTTTGTCGGAATAGGTGTACAATTTTTCTAAAGTTACTAGTTTAGAATTCGTAAATATTGGAAAAAAGGAAAAAATTGTCTTTTAGAACACAGCACTATGGTTGGCCGTCGGCTTCTTCTGCTGCGTCTTCGGCTGCGTCGTCGGCTGGCTCGTTTGCTGCGTCTCGTGGTGGCGGTGCTGGTCGTATATCGTCCACATGGATTAGGCGGTCGACGTCTTGGTCCCTGTGTACCTCATATGTGTGTTCTCCGGCTGCACGTAGAACGGTATGAGGTCCGGTCCAGGTCTGTCCAAAGTTGCCTCTGATGTGGTTTCTGACCAGAACTTGTTCGCCTGGGATGTATGTCCGTGGCTGGCGGGCATCGGGATTGTTTGGGAATAGATTTCGTGCATAAACTGTGGCTCGTTGGACTGCACGGTTGACCCTCTGCTCTCTGGTTTCCTGTTGTCGGATTTCGTGTTCCGTTTCTTGTGATCGTCTAGGGCGGTAGCCGAGGAGTAGTTCTGCTGGTGTTTGGCCCGTAGCGCTGTTTTTCCTTGTACGGAGACTGAACACGATATCTGCAACGTATGTATCCCAGCGAGGATCTTCGTTTGAGGTCACTCTTGCCCTCAGACCTTTCTTCAATTCTTGTACCCGTCGTTCTACAGGATTTGCTCTCTGATGGTAGATGGGACTCTTCTCACCTTCGATGTTGTGCTTTCTTAGGAACCGTTCCCATGCATCGGTTCTGAATTGTACGGCATTGTCTGTGATGATTGTCGAAGGTCTGCCCCATCTGTTGCAAATCTCTTCCTGTAGAAAGCTTATGATCTGTTTGCTTTTTGCGACGGGTGTACATCGGTATTCCAACCAGTTGCTCAGGCAGTCAGTTGCTAGTAGAATATACTTGTTCTTCGTGCCTCTGGCTGCAGGGTAAGGTCCGAGGACGTCGAATGACACTCGTTCCCAAGGGGCGGTCGGGCTTCGTGGGATTATAGGGGCTTGTGGTTGTCTCTGGGCTGCTTTCGTAGTGGCACAGGTGAGACAGGACTTCACGTGCTTGATTACATCCTTGGACAGCGTAGGCCAGTAGTAGATCTCTCTGATGGCTCGAGCGGTCTCCTCTTGGCCGGGATGGTTCGCCTCATCGCTGTCGTGGTATGTTCTCAAGATTTCTGGACGGAAGCCTTCGGGGACTAGTAGTCGGAGGTTCTCGTTGTCCTTGTAGAAGGCGGCCTCGTTCTCTACGGTGAATTCCTCGATGAGGCTTCTTTCGATGTCGTCTCGAGGTCCTCGTCGGGAGATTCGATGCCATCGCTTTATGAACCGCTTCATGCCGGGGTGGACTTGGTGGTCTCTCTGGATTCTGGTTTGAAGCGGCATATCGGATAGGTCATCGAGGATGGGATGAGCTGCGTCGTCTTCATCGTCGTTCAGTAGACACAGCAGGGGGAAGTTGTCGTCTTGGGAGTCTAATGATTGAGGCCAGGCGAGTCGTTCCACTTCGGCGTCGGAGTCGTGATGTGGTCGCTCGTCATGGACTGGGTTGCGGGATAGGTGGTCCGGAAGTTCGTTGTCTCTGCCAGGTATGTGGACGACATCAAAGTTAAATTCTTGTAACAGGAGGGCCCATCTGGACAGTTTGGCTTTATCGGACTTGTATCTGTCTAACCATAGGAGGGCTCTGCTGTCGGTGAACAGGGTAAACTTTTGGTCCTGGATGAAGTGTTTGAATTTCTTCAAAGCCCAAACCACTGCAAGGCATTCCTTTTCGTTAATGTGGTACCTACGCTCTGCCGGTCTCAGCTTAGTTGAGCCGTAGGCCACGATTCGTCTGTCTTCTGCTGGACCTTGAAACAGTACTGCACCCATTCCTATGTCAGAAGCATCAGTCTGTATACTAAAAGGTTGGCTGGCATCTGGCCGTTTTAGTTCTAAGTTTCCGGAGAGTGCGTTCTTGATTTCGTTGAACGCTTTTTCGGCTTGCTCGTTCCATTTGAACTTCTTGTTACCCGCTGTTAAGTCGGTCAGCGGGGTAACCATCGTGGCAAAGTTCGGTATGAAGTCTCTTAACCAGCTCGCCGTTCCTATGAAACTTCTGGCCTGTTTCAAGGTTCTTGGAGTGGAAAATCCTCGGATCTTCTCGCAGTGCTTCTGCAGTGGTTGGGTGTTGTCGGACGTGATCTTATGGCCCAGGTATTCAAGTTCATCTGCGGCAAACTTGCATTTTTTCAGCGAAACCCATAGGCCATGTGTTCGCAATCTCTCTAGGACCAGTTGTAAGTGGCGTTGGTGTTCTTCCCAGTCGTTGGAGAAGATTATAATGTCGTCCATGTAGACCTTGACAAAGACATCAATGTAACCAGCTAGGACCGTGGTGACCAGTTTTTGGAAGGCTGCGGGGCCGTTCTTCAAACCAAATGGCATCACCGTGAACTCGAAGGATGACCCATCGGGAAGGCTGAATGCTGTCTTCGGTTTCGAGTCTTCTTCGAGCGGTATTTGCCAAAATCCACTCTTCAAATCCAGGGTTGAAAAGATTGTGGCCGTGCCTAGTTCTTTTATACTGTCGTGGATTGGAGGCATGTTTGACACTTCATCCACGGTGATGCCGTTGATCTTCCGGTAGTCGACACAGAACCTCGGAGTTCCATCCTTCTTGGTCACGATGACGACGGGGCTATTGTAGGGGCTCTTGCTGGGACGAATCACCCCTGCGGATAACATTTCTTGGACCTCTTGAAACATTATCCGCTTCTTCTCCTGGGAATATTTGTAGGGTCTGACGTTCACGGGTCTGTCGTCAGTGAGGTCGATCCGCATGGACACGGCTTTCGTTGTCGGCTGGCGGATTCTATCGTCGAAGACGTCGCTGTAGTTTTGGATCGTCTGCTCGATTGTGTGGAAGGCGAATTCTGGAGCTTGGTCCGGTTGGAGCTTCTTCGTCAGGGTGCTGCTTGTAGCCGGTTTCGGAGACTCCCAGTAAAGTGTTCGGCGGCTCTGGATCCCGGCGTGTAAACATTTCCGTGGAATGTCTACTAGGACTTCCTCTTGCTTGAGCCATGGCATGCCCAACACGATGTCATGGTGAAGTTTCTCGACTACGATGCACTTTGTTGTTGACTTGAAGCTGTCTGTGAACCGGATGTCCACTTCTACTGTCCCTAGACTACGGGACGTGAGGCCTTCGCACGCCAGCCGAACGGTTGATGGACTCCCTCGTATCTCCTCCCTTTGGACCAGGTGTACGCTGATAAAATTGGCTGATGCACCAGTGTCGACTAGTGCGCTGATCCGGGTGTTGTCGATTTCTGCGGAAATCTTTGGAATTTGAGTTGAGGTGGGTCTGTGTTCCATCGGGTTCAGCTGGGGCACTACTTCGGTTGAGGTCCTTAGTGGAGTGTGCCCCGGTTGTCGTTTCCCTGGTTCTGGTCCTGGGCACGTGGTCTGGGCACTGGGCGGCTTTGTTGGCGATTGTTGTTGGGACCTCGGTTTCTCCAGTCGTCGATCGTCTCGGAGGATCTCGGGGCTTGTTGATTCCGTGGTGGATTGTCGGGTCTCGGTGAGTTTTGGCTAGTTGAGGTGGTTGTAGTCAGGCGGTGGTCGAGCTCTAGTTCGTCTGCTGCCCGTCGGAGGTCCTCTTCGGTCCTAGGAGTCGCAATTCGCATGTGTTTGCGAATTTCTGGCTTTAGTTGATCTACTATGATGCGGCAGCGTTTCTCTTCGGAGACCTCGGGTGCTACTCTCCGGAACAGGGCCATCTTTTTCGATATGAATTCGGCTGCTGACTCCTTCTTTTGCCATTGACCATATAGCTTGGCTAACAGCTTAGTGATCTGTGAACTGTGGCTAAAATGATCAATAAGACGGGCGAAAAACGTACCATGGTCGAGTCTAGGATTTGCGTGGTCTTCGGCCCACGTGGCCGCGTCTCCAGTCAGTCCTTCTTCTAGGATGTAAGCCGTCCAGTGTTTTTCGTCCAGTCCCATGTTCAGAAGGTGGTCTGTGGCTGCATCTCGGAATTCTTCGGGGCTCTCTGTCTCTCCGCCTGAGAATTTCTGCAGGGTAGGCCTCCATCTCGCTTGTGGTGGTGCCGGTGCCGGTGGAGTCGTGTCTGGTTCGTTCTTTGTGGATTGCGCTAGGGTTAGCGCGGTTACGGCCTGCATGAGGGCTGCTAGAAGCGTCGGTAGCTCTGTCGGTGCGGGTATTTGAGGATCTGTTGTCCCCAAGGGTTGGGCGCCATGTCGCTGTGGCTGATCTGCGGGAGGTTGCGGATCACCATCAGTCGCTCTATCCGCGGAGGCGGATGACCTAAGGACTCGTTGAGATTCCATTTGAGTCTGCAAAGTGAGAAAACAAAAGGAACAAGAAAAGGGGTAGAAAAGAAAAGAAACGCAAAGACAAGTTTCTTTGTTTATTAATTTGTCGAATGTATCGTTGGCAGTTCGACAGAATTTTCCCAAACACAAGAGTATATCTCAGGTTTTCTCTCCCTCTGTGAATGACGTGTAAATGAGACACGACTCGTACTCAATTCGAGTTGCCTGCTCGTATTACGGAGCACGAAAGTTTGTATTTCGGATTGGGCGAGGTTTGCCCTTTCGGAAACCGTCTTTCGTACCCGTATGGAACAGCTTGCAACTAGTAAATCGAGTTTAGAGTATCGTGTTCATGAATGGTATCGTAGATAGGTAGAGTAGAGTAGAATGATCACGAGAGCCTGAGAGGTACCTTAAAAAGAAAGTTATTAACGAACAAGGTGTGAAGTGTAACTAGTGTACATAGGTAAATGAGAGTATGAAAATAAAGGTGAATAACGTAATAAGTTTATGTGTATATGCTAAACGGTAACTAGGTAGGAAAGAAAGTATACACATAAATATAATAACTTCTATACTAATACATAGACGAGAAATAAGTATAAGCAAATAGAATAAATGCTGTAAAAGAGAATAAGGTATGGTTATCAATTACAACGGCTGAAAGTAAAATGGATTAACATACGCAGATAATAACTGTAGCAACAACGTTGCTGCAGTAAACATATAAGAACCAGTTTATCAATAATAATATACACATATATTAATAAGAAAAGTTGGTAAAATGTCAATAATCAAGGCAACAATACTGTTGAGCAAAAATACACCTATAATCTGTAAAAATAGCCCACAACGAATGTTCTTTGCGGGAAAGAACAACGAGTAGAAATAAGTAACACAAATACAAGGTTCAATAATAAAGTATATAATATATAATATTCTCGGAAGAGAATAACACAAATAAATATAGTTCTTATTACAAGAACAGACAAACCAAAAATAATACAAGCTGGAACAAGCAGGAACGAGGGTGGAAAGGAAGTCTAATTCCTTTCCGGTGGTAAGAGTATAAGAATACTAGTTATTTAACTTGGTAAGGTACTCCCCAACCAGAGGTCTTATCTAGAGTCAGACTCAAACCGAATAGGCCTTCTCGAGATTGTGCACGTTCTTTTATCCTATTTTCGTCCTTGGTGAGGTGTGCAAAATGGGCGTGTCGGATAACTCACCAATCAGAAAATAGGATAACGTCGGGAGCCAATCAGAAGGCCTCGAGGTGAGAAATGAGCAGATCTGATGCGCAGTGGTTCGTGTCGACGTGTCAGATCTGTCGATAATATGCATAAATTATTTTCTTTGTAAAATATATTCCAAGTGAAATTAGTGAAACAAGATAATGCGAGCGGGTTTTCTAAATGGACTTGTACAGTAATTAGGATATATGTTTAGAAATATATTTCTCTGTTAGTTCTTAAGAATTTGTAGAAACCGATTAACCGATATTAATAGTTTTTAGGAAACTTATAATTGTAGGTAAAATTATTGTTTGTTGTGACCAGAACGGGAGATTCAGTTTATCGAGAGATCATTAAAGACGATAGGCTCGCAACAATTTGTTGTAAGATTGTTGATTACCTAGAGGACTGTGAAGAATAGATAGAGTAGGCTTCAAGAAACAAGGATTTGGACAACTCGTCATCAGAGAGATAGTTTTGCTATTTATCAGTTTTCTTTATATAACACAATTTTTACAATTGCTCTAGAAAAGATAGGAATATTTTGATTAGGAGATTTAGAATAACAATTGTGATTTGAGATTTTAATTTATATTGTTTGTACCATTAATTTTGAAGGTTCACGTATGTAGAAAAAAATTTGATAATCATTACATGAGATATTGTTTATTGGAGATATTTGAGCGTGAATTTTATTTCAATATATTTTATTTCAATATATAATGTTATATCATATATGTTTTTTTATTATTCTGGTATTCTTTGGACACCTCTCACATGTAAAGCATAGATATTGATGACTGACTGATCAAAACGTAAAACGGGACACTGACATTAATGAAGTGACAAATTTTATATGAGCGTATCATTAATGTTTTTCGATAAAAGTAAAGTGGGATATTTTATGACTTTCAGAGCTTTTTTATGGTGTTATATTTAATATTATTTAAATCAGATTGAAATATATTTCATTTAGGTTTTGTGTATCTTTTTTGTCATATATTATAAAAACTAATTTAAAATTTTAATAAATTCCGTCTTGTTTCAGGTGAGTAGAAATCCCTATAAATACTTTGAGTTTACATGGTGGTAAGTTAGAAAATAATATTCTAAATCTGTATTTAATAATAATATAATTGAAACTGAATTGGCTGTATCTTATATTTGACTTTCCGCAACCTGTATTATGATTTTTAGTAGTTAAACTAAAACTAAATAAAGATTTATTATGGAAGAAATGTTTGGTATTTAAAAAAAAATACCAAACATTTTTTCCATAATACCAAACTGAGAGTCACGCAGAGAAGAATGGAGCGGTCTATGTTAGGAATAACTCTGCGAGATAGAATAACCAACGAAGACTTCAGGAGAAGAACCGGAGTGACTGACATCATCGAGAAGATAGCAGGAAACATAGTCAGAATGACAGATGGGCGATGGACACAGAGGTTATTGGAATGGAGGAAAAGGGAAGACAAGAGAAGCGTTGGTCGACCACCTACAAGATGGACTGACGATTTGAGAAGACTCAATAAAAACTGGATAAGAGCGGCGCAAGATTGACGAGGTTGGAAACACGAGGAAGAGGCATATGTTCAGCAATGGACTCTTGAGGCTGGATAATGATGATGGAAAAAATATCTAAAAATCCTTTTTAAGAGGTATATAATTTAAAAACCCATTTGGGCCACATCACAGAAGTTGAGAAGACTGCCAAATGGAGGTTGCTGCTGACCCTGAGACAATGTATGGGCTCTTGATAGCAACAAGAGTTAGCAATAAAAAAGCAAATATATGAAAAGAAAATAAAGAAACTTTTCTAAAATTTAGAATGAATTGTATAAAACAAAAAAAGTATTTCCAAATTTCGTCCACAATAATTAAAAAAAAATTAGAAAAAAAAAATTAGAAAAAAAATTTGTGAAAATGAGGTCATTTCCTCAGATAATCAACAATTTATTTTATCCCAAATTTTAAGCATACTGCAAAATCTTCAAAAAAAAAACTCAAAATAAAAACAGAAGACGTTTTAATTAATCACAGACAAGCAAAGAACAATTAAAGAACGAGATCAGAAGGTCACTTAGATCGACATCCAGAAGCCCTTCACAAGGTGTTGCTAGAATTAATAGTAGATATCTTAAAAGTCTCTCAAAACCGACCACAAACATTCAAACAATGCCGATATTCTTTCTAGGCCACTCTGTATACAACGACAATGACAGTACTGTAAAAAACTTGAATAAAAATAGAATATAACAAAAGAAGTTAGTCTTCAGATGTTCACAGTTAAACAAGAAGCAGCTAGTGACTAAACTTTTCCTGGAAAGTCCTAAAATGAGTTAAAAGAATAATAATGACTTAATAAAAATGTAGTAAGGCCTATTTGGCAGGAAATAACTAAATACAGTTCAACTATAAATACGTCCTCAGTACTGGGAAAGTTCTAATAGAGTATGTGGAGTTGCAAAGTTGTAGTCTATTGCAAAAACTTCATAGCAGCTTTTCTGAAGGACATTACATTTTGAAGTGAAAAGATCACTGACCAGAATTAGAGGCAGAAGTCTTTAAACTACTTGCAATGGATATTCTCGACAAATTCCGATGACAAAGATAGAAAACAAGTACTTAATGGTTCGCAGTGAATTATTTTCAAAATGGTCAGAAATTGCACCTGTTCCTAATTAAAAAGAGACCACAGTTGCAGAAGCATTTACAACACACGTCGCATCAAGACATGGAGTTAATACCGAACATTGATGATAATTACTCTAAGAAAAATGAAGCTTCTTTAAGATTTTGTATTTCGAAGATAGTCTCTTTGCAAAGAAGAATGTTCATCCCTAATATACATAAAAAAATTGAGAACAAAAATTGAAAAAAGTCTATGAATTTGCTCGTTAAAATTTGAAGCTTCAAAGTGATAAAGTCAAGACTGGGAGCGAGATGCATACCACTGGGATAACTTTCGATAGAGGTGACCTATTATGGTTATACAATCCCAAATGTAAGAAAGAACTTTGTCAGAAACTTTAGGGATACTGGTATGGTCCGTACACCATCCTGTAGAAAATAAACGATATAATCTATCGCCCTCAGTTTACGGCTAGAGATAAATACAAGACCCAAAATCCTCAAAAAATTAGGTCAATACCATAGAACTGACCCATCTTGTTTACTTAACTCGGTTTCTGATAGTTCAGTTATTTAAGTCGAATAACGAGGCGTTTTACGACAGTTTTATAAGATTTATTCTATACAGAAAATGCTCCTTAACGAAAAAGAAACATAATTAAAAATCTAGAATGTTCTAGATGTCATCAAAATATCCAGAAATGTTTCGTAACGTTTGGAACGCCAGAAAATGTATATAAACAGTAACTTGACAGTTCAAGTAGTAGTAATAATTATTGAGTATTTAAATAATTCTTTCGTTCATTTAGAATTCTGAACAGGTACCGTATTATTATTGGATGGTTTTATTAAAAGTGTTGCAATATGTAGAAAGGTTAAAAAAATAATAAAAATGGTGCTGGTTCGTAAATAAAAAAATAATACATGATAGAGGCAAATCGTGATAAAGATGGTTAGAGAATAAACATTTAACATCCATGCCAAAGGCGAACCAATACTTGCATTGTTTAAGTGGTTTTATTTAAGAATTTTCGATCTATTGATAAAATAATAGAGAACACCTTTATAAAACATGTCTTTTTTCTTCTCAAATAAAGAGTATTAAAAAAGTTGACATAAGCCCTTCTTATGGAGGACACATTTGGCAGATTAAAACTTCTTCTGCAGAAGAACGGCCTTATACATTTTTACTGTTGGATAATATACTCAAGTTATATATTATAGTACATAAAGGTTTAAAATAATATTCAAGGTCTTTGTAAAACAAGAAAACTTATTTTATGTATTACATTAAAATGTTGATATTATACTACATTATATTATTTTTTTTATTAACGCATCCACCACGCAGGGTCATTAGCGTATTTAGATTATGTAACATATGTGACAGTTGATACAATATGAGAATATACATTAGTTTACAATAATAATTATAATAATAATAATATGTGTGTGTGTTAAAATGTACGTTTTAGATCTTTTTGAAGAAGTTGACAGTCTTTAAGATAGGAAAATATTTTTCGATTATCTGTATTTTCTTCTAGGGCATCTCTTAGGGAGTTGGGTATGCTATATTTGAGTCGTTCACTGTTATATTTGGGACACTGTATTACTGTTTTACTGGAACACTGTTGCACACTTCATACACTGGTTTGTTTTTGCGCTGTAATAAATAGTCATAGTAGTCGTGTATGGCCGATACGGAGACGGGTAAGTATCACTTGCTCTCTTCTGTCTTTTATTGCTGGTTTCCAAAGATGTGGGTGTTTGTTGACTTCGTATAGCCTTGATGGAGTGTTGTTCCAAGTTTGTTGCCATTTTTGAATTATTTTTTTGTTTTAAGTATGGTTTTAAATCGTTTTGTACCAATATTTTACTTTCTTCGGACATCGGGTTAGTTGGTGCGTTTTTAGCTAGTTTATCTACAGCTTCGTTACCTTCAATTCCTACATGAGAAGGCACCCATAAAAAGTGCACTTGGATGTTCTTAGTAGAAATGTTTTGAAGTTCTTTTTTAATAAGAAGTAGAAGTGGGTTGTCACAGTATAATTGAGTCAGTGAGGATAATGAACTTAGAGAATCTGTGAATATAATTTTATGCTAAATTTTCTTACCATCTGAGTCATCGGCACTACTCTCATCGTTTATTTCAGTAGGTGTGATTTCTTGAAATAAAAGTTTGTAGAATTTTCTACTTCCTTTTCTTAAGTACTAAAACGTACGTCTCTTTTTAGAATTTAGATTGATTAATAGAAACCTGAGGCAAAGGTATAAGAGTAAGGTCAAGTGGCAACGTTTTTGTACATTTAAAAGGAGTATACATTTTAAAGTAGGTTTTAGAACTCGACATCTTCAACTCTTTTTAAGGCCTGTCTTATGACACCAAAATTTTTGTCGTACTGATTAAGGAGTGTCCACGAACAGGATAAATATGTGTCACTTTGACTATGTATAGTTTTGATATCCAAGAACAAAACCGTAAGAAAGTCTGATTTTTATTTTGGCCTCCAGCTGCATCTGATAGAAGAACAATATTTTCTACGTAATTCAATCCCAGGACAAGAATGCCACTATCATGTGCTGCCTTCCTCAAGCAATCATTTTTTAGGTTGGAATTTGCCTCGTACCTCTTTTTATGGAGATTGTAATCAACACGGGCGAGTCATCATTCCGAGTCTTTTCTAGATTGATTTCACACTCACGACAATAATCACGTATCAGTTTTTGGTTTTTTGAAAGTAAAAGTAGTTTCTTTGAAAAATTTAAAATAGGTCTTGTATTAATTCATGGTAAGATTATTTTTAGTAGTGTTTTTAAACAACTTTTAAAACTGCTCAAAAATATTCTTAATCCTTAGGTCTGGATTGTCGAAGTACAATCCGTTTTTTTTTTTCCAGGTGTGTAATGACTTGGTTTATGTGGAATATATTTGAAATGTTCTAAAGCCATTGAATAAACATCATCTCAATTTTTTTCTTTGGTTTCCGTGTTTTTCACGTTTTTTATAAAGTGCAGTTTTTCTCAACTAATAAATCAATAAAAAAGAAACGGTACACGAGCACATCACAACCAGAAATTTTAAACTTGTATTTCCAGTAATATATATTATATATATATTATATATATATATATATATTTATATATATATATATATATATATATTACTGGAAATACAAGTTTAAATTTATATATATATAATATATATATATATATTATATATATATATATATATATATATTACTGGAAATACAAGTTTAAAATTTATTTAAAATTATATATAAAATTTTATATATAAAAATTTATATATAAAAATTTATATATAAAAATTATATATATAAATATATATATATATAATATAATATTTATATATATATATATATATATATATATATATATATATATATATATATCCGGTTTTTTAGGCGTTACGCCCGTCCGGTAGGGATCTATGGAGGAGTATCACCGAGCCGCAAGCCCTTATTTTTTGCCGTACTGCTCCACCATAGGCCGATCAGATCCCAGCATATTCTAGTCTAAGCCGCAGATTCATCTAGAATTTTAAACTGCTGCGTTAGACTTTTTGTTTTCTGTACACCGAGCTGGGGCTCGATCCCACATCCACTGAACCATTCGACAGTGAAGCGAATGAGAGGCAGCCGCACAGCCCGCTGAGCTATCTGACCGACTGTATTTCCAGTAATACTGTCTGCTAATTTTGGGATTTTCTATCTCTCTCTAACTTTCTGAAGGCTACCATAATCCCATACAATTTGCTAGAAAAGTGTCTTGTTCTTTTTTGAACCATTATTATAAAAAGAGTCGAATAAATGCTTTTGGTCTTGCTGAGTTATTTTTGCAAAACATTTTTGTACACAACATATACGGACAACAGAAAATACTTTACCTCTATACAGTTATTACCGTAAATTTTGACACAAACTCCTGTCCACTCTGCCTCTTAGATTTTGCCACGTTTTCTGTCCAATGGTCTTTCTGAACAATTCTTTTTGGCACCTTTTGATACCGCGTAGAATATTTTTACGACTAGCCATTGCTTTAAAATACACCAAAACTTACAGTTTAAAATATAACATAACCTCAATCACATTGTCAGAAATTCACCAAAACAGAGTTAATTTAGAGGCACAATTATTTCTCAGCTGTGCCAAAACTTCACTAGAAAAGTGTTGTACCAACGTAAAAACCATAATATCGTATTCATAATTAATATAAGAGTTGTGTCTGTGTTCTCCGGAAGAATGTCCCATAAGTATATATGCCCTTATTCTAGCCACTGCCTCAATGACCGTGCTCTAATTATGGTTTAAACTTTTATTTTGATTTTTCGAGATATATTTGTAACTGAACATATAAACATTTTAAGGTATCTTTATTGGATTAATACTTAAAAGTGTAAAATATTTAGGATAAACTTAATAGTAAGGATGCTACTACTAATAACAGCTCCTTATAGTAAAAGGTTTTAAAAATATACATGTCTGCAGCAATGTTTTAGAAAATATCTTCTCGTAGAACGTCGTTTATACGCAAATATCTATGAGCAGTTTTATCTATTTTAATCACACTTATTATAATTGCAACATTAGTAACTAATTATTATTCACTTAGACAACATCCAATCAATTCGAGAAATCGTTAAAAAAAGGTGTAAAACAGACCTATTAACTATATTTATGAATAATTTATTAATACATCTTACTAAATTTATTTTAGGCTGTGGCTCTATATTTATCTAAAATTAGCATATCGTGTCAATAAAATTAAAATAATTTGTGAAGTAATTAAACAACTATTTTTTTAGTTTATTATTGAATACATCATTATTATTAATCAATAGTGATTGATAATAATAATTTATATAAAACAATATTGGACAAATTACAAAAAGATGAAGGACCGAAGGACTCCTTCGGTCCTTCATCTTTCTTTATCTCAAGTCTTAAGTTAAGTGCATCCACCTCGAACCAGCGGAGTGTCTCAGGTCATCCATCCAGCTCTTCTATCTTCATCTCCGCACCCTGTTTTCATTTATATATCCAGGGTAGAGCAAAATAGGTTTTAAATATTTATAGGTCCCCGTCCACTGGATCTGGAAAGCTGCGAACTTCGAAGGTGCGAATTCGGCCGAAGCCCGTTATAACAAAATCGTGCGAACGCCGATCATCTATTGCAGGGGTCACCAATTATATTCCCTGAGGGTCCGTTTCGAAAACCTACTACACTTCCGCGATCCGGATACTCAGTACTAAACCAGGCAGTGGCGTAACCGGGGAGGGGTGTTACCTGAAACACTTCAGTAGTTGTAACCCCACCTCAGGAGATCATCCTCGTTACGTAGTTGAAACCGGGCAACTAGCCACCTCGTTTTTGGAAGAGGTACATTAGTTTAAATAAATTCAAAATTAATTATTACATTTTGATCAAGTCTAAAAATAAATGTAAAACTCCTTGCAAAATTAAACTATTGTGAGAAAAATGACACTTTTTATTTTGTACAACCTGTCTGAAATTTGGATTGAGGTTAGTGCAACTGATTCTCATTAGGGAGCCGAGATGTTCATCTGTCAACCGAGATCTGTACCATTTTTTAATAAAGTTCATTTTTGAAAAAGCACAGTTTCATTGCCAAATATTTAGTTCTGGATATTTTTTGTCACACACATATTTAATCCAAAATTTGTCCCAGCCAAGCATTTCTGGAACTTATAGCGAGTATAAATGACGTATAAACCTTCTTTAAAGCAAAATCTTCCTGATACTCGATCATTGTCTATCTGAAGGGCAGCTTTGTTACTCTTAAAAACGTCTGCTGCTTCGCTGGTCCATACACCATTAGGCTTGAGTGAAAAACTGTTGCTTAACATTGCACAACATTTTGTGTTGACAGCTTCCTATTGTAGTTTGCTAAAAGATTATTTTTAGGCAGGTACTACCTGAAATTTTGGAAACCCGTTTAGTCGAAGTGATATTGTTTAGATTACGAGTATTTCTATATAGTATTAGTACTGTGCATTTATAAAATGTAAAGATATTTATATATTTAGATTTGATTATAATTTTACACTATAATTTTATTACTATATTTTGAATTTAACGGCGGTCCGCAAAAAACAAGCTCACGGTCCGGATACGGACCGTGGTCCGCCATTTTGGTGACCCCTGATCTATTGCCTCAGTTATTCGTCTGAACTCTCTGGTGTAATGATTTACGGACTCTAAGGAACGGTTTTTCTTATTCTGATAAAAGAATTTTCTTTTTGGAACTATCCCCTTTGATATTGATTGACGTGTTAGGCAATATAGACAAAGAAGAGAAGTGTGGGTAAATCCTACTTATGCAAAAATAAACGAGTTGGGAATTTGCTTATTTGTGGTACTATTTACAAGTCGACGATGACCCACACTTCTATTCTCCTATTTTCGAATGAAAAAGAATTCATTTCAGTATATTCTTAACAAAATTCAGCTAAAGTCGAAAACGTGATTGTCGGAGAAACGACTTTTGATCTAATTTCGCACTGTTTCGCAATTAGATCCCAACAGTCTGGTATCGGATCCGGCATCATCCGAAATTCGGACAAAAACGTACGAACGGTACGGACTCAGTGGATCGCGCTCCTCTCCGAGCCAACGCATTTGGATTTTTCGTCTGTTTTTAATCGAATTGGGACGAATTCATTTTGCAGCGTTCCGGATACAGTGGACGGGAGGCCTAATACTCTTAATCCAACTTCCATCTTTTGTCTAACAGTAGGTCCGGCTTATTTCCACTTTAATTTTTGTATTTGTTTGACGTCACTCTTTGTGAGGTTTCGTTTTCCAGATATTCCCGTCAGTCGAATGTTAATCATTTATCCTTCCATTGCTTTTTGTGTTCTTTTTATTCTATTCTTTTGATATACGTATCTAAGGACGGGAAGAATCCACTGTGTCGACAGTTTCATTTTTAGATATTGAGGATACTTTGGTATTGGTATACGAAAGTACAAGTTGAATATAGCCTCAAATGTCAAAAATAGTTGGGTTTGGCAGTGTTGGGATGTTTTTATAATGCATATGTTGTATGCTTCACATATAAAGAGAAAAAGCTTTTAAAAAGTACATTTTGATTATACTATTTTATGTACCCTGCAATTTTTAATTTAAATAAAGCAATAACGAGTAAATATTTGTCTCCTTCGAGATTAATTGCAAACATTTTTTGCAATCTGGAAACTGCTGATCCAATAGTTAGCTGCAATTAATCTCCAACGAAACAAATACTCACTCACTGTTTTATACAAATCAAAAATTGCAGAATTTATAACATAATATAAACAAAATGTACTTTTCTAAAGCTTTATATTTTTACATTTGAAGCATACAGCATTTACATTATAAAAACATGCCAACACTGCTATATTAAAATTGTTTGTTCGATGTTTGACATTTGCGGCTATAATCAGCTTCTACTTTCGGTAAACTCAACAATTTTCAATAGGTTGTAACATCGGAAACCTTTTTTTGATGGTGCTAGAAAGGTCACCAATGGAGACACTGCGTTACGGTAGCCAGATGGTTGGTGGAGAGCGAGTCGTGGGTTCGAAAACTAGCTTTTGGAACCGGGAATGCGTCCAACGGAGGAAATAAGTAAAGATAGGACAGGATTCCCGAGCGATTGCCGGTATAAGCAATCCCACACTTACTGACCAACGGCTTCGGGCGGATGAGTTGGTAAGTGTTAGGGCACTTTTTTGTCCTGAGACCGAGAAATCGATCTCGAAGGCGGATGAACCCTACAGAATGGTCAACGGCATAATGATGCAGAAGGCAACGGGGAACCACTGCATTAAAGACTCATAGAGTACCCCTAGTAGTAATCATCATGGTAGACATGCAAAGGAAAAGTACTGATCATGGACATCGGATACCAAGATCCGGCAGAGAAAGAGAAATAGATAAGTACAAGGCTTTCTCGGTCGTAAACCAGCGAAACCCTTGTAAAAAGAAAAAGACAACCATAAAAATTGCTACATGGAATGTAAGGAGCTTATTCTCTTCGGGAAAATTAGATAACGTCGTGTTGGAAATGGATCGTTTGGGTATAGACATATTAGGCATGAGCGATACACAATGGCCAGGAAACGGCAAATGTCCCACAAATAATCATGGTATGTTTTATTATGCCGGAAGTGACACCAAAACCCATCGATACGGAGTAGGAGTCATCATCTCAAAAAAATGGAAAGATGCTGTAGTAAACTTTACTCCATTCTCAGAGCGCGTGATGTTAATACAATTAAAAGATAAGAAGAACATGATAAACATCATACAAGTGTACGCTCCTACAGCAGACAAAGACGAAGAGGAAATAGAACAATTCTATAATATCTTAGAAGAGGTGATGAGAACAACAAAGAGACAACACATTAACATAGTAATGGGCGATCTGAACGCCAAGGTAGGTCAGGGTAAAGTTGGAGAAAATGTCGGTGAATATGGCTTAGGTAATAGAAATGAAAGGGGTGATCGTTTAGTTCAGTTTTGTCAAAGCGAAGATTTAATAATAACTAATACATTCTTTAAACTACCCCAAGGCGACTATATACGTGGACGTCACCTCAACATACACAAGAAAAAGTGGTCAGAAACCAAATAGATTACATATTGGTGACAAAAAGATACCGTAATGCCGTAAAATCTACTAAAACTTTCCCTGGAGCTGATATCGGTTCGGATCATAATCCAGTAGTATCTGTGATAGAAGCTAGACCAAAGAAAATAAGAAAAGCCATCATTCCAGCATTAGACTTAAGCCAGCTTAAAAATGAACATCTACGACAAACAGTGCGAGAAGAAATAAACACCAGCCTCAGTGTAGCAGAAAGCCAAATCCGCAGAACAGACAACATAGATGAAAAACTTAAGTATATAAATACTATAATAAGAACTACGGGAAAGAAACACCTAACCAAATCTGCAAAGAAACATAAGGTGTGGATGACACCAGACATTCTAGAACTAATGGATGAAAGACGTAAAATGAAGAATAATGCAGAAAAATACAAAGAGGTTGATAAGAACATAAAGCAAAGAATAAGAAATGCCAAAGAATCATGGATTACAGAACAATGTGTAGAAATGGAAAACTATGAAAGAAAGTATGACACGTTCAATATACATAAAAAAGTAAGAGAAATTACAGGAACCCAAAGAAGACGTCAAATAAGTTTGCTTAAGAACAAAGATGGAAAGATTATTATAGATTTAACAGAGAAAATTAATAGATGGAGTGAATACATAAGAGAATTATTTGAGGACAACAGAAATAACATTGTTCTGATATATGGCGAAACGGGACCTGAAATTCTAAAATGTGAAGTAGAAATGGCACTTAAAAATTCCAAAACTGGGAAGGCAAATGGACCGGATGAGGTTCCTACCGAATTGCTAAAGCTCTTGAATGATGAATCAATAGGTATAATATTGCACTTATTTAATACAATATACAATACTGGCATTATACCTCAAGAGTGGCTGTTGTCTACATTCGTTACACTGCCAAAGAAATCTAATGCTAAAGAATGTTCAGAACATCGAACAATATCTTTAATGAGCCACCTACTAAAGATATTTCTAAAAATCATCCACAACCGAGTTTATCAAAAGTTGGAGTCAGATATTAGTAATACACAGATGGGGTTCAGAAAAGGGCTTGGTGCTCGAGAAGCTCTCTTCGGTTTGAATGTTCTCACACAAAGATGCCTAGACGTTAATCAGGAGGTACATACGTGTTTTATCGATTTTGAAAAAGCGTTTGACAGAGTACGCCATGATAAGCTTAGAGAGATTCTTGAAAGGAAGGACATAGATAATAAAGATCTGCGAATAATTCTCAATCTATATTGGAATCAGAAAGCTAACATCAAAATAGAAACTGAAACATCACAAGCAATAGAAATACGTAGAGGAGTACGACAGGGTTGCATTTTGTCACCTCTGTTATTTAATGTATATAGTGAAAGCATCTGTCAGGAAGCCCTTTTACAAGCAAACGGAGGAATCGTAATTAATGGAGAGATTGTAAATAATATTCGATACGCGGACGACACTGTACTAGTTGCAAGAACAGTAGAAGAATTACAAAGATTACTTACAGACATAAATATTGCTTGCAACAATTATGGTATAAATATCAATATTAAAAAAACCAAGTATATGGTCTTCAGTAAAAACATGACACAACCAGCGTATATTAGTATAAACGGCACTCAAGTTGAAAAAGTATCAAGTTACAAATACTTGGGAACTTTAATAAACGAAACTGGAGACCAAAACAGTGAAATAAAAAGACGTATCGAAATTGCCAGGGCCACCTTCATAAAGATGAGAAAATTCTTCTGCAACAGAAATATAAGCATCCCTCTACGATTAAGAATGCTGAGAGGCTATGTATTTAACACGCTATTATACGGTGTAGAGGCCTGGACTCTCAAACAGAACAACATGAAAAATATTGAAAGTTTCGAGATGTGGTGCTACCGTCGAATGCTGAAGATTAGTTGGGTTGAAAGAATAACAAACTGTGAAGTAATACGAAGAATAGGAAAAGACCCAGAGATTTTGTTAACGCTAAAGCGAAGACAACTCGAATATTTTGGTCACCTGATGAGAGAACATAAATACGCATTACTTCAAAATATAATGCAGGGAAAAATAGAAGGAAAACGAAATCCAGGCCGTAGAAGAATGTCATGGTTGCGGAATTTGAGAGAGTGGTTTGGCTGCACCACTAATGAACTCTTTAGGTCATCCGTAAACAAGGTCAGAATAGCCTTGATGATTTCCAATCTCCGATAGGAGTGGCACAAAAACAAGAAGAAGGACAGGATAAGATATATTAGAAAACATACAGAAATAAACAAAAAGATAGATGGGTAGAATTACCAAAGATAAAATAAGATAGAAAAAGGGCGCCACTTAACTTTTTGAGGTTTAAAGAGAAAATTAAGAAACCTTATAATCGAAAAGAGACAAGGAAAGATATTTAGGTTCTGAGTATATGAGGCAGTGAATAATATTAGATATTCTGATTTCTTAGAAATAATGTTTCTGAGATTTTGCAAAAAATGCTGTTAAGTTATTTATATTAACAGTATTGAAAAAACAACCCCATGCAGCGTATACGCAGGTTTATTTATATTAGCAGTATTGAAAAAACAACCCCATGCAGCGTATACGCCGGATAAGAGTTCTTAATTAAAATAGTTTTCAACAATTATTGAAGAAGTTTCTGTACATAAGCTGGATGAAAAAGCCTTAGAACACCTTAGGTTCTTTTAACCCTGTAATGAGGTTCATTTTCATCCTGTTTGAATAGTGTGAGTAAGAGAGTAGTATGGTATGAAATTTTCCACCTCTTCCTCAAGTGAATTAGATATGTTGATTATGACTGTTAAAAATGTTTCAGTTTCATGAATTCTGTCTCTAGGAATTGCCAAAAACTAAATCATCTACATAATATTTAATAAAAGGAATTAAAAAAGCGCAATTGTTGATACAATCCTTACTGACATCATCCATGACATAAATACTTAGAGTAGGTGAAAGGCTAGACCCCATAGGACTACTAAAAAATATTGCTCTGTAGAATACTCCATTACATATAAAAATATTAGAATCAAACACAAAGTTGATAAGCGTTTTAAAATGTAACAAGTCAATGGTAGCCCAATTGCCAATTTATTTGTTCATTTTATCAGATAATTTTTTATTGTAGCTATTAAAAAGTAAATGTAATTACATTTGAAAACTCGAGTAATAAGAAATAGTTTTCTAACAGTCCCTTTTATTGACCCCAACCCACCCAAAGTTAGTTTTGGTTTTTTCCTTTTTTATATATATTTTTCTTTCCTTCTCCTTTCCTTTTTATTTCCTTTTTAATATACAGAATAAGTTATTCTCACACATTCATTGACGTTTAAAGTTGTTGTTATTTGTCTTTCAAATAATTCTTCGTTATCCCTTTTCGCTTTAGTGATCATACTGGGGCATGCAAATCTCTGGCACGCATTAGGTATCCAATGTAATGGTAATTTTACATTACCTTAGATAAGCATAGGTGTATCGTACACCATTAAAATCATTAACTTACGGTTATAAGAAGGTTAATGAATAATTTTACGATCTTTCGGAAACACCTTGAATAAAAACAAAAAGCAGGTTAGTCACTCGGTCACACAACTGACAACAAATCTAATAGCTGAGCAGGTAGTGCTTTTAACGATATCGTAAATATTCTTAATAGTCTTATCTTTGAAGAAGGCTCTTAGATACACGCCATCCCACGACACTCTATGGAGTCAGGCGGAGGTGTAATTTTGCCACCGAGTATGTCGCCTTGAAAGTAAAAAATAATTTAGTGCTGATATTAAATGTGTAATATTTAGCTTAATCTGGATAGTATCGATGAAAATTTTAAGATCTCTTTTTTCTTTTAATTCTTTATATTTCGCTGATTTTTTGTCAGCTTCGTCAGGAGACAACTAAAATATGATTAAAATTTATATAAATATCTGGTGAGAATAAACAATGAATCAATTACAGATTTAGAGTTAAAAATATTTTAAAAAGTTGTTGAACATAATATGTTCAAAACAGTACAAGCAATATTGGTTAAAAGCACCTAGGCCACTAGTAATTAAATATAAAAACAGAGCAAACAAAAACAACCAAAAAAAACAATTCAAACATAATAAAATTACACAATAAAAATATACAGGGTGATTTAGAATATAATTGCAAACAGAAAAATTATTTGAACATACTAAGAAGATTACTCTGTGTGGAGTTGTCTGTCTCCCATCGGACGCGTCCCCTGGATAGGGGAACGCCCTAACCTGTCCTAGGACCGGCGGGTAGGTGGGAAATAAAATACCACCCGTGAACCAAAACGGACTAAGGTATGGTAACCCTAACAGAAGAGTCCCTGGCCCTCCAGGTTGGAGGTTGGGCTTAGGGCTAACAACTCTACCCCGTAAAAAAATATCGTTACGAGATCTACAGCTACACAATGTACAAAATATTCTCCAACACCCTGTACAGCCGTTTAAGTACGTACGTGGAAGAAATCCTTGGTGAGTATCAAAGTCTTAAGTCAGCGTATGATAGCGTCCTAAGAGGTAAATTATACGAAGCCATGAATGAACTTAACATTCCCCATAAATTAATAAGGCTCGTAAAAACAACTATGAGTAAAGTGATCTGCAGAGTTTAAATACAAGGCGATATGTCACAAGCGTTTGAAACATATGCAGGGTTACGGCAGGGAGACGCGCTGGCGTGCCTTCTCTTTAATATAGCCTTAGAAAAGACTATAAGAGATGCTGAGTTGCACAATAGGGGAACAATCTTTAATAAATCAACGCAGATTATGGCTTACGCTGACGATCTGGATTTGATCGCACGTACTACACGAGGACTTAAAGAGATGACTTCCACCTTCTTGACAGCCGCACAAAATATGGGCCTTAAAATAAACGAGGAAAAAACCAAAATGTTAGCATCTATTCCAAATAACAGAGATAGAGCTAGAAACGCCGAACAAAACTTCAGTATAGACCAATATAATTTTGAGGTAGTAAATAAGTTTACATATTTGGGTTCTCTCATAACAAACGATAATGACATCTGAAGAAGTTAAACGGAGGGTATTGCTAGCAAACAAATGTTATTTTGGACTAAGCAAGCAGCTAAAAAACAGAAATTTAAGCCAGAAAACCAAACTAATAATATATCGAACACTCATCCTACCAGTGCTGACATATGGGTCAGAAACATGGACCATCTCCAAAACAGACGCAAATCTTTGCTCGTCTTCGAAAGGAAGATACTAAGAAGAATAATGGGCGCATTCTGTGAGAATGGTATTTGGAGAAGGCGATATAATTTCGAATTGTACGAGAAGTATAAAAAAAATAGTAAATGGTAGAGATGTAATATCCTTCATGAAAATAGGTAGGCTTAGATGGGCTGGACATGTCAAGAGCAAATGAAAATTACCCACCCAGACGAACTCTATTATCGGTCCCAGTGGGAAATAGGAGTAGAGGCAGACCACGACTGAGATGGAGGGACGGTGTGGACGAGGACGCAAGGAAAATCGGCGCGGCAAATTGGCAACGGTTGGCGATGAACAGAAACGACTGGCGAAATAGACTGGGCAAGGTCAAGGCTCAACTAGAGCTGTAGCACCACTGATGATGATGATGAAGAAGATTACAGTAGAGGTTGCTCAACTGTCCCGTGTCTGCCCTGTAAGTTACTGCATAGTTTTCTCTATTAATATGACACATTTCTAAAAACAATCTTTTTTTGTAATTATTTTCTTGCTGTAGAACCCTGATATTTGAACAGTCAAATTAATGCCCAGTTTTTAAGTGATGGTCAACTGCCGCACATGTATTCTTCTTTTTTGTGCAACAAGGCAGTTTGTAGATAACATTAGTTTTATTTACAGTTGGTGTCTTGTCTTTTACTTTAGAAAACAGTTGTGGGTTTTCTAATAAATTATATTGGATAATGTTGATGTTAGTAAATTGTTGAAATAAACTAGTCACAGAAGGTGTTAACTGTTTTATAAATTGTAGTTTTTTGTATTTTATTGTTTGTACTGCTCCGATATCAGTGGGACCGTTAAAAATATCAATTTTTTAAGGATATGTTTTGGGTATCCATTATTTTTAAAGATGTTTAACAGCAAATTTAGGTTTCTGTTTATGAATTTATCATCACTAATCTGAATGTGACCGAAAAATTGAAGCCGTTTGACAGAGATTTGGCAGCTGAATCGGATTTGTGAATATTTAAGAAATTGCGTACAACAGTAGACGGTTGTTTGATTTGAAATGGGCTGTGGATTTTGCTAAAAGATAAGTTGGACCAGTTGCGTTTCTGGTTTGGATTTTGTTGTCAGAAATGTTTTGGGCTTTTTGGTAAGAACAACGATCGAAAGTGTCTTATAAGGATGCATGGATATTGAAAGCTTCGATGTCATTTTAGATTTTGAAAACTTGGAAATTTGTTGTGTCTAAGATGAGTCGGGTGGAATGAATTAAATTTCGATAAAGCGAAAAACTTCTTTAAATTAAACATTACATTAAATCTTTATCCATTTTCAAAATTCTTAGAGCAAATGTCCCCAAAGACTCATCGTCAGTGCATACAACTGCCCCACTCAGAAATTGGCAAATCATCTCGCTTTATCTTTACAACCATCAGCCAAAAACATCTTGTCGTTTGTCAAAAATTATTTTGATTTCATTGATCTTCTAAAAACATTTTTATTTTACCCTCAGATATACTAGTTAGTTTTGACGTTGTTTTTGTGTTCACCGTTCAACGTTCTTATCGATGGCATGTCTAAACATCAAATCCCCAAGACACATTATCTATTAGAAAACACTACATATCTAATACATACTTTTTATTCCAAAATCATTTCTATCACCAAATCAAAGATGCCCCAATGGGATCCCTTCTGTCTTCCGTAATATGCTGATATCTACATGGAATATTTCGAAACAACAGCCCATATTCAGTTCGCCTTGGAAGTTAAATCTAAAATGTCTTTGCTATTCCTTGATATTCTTATTCAGAAACGCCCGCCTCACAGTTTTTTCTGTTCCGTGTCTCGGAAATCCACCCATACAAGCTGTTATTTCAATGCCAGTCACATTTGGCAAACACTTACAAAACGACTACCACAAAACCGAAATCAATAGGAGCATTCAAATACATCTAAACTCCATTCCATCCAAAAAATAAACCTTGCCACCCGATCAACCCAAAATCTTTCTACCTTTTTTCAAAGATTTCACTGACAAGATCAGTAGATCGGTTAATCCTCTGAACATCAAAACCATCAGTCCAAGTTGTCCAATCTCGTCAGATCCGTAAAAGACCAAATCCCCAATAAAGACTATGGTGTCTACGAGATACCTTGTTTCGGTTGAACACATTCATTCATAGGACAGACAAACCGACGAATCCATAACCGTATATATGAACATTCTATATACATATTTAAAATATTCCGACACTAGTTCAGCTTTAGCCCAACATAAGATTTAGACAGAACATAAATTAGATTTCGAAAAAGCAAAAATTATCGCTCCCATCCGCTCCTTGAAATAGAGAATTATTCGTGAAGCCATCGAAATTTAAAAAGCGGTCTAACAGCTTAAACACGCGCGATAACGCTAAAAAACTGCCGGCAACATGGCGACCGCTGCTTTAATGACGCCCCGCCATAAACGTCGATTTTTAAATTCTCAATGCGGTATTTCCCGAGAGCTTCCCAAGTAATTTTCATTTACCTGACTGCGAAAATATATCCGAACATATAGGAATCTTTCTTTTCCATGTCTTACTGTTTTATATATTTAAATTATTGAGTAATGGGTTAACTTGTTGTTATACCGCACATTAGACGAAGATATTAATTTTGAATCATTATGTTCACAGTTAACAACCTTTTTGACTAGATTTTTATTCTACTATTTATTTTATTATTTGCCATTTTTTGCAACATTTTTAACTGTACTTATTTTAATCTGTTAATTATGTACTATCGGTGCTTTCCGTCAGACAGCTGAGTATATTTTTATCGTAAACTATTCTAATTCTTTGTTGAGGTGCTCTTCGGTTTTCAGTAAACCTTTGGACTAATCTGTGTAGGAGTAAATTTGCCACTGCAACGTATCTTCATTTATAGAAGATACTTAACCTCTGCGGTACTTAATCCGCAGAAAAAACATATTTCATTTCTTCTTATTATCAACCCCATAAAACCTAATTGGAGAAAAAGTGATAATTTACTAAGATTAAGAAAATATAAATTTTATAGCTTGCGCCCAAATTTGGAAGGCTGATGATTATTAGTGACTTTTATGATTTCATTATTATTTTTAACGGGGTAATAAGCTTACCGAAATTATTATTTTTTAAGAGTATTTTGACACACAAAATTTGCATGTAATAAAAGAGAAATTAAAAACTTATGATACAGGGGAATTCAAGTTTATATTGCACGACAAAACAAATCGACTAACAGAAATGTTTGTACTTACCAGCATCTGTTCAAGACATAATTGTCGATTTTTTATAGAAAAATTTTAATGAGCATTATATAAGTAATAAAATTCATGAAATAAAACATTCATAAAGTGAAAATTAGAATATAAATCTCTTCAAGAGTTATTATTAGGGACGAATAAGAAGACTAAACATATGTCGTGTGATTCCCTTTGCATTTGTTTTTAAATATATTACCTTATATATTTGGTAACATTATTAATTTGAAAGAAGGTAAAAAATCTTATTCATATCATACCGTGTCCTCTTAAGGATAATATAGCATGTGTTGGACCAACAGTGGAAAGGCCGGACTACTCATAGGTCCTCTTCAGATCGGTATCACATTAATAGTCCGTCTGCTCTTTCTCATACTCTCTATCTCCCTGTCCCGCTATATATTATATATATATATATATATTATATATATATTATATATATATATATATATATATATGTATATATATATATATATATCTTTATTATAATTATTACAAAACACATATATATATATATATATATATATATATATTACTATATATATATATATATATATATATATATATATATCTAATATTAGACAATATAAATTTAAAACAACCTATCTTTAAATTGAAATTATTATTACAATAATTAAACTATATTAACAAAATTTGGTACCTTTTTGTCACTCAATGCTTAAATGAAATTGTTTTCCAAAATAAAATTTTAATCACCACTCAATGTCTTCGTTATCAGCCTCGTTTATCCTTCGTTTTGTGAAATTCCTTTGCCAAATAGACCACAATGTTTTAATTATCAGCTTCCACCATTTTAAAATATTTTTCTTCTTAATAGCATTTATAGATCGGTAAGATATTTTCCTTCTTTATTGATTTCTTTATTTTTCTTTTCCTGTTTATTCTCATTCTAATAATTTTTTTTTTCAATCTACAATCACCATATAGATAATATAATTTTTAATCTCCAACTAACACTCTCTTAATACTATTTTTTTAATCTCCATCTAATACACTTTCCAATGCTATAAAACTTTAATACTGAATACCAACTACTGATTACTATGTAATACTGAATCACTGATTACTGTCCATTGTATACTGTTTCAATACTAATACCCTAATGCTGACCATCTTGAATCCAAATGACATCGTATTTATATCATTTCATTTTTCTCGAATATTCTTGAAAGAAAATATATTCGAATTCTTCTATTTCTTTGTTCGCGAATATTCTACTACGAAAAGAGGTAAAATTGTTTCTATTGACGTCTCATTTTATTAAAGTTCTAGATAATTCTTTACTTTTCTATCGAGAATTTTATGGAAATTTAGGCTTTCAGATCAGAATGTAAACTTATAATATAAATTAAACATCTTAAATTAATAAATAACACTATTTTAAATCCGTAATTATTATTTCAAGTGTCTCTTATTCACAAAAGTTCCCACAACCAAATTTATTTCAGTGTATATTTGGTTGTCTATATAGATGGCACAAAAATATTCATTTATAATATTACAATTATTAAAATAACCAAATACATTGCAAAATAAAAACTTTTTAAACATATTATTATGCTAATTTCTTAAGGATGCCCTCATATAAATACTTTTTATAATATTTTCTAGTATATAACTTATAAATTATTTCTTTAATCGCCATGTACGTTCATTCTATGTTTCTAAACATTCCGATATTTAATATATTTAATATGATCTCAATATATACAAGAAATACTGGATATTAGTGACTGTCGATATAAACAAACAACACAGTTTATTAGGGCTGCAGTCAGAAGTTTAGCCGGGATGTTAAAGAAACACTCTTTTGACTTTTAGTCTAGCTTTCGAAATTGTTTTATTCCTTTTTCAATATACTTTAATATAGATAAAAAGAATATGTAAATATTTACAAAATATCACAATTCGTCAGTGCAACTCACTAGTCGTTGAGATTATTTTTAAAAAGGTTTGACACTCAATATTAATAACACAAATATAAAATATAAAATAATGGACAAAATAAATTCTAAAATTTAGGTAAGGATAGTAAAATTTAGTGTCTGACATCTTTTGATTGTGTGTTTTAACTCTGATACATACAGAACAGAAAGAAAAAACAATATGATTAAAATGTAATTGCACGCCAATGGGCAGCAAAATATTCCCTATGTAACTTTGTTTTGGATGAACTTATAACAACGTGTAAAGAAAAGATGTCATTTTTCATACCTCTTATTAAACAATATGTAGATGATTTGATTTTATCGTTCCCTCAAAATAAAGTAACTGATAGCATTACTATAGGGGGTTAAAAATTTGGGACATGAATTATTGGGGTGAAGATAGGGCAAGCAAAAAAACGAAACTGTTGCGAACGGCCACTCAGGGTTTATTTGGAGAACTGGGTCGTAGATGTGTGAACGACAAGGGGACTGGACTGGGAAAACTACAAAAATGAAACAAAAAAGGGGAATTACAAGAATCTGCTAGACAAATACAATACAAGAAGGTTCTCAAGCTATTTAAAATGGACGCCAGTTTGAGGAATCTTTCTGCCGGATACAAGAAAAGGCTCGTCCTTCCTAAAAAACATAAAAGAGGTTAGAGAGTTTGTTAAGAGAAATATCAACTTGATTTAGGGATAAAAATTAAACATTTATTGTTATCTTACCACAAACAGTTAGAAATATAAATGCTAATACAAAAAATACTATTTAAATAGTTATAAAGATAAATAACGAAATACCAAAGAAAAACACTAACTATGTCGTATCAGTTTACAAACTC
Organism: Diabrotica balteata; assembly: GCA_918026665.1. Lineage (NCBI taxonomy): Eukaryota > Metazoa > Arthropoda > Insecta > Coleoptera > Chrysomelidae > Diabrotica > Diabrotica balteata. The sequence continues at coordinate 45,196,146 of OU898276.1, read as the reverse complement.
TTGAAGTTGGAGATACTACAAAACTTACACTTGTTAATTGGCGACAATTTGGAGCATAGAGCATTAGATATGCTCTATGCTCCAAGATGCATAGAGGTTAACCTTTTTTTAAAAAACAAAAACAAAATCTCAAATATGATTAGGTATTTACCAAATGTCAAAAATAGTGCTAACTGTCATATGTCAATACTAAATCTTCAAACTGAAAACAAATAAAATGACAGCTAAGCCACACCCTAAGATCTACTATTTCAATTATTACAATTTCTTTAATTGTTATGAAAGCAATTATTATTAGAAAATGTTTATTTTTCCTTTAAAAATCAACACTAGTTTCCTGGATTTCACTAAAATTACTTTAAATTTTCTAATAAGATTAGGAACTAGATTTAAACTCTCTGTCACACGAACAAATTCATTTCCAAACTGCGAAAAATGTTCTGAAACGGCTTCTTAGGACAAAACAAATTGAGGCTGAAGTTAAAAAAACTGGAATCATGTGGGTATTTTTCAAATTTGTCGCCGCAAATCTCATAGATACAAATTTCATAAGTGAGAGACGATATAAAACAAAAACAGTGATTACTCGTTCAAAATTGATACATTACATTGAGTATAAACGACTTTTTTTATACAAATTTGCCGGACTTTTAACGCTGACACTCGTAGCGTCTAGACTCAATGACCAATATTTCAAACCTCACTTAAACTGTAACTACTAACTGCTAAATACAACACATTTAACCTACTGTCACTTTATACTATATTTCCATCACAAAAATAGAAAAACGAAAAGATTACGAATTTTTAAAGAAATTCGGACTCTAAGAGTGTCGACGAGACACGATTCGACACCATTCAACGAGAAGTTTTACCCCCATCACAAAATGGGAGAAAAATGACCAGAATTGACCTTATAATTTCTTATGCAGATTTACATGCGAAAATAACCTGTTTTGTGCTCGTTCTCTTGTTGCCCTTTTACTGGGGTGATTTCAATATATACCAAAGAATTTAAAAATGCTACAAAGTTGGGAGCCAATGTAGAGCAATAAAACTCATAACTTTCTGTGAGAGTCAGTTGTTAAATCTCTGAAGATTTAACAGATATCAAACTAATAAACGAAACAATGGAAGTACTATGTGATACACAGATTACTAGAAATACAATAAAGCTAGGTTAGAACATGGTATACAGTATAATGGTATATGGAGCGGAAAACAGGATAACGAGGAAGAGATACAGAGAAAGATCGTTTAATGTGGTATTTTCCCGTAAGAAGGGTAGATCAAACAAAATATATAAATGTTTAATTTATATGAACCAAGGTGGACGATGATAATAAAGTTTAAAAATTTTATAACAACTCACGCTGTATTTTGACTTGATGTTAACCAATTTCGTTAATTTTAATTTAACGTATAATAATTTTACCAAACGTATTATTTCATAAGTCGTACTTGACAGAATTTACATGGCATTAAAGGAAAACTTTAAACTGGAAATATAAAATTATTTCATACCAATTTTTTGCTAAAAACAAGCGACGGTTCAAGCATTCCAATAATTTAAACCAGTTACTTGTGTATGTGTTAATTAGCGAAGTATAACTAACTACAAGGGAAAAAAAAATAAAGTCGTTTTTAGTTTTTACAAAATGTTGAGAAATAAATTTACTATTAAACGAACATAATATTCATTAGTAGAAAAAGGATTTATCATTTATTGGGAGACTCATATTTGGATATTCATTAAAAGAAGCATTATACAGGGTGTTTCAAAAAGGTATGTCATAAATTAAATCATGCATTCCGGGGACAAAAATAAGTTGATTGAATCCAATTTAACTTAGTACAAAGGTGTACACAAAAAAAGTTACAGCCCTTTAAAGTTACAACATAAAAATGGTTTTTTTTTCCATTATCTCCTAAACTACTTGACATTTTGTAACAAAAATGGGCACGTTACTTTTTTGTTCTGACAACATTTTTCATACAAAAGAAACAACAAAATCTAAGCGAACCACAGAATAATTTTAAGGGGGGTGTGCATCCCTAAATCCCCCCAAACTTTTGGGTAAGTTCAAATCAAATGAATTTTGTTGCATCGTTAGTTTAACACATTATTTTTGAAACTTTTTTGCCTCCTATAACTTTTTGGAAAAACCAGTTTTTTCGTAGTTGGCCATAAAATTACAATTAGTTTCTACAGATACAAAATTACAAACAGTTCCATCAATAATAATCAATAATTTGAAGCTATCATGTATTGTGTGAATAAGAATACTATTAAATATTTTAATATTACAATGGCCTACACATTTCAGAAAATGGCAGATATGCATTTTTAACTTTGGATAAGTTGGATCAGATTATTATGATTTTAATAAACTATCGGGAATAACGTAGGTGAATGTCAAGGAAATAGTGCAGCAGCAGCAAGGTATTATGTAGTAAAATACCCCAATCGTATGTAGTGAAATACACCAGATAGACGATTATTTCTGGCCATTGATCATCATTTACGGGAAACGGGTACATTCCAACCTAAAGTTGCTAGCAATAGTGGTCGTCCAATAATGGATGCAACTGATGAAGACCTTTTAGAAATCATTGAAGAAGTCCTTTGAACAAGTACAAGGGTAATAGCTGCTTAAATAAATGTTCCTCACGTTAGGGTTTGGAGGCGTTTGAAGGATCAGCTGCTTAAACCCTATCACTTAACCTAACCTAACCTAACCTAACCTAACTTAACCTATCACTTAACAACGGTTCAAGAGTTATTGGTTGAAGATTATCCTAAAAGGATTGAATTTTGAGATTGGTTGTTAATGGAAAACACTCGAAATGTTAAGTTTATTAGAAATATTTTGTTTTTCGACGAGGCTCCAGTAGAAATGGAATAACAAACCGTCATGGAATGGAAGAAATGGAATAACGAGCATATTTGGGACGACAAAAATCCTCACGCCAAAAAGACGACTCACCAAACGACTTTCAAAGTTAATGTTTGGGCAGGAATTGTGGATAACAATCTAATAGGCCCAGTATTTCTTATTGTATATCTAATCCAGATAATTATTAGAAGTTCTTCGCCATATTGTCTTACTGTAACTGTTAACTATCTTAAACTGTCTAATCAATGCACTCTCTTACTGTTATACTAACTGTCTAATTGGAACTGTCTAAATGAAAAAATTTTTAACTGTTCTAATTTAGTCTCATACTGTCTAACTTAATACTGTGTTAATGAATCCTTGCTCCAAATTACATCGTATTTATATCTTTTCATCGTTCCCGAATATTCTAGCCACAAATCATGTTCGAAACTCTTCATCTCATCAATATCCGAACGTTCTCGAATCTTCTACTACGCAAATAGGGGTAACTGCTTTCTATTGGCGTGTTCTAGAGAATTCTTTACCCTTCTATCGAGAATTTAATGGACATTTAGGCTTTTTAGATCAGAATATACACTTTCCGTTTCCAACAAAATTATCAAAAAACCTTTGTTTAGAATTAGAAGACATTTTACCTGTAAGTTAATCTTTTCATTGTTTCTATAATCGAGTGTTAAATGACCATATTCTAATCTTTTGAAATATGTATAAATTGTGTATTGAAAAAACTAATTTTAAAGTAAGCTATTTATTTTTTTCCCTGAAACCGAAATTAGGCTTTTCCAAAATCATGGTAAACACAATTTGAGCTTTTGATTGGAGGGTCGTTTTTGAATGGGAATTTGTGAGCCGATCAGGAGAACCAGAGAAGTTATAATTATAATTTGGTCATCGAAGGAAACAGTCGTTTGTCTCAAGATAGGGTGTGGTTCGTGAGTTGGATACCGGCATTGGGTGTGGATAGGGTGTGGTTGTGAAAAGAATTGAATAGTTTTGCGGAAGTAGATAACAAGTAGATTAAAAGAGGTCCTTGTATCTACCGTAGGTATTTTGTGTGAAGATATGTGAAAGTAATTTTACGGTATCAAGTTGAAAAAAGGAAGTCCTTGTGACGTAAATAAGCAGCTGAGTTTTTGGAGAAGTAAATCAGGTGTTTTTGGTTAGTGCAGGAGGTTTGCAGAGACGTTAGGAAGGAGCCGAGGTGCCAAAAAAAGGAGAAATCACCTCGTTGAGGAGACTGGACCTTTTCTGGGTATGTTCCAACATACAACTCAATAAGAAAGTAAGCTGTAAGTGTTTTGTACAATTGAAATTAATATCTGTGAAGGATCTGTGTTGACATCCTGGTCATTAGCATTCAAATTTAAGAACTGAGGTTTGTTAGACTAATCAAAAGTTTAAAGTTTTTTTGATTTTTTTTTAAGCAAAGGAAAATTTAAGTAAAATTGGTTTGCACTCAATATAAATTTATGTAGATTTAAAATCTTATTATTATAAAATTTTCATTTATTTTCTTGTATGCTAATTGATAAGATAACTCCAGAATTTGATAATTGTTTTTATTCATTCATATAAAATAAAGAAACTTAAATTTTTGTAATATAATATTTTCTTTTATTATTATCCTTTTTCTCTATCCCGATAAAGGACAACTAGAAAATCTTTGAATCCATCGAACACAGGTAATATAAGGAGTTTATTTTAAATTTGATAACAAATAAGTTATATTAATTTTATTGGCTCAATAAACTAAGATCAAAGTCAAAATAAACAATCATAACAATATATATAAAGTAAACATCTTAAATTAATACCTAACACTATTTTACATCCGTAATTATTATTCAAATGTCACTTTCTGTTGAAATTTATTCATGTCGTAATAATACAGTATCAATTTTTCAGTGTATATTTGGTTGCCTATGCACATGGCTCACCTAAATAATAATATATCATAATATTATAATTATTGAAATAAAACTTTGTACACTTATTTGCTAATTTCTTGAAAATACCCTCATATAAATATTTTTTTATAATATTCTCTAGTCTATAACTTATAAATTTTTTCTTTAATCACTATTTAAGTTTATCAATTAAAAATCATAATATTACTATGCTAATTTCTTCTATATATATATATATATATATATATATATATATATATATATATATATATATATATATAGTATAATGGTAAGGTTAATTGGGTTAGCAGCTGAATAATGAAAGCCAAAGTGTGCTCTTTTCAACGATTTCGTTATATTTCGTTAAATTTCTTTAACATCTTCAGACGAATGTTGTGTGAGGTTGCAGGCAAAAGTGGTATTTGAAAGTTCCATGTTGAAAAACTTTTTTGAAGATTTTTTTATAGCAAAAAAATAAGTTGTTTGTGTTATATGGTGGCTTGAAAACTCAAACAATACAAGTGCATTTTTGTTATTATCCTCCAGTGTGATAGTACAATACAAATATTAAAAAACATTGAACATTTAAGAAACAAAACAGTTAAAACACAACTACATATCACATTGTCATTTTTTGGATCAGTCTATTCACCTCAAGGTGAAGGTGGCAGATACAAAGTGAAGGCAGATATGCATTTTTAACTTTGGATAAGTTGGATCAGATTATTATGATTTTAATAAACTATCAGGAATAACGTAGGTGAATGTCAAGGAAATAGTGCAGCAGCAGCAAGTCATGATGTAGTAAAATACCCCAATCGAAATACACCCGATAGACGATTATTTCTGGCCATTGATCGTCGTTTACGGAAAACGGGTACATTCCAACCTCTAGTTGCTAGCAATAGTGGTCGTCCAATAATGGATGCAACTGATGAAGACATTTTAGAAATCATTGAAGAAGTCCTGTTGAACAAGTACAAGGGTAATAGCTGCTCAAATAAATGTTCCTCACGTTAGGGTTTGGAGGCGTTTGAAGGATCAGCTGCTTAAACTTTATCACTTAACAACGGTTCAAGAGTTATTTGTTGAAGATTATCCTAAAAGGATTGGATTTTGAGATTGGTTGTTAATGGAAAACACTCGAAATGTTAATTTTATTAGAAATATTTTGTTTGCCGACGAGGCTCCAGTAGAAATGGAATAACAAACCGTCATGGAATGGAAGAAATGGAATAACGAGCACATTTGGGCCGACAAAAATCCTCACGCCAAAAAGACGACTCACCAAACGACTTTCAAAGTTAATTTTTGGGCAGGAATTGTGGATAACAATCTAATAGGCCCAGTATTTCTTATTGTATATCTAATCCAGGTAATTATTAGAAGTTCTTCGCCATATTGTCTTACTGTAACTGTTAACTATCTTAAACTGTCTAATCAATGCACTCTCTTACTGTTATACTAACTGTCTAATTGGAACTGTCTAAATGAAAAAATTTTTAACTGTTCTAATTTAGTCTCATACTGTCTAACTTAATACTGTGTTAATGAATCCTTGCTCCAAATTACATCGTATTTATATCTTTTCATCGTTCCCGAATATTCTAGCCACAAATCATGTTCGAAACTCTTCATCTCATCAATATCCGAACGTTCTCGAATCTTCTACTACGCAAATAGGGGTAACTGCTTTCTATTGGCGTGTTCTAGAGAATTCTTTACCCTTCTATCGAGAATTTAATGGACATTTAGGCTTTTTAGATCAGAATATACACTTTCCGTTTCCAACAAAATTATCAAAAAACCTTTGTTTAGAATTAGAAGACATTTTACCTGTAAGTTAATCTTTTCATTGTTTCTATAATCGAGTGTTAAATGACCATATTCTAATCTTTTGAAATATGTATAAATTGTGTATTGAAAAAACTAATTTTAAAGTAAGCTATTTATTTTTTTCCCTGAAACCGAAATTAGGCTTTTCCAAAATCATGGTAAACACAATTTGAGCTTTTGATTGGAGGGTCGTTTTTGAATGGGAATTTGTGAGCCGATCAGGAGAACCAGAGAAGTTATAATTATAATTTGGTCATCGAAGGAAACAGTCGTTTGTCTCAAGATAGGGTGTGGTTCGTGAGTTGGATACCGGCATTGGGTGTGGATAGGGTGTGGTTGTGAAAAGAATTGAATAGTTTTGCGGAAGTAGATAACAAGTAGATTAAAAGAGGTCCTTGTATCTACCGTAGGTATTTTGTGTGAAGATATGTGAAAGTAATTTTACGGTATCAAGTTGAAAAAAGGAAGTCCTTGTGACGTAAATAAGCAGCTGAGTTTTTGGAGAAGTAAATCAGGTGTTTTTGGTTAGTGCAGGAGGTTTGCAGAGACGTTAGGAAGGAGCCGAGGTGCCAAAAAAAGGAGAAATCACCTCGTTGAGGAGACTGGACTTTTCTGGGTATGTTCCAACATACAACTCAATAAGAAAGTAAGCTGTAAGTGTTTTGTACAATTGAAATTAATATCTGTGAAGGATCTGTGTTGACATCCTGGTCATTAGCATTCAAATTTAAGAACTGAGGTTTGTTAGACTAATCAAAAGTTTAAAGTTTTTTTGATTTTTTTTTAAGCAAAGGAAAATTTAAGTAAAATTGGTTTGCACTCAATATAAATTTATGTAGATTTAAAATCTTATTATTATAAAATTTTCATTTATTTTCTTGTATGCTAATTGATAAGATAACTCCAGAATTTGATAATTGTTTTTATTCATTCATATAAAATAAAGAAACTTAAATTTTTGTAATATAATATTTTCTTTTATTATTATCCTTTTTCTCTATCCCGATAAAGGACAACTAGAAAATCTTTGAATCCATCGAACACAGGTAATATAAGGAGTTTATTTTAAATTTGATAACAAATAAGTTATATTAATTTTATTGGCTCAATAAACTAAGATCAAAGTCAAAATAAACAATCATAACAATATATATAAAGTAAACATCTTAAATTAATACCTAACACTATTTTACATCCGTAATTATTATTCAAATGTCACTTTCTGTTGAAATTTATTCATGTCGTAATAATACAGTATCAATTTTTCAGTGTATATTTGGTTGCCTATGCACATGGCTCACCTAAATAATAATATATCATAATATTATAATTATTGAAATAAAACTTTGTACACTTATTTGCTAATTTCTTGAAAATACCCTCATATAAATATTTTTTTATAATATTCTCTAGTCTATAACTTATAAATTTTTTCTTTAATCACTATTTAAGTTTATCAATTAAAAATCATAATATTACTATGCTAATTTCTTCTATATATATATATATATATATATATATATATATATATATATATATATATATATATATATATATAGTATAATGGTAAGGTTAATTGGGTTAGCAGCTGAATAATGAAAGCCAAAGTGTGCTCTTTTCAACGATTTCGTTATATTTCGTTAAATTTCTTTAACATCTTCAGACGAATGTTGTGTGAGGTTGCAGGCAAAAGTGGTATTTGAAAGTTCCATGTTGAAAAACTTTTTTGAAGATTTTTTTTATAGCAAAAAAATAAGTTGTTTGTGTTATATGGTGGCTTGAAAACTCAAACAATACAAGTGCATTTTTGTTATTATCCTCCAGTGTGATAGTACAATACAAATATTAAAAAACATTGAACATTTAAGAAACAAAACAGTTAAAACACAACTACATATCACATTGTCATTTTTTGGATCAGTCTATTCACCTCAAGGTGAAGGTGGCAGATACAAAGTGAAGGCAGATATGCATTTTTAACTTTGGATAAGTTGGATCAGATTATTATGATTTTAATAAACTATCAGGAATAACGTAGGTGAATGTCAAGGAAATAGTGCAGCAGCAGCAAGTCATGATGTAGTAAAATACCCCAATCGAAATACACCCGATAGACGATTATTTCTGGCCATTGATCGTCGTTTACGGAAAACGGGTACATTCCAACCTCTAGTTGCTAGCAATAGTGGTCGTCCAATAATGGATGCAACTGATGAAGACATTTTAGAAATCATTGAAGAAGTCCTTTGAACAAGTACAAGGGTAATAGCTGCTCAAATAAATGTTCCTCACGTTAGGGTTTGGAGGCGTTTGAAGGATCAGCTGCTTAAACTTTATCACTTAACAACGGTTCAAGAGTTATTTGTTGAAGATTATCCTAAAAGGATTGGATTTTGAGATTGGTTGTTAATGGAAAACACTCGAAATGTTAATTTTATTAGAAATATTTTGTTTGCCGACGAGGCTCCAGTAGAAATGGAATAACAAACCGTCATGGAATGGAAGAAATGGAATAACGAGCACATTTGGGCCGACAAAAATCCTCACGCCAAAAAGACGACTCACCAAACGACTTTCAAAGTTAATTTTTGGGCAGGAATTGTGGATAACAATCTAATAGGCCCAGTATTTCTTATTGTATATCTAATCCAGGTAATTATTAGAAGTTCTTCGCCATATTGTCTTACTGTAACTGTTAACTATCTTAAACTGTCTAATCAATACACTCTCTTACTGTTATACTAACTGTCTAATTGTAACTGTCTTAATGAAAAACCGTTTAACTGTTCTAATTTACTCTCATACTGTCTAACTTAATACTGTGTTAATAAATCCTTGCTTCAAATTACATCGTATTTATATCTTTTCATCGTTCCCGAATATTCTAGCCACAAATCATGTTCGAAACTCTTCATCTCATCAATATCCGAAAGTTCTCGAATCTTCTACTACGCAAATAGGGGTAACTGCTTTCTATTGGCGTGTTCTAGAGAATTCTTTACCCTTCTATCGAGAATTTAATGGACATTTAGGCTTTTTAGATCAGAATATACACTTTCCGTTTCCAACAAAATTATCAAAAAACCTTTGTTTAGAATTAGAAGACATTTTACCTGTAAGTTAATCTTTTCATTGTTTCTATAATCGAGTGTTAAATGACCATATTCTAATCCATAATCACCTCAAGGTGAAGGTGAATAGACTGATCCAAAAAATGACAATGTGATATGTAGTTGTGTTTTAACTGTTTTGTTTCTTAAATGTTCAATGTTTTTTAATATTTGTATTGTACTATCACACTGGAGGATAATAACAAAAATGCACTTGTATTGTTTGAGTTTTCAAGCCACCATATAACACAAACAACTTATTTTTTTGCTATAAAAAAAATCTTCAAAAAAGTTTTTCAACATGGAACTTTCAAATACCACTTTTGCCTGCAACCTCACACAACATTCGTCTGAAGATGTTAAAGAAATTTAACGAAATATAACGAAATCGTTGAAAAGAGCACACTTTGGCTTTCATTATTCAGCTGCTAACCCAATTAACCTTACCATTATACTAATTAATAATTGGACAGCTGTGATCATTCTTCGTATATATATATATATATATATATATATATATATATATATATATATATATATATATATATATATATACTTAATTAATTCATTTAATCCATTTATTTAGTTGCACGTAATTTTATAAAGGTTAATGAAAAGGGCCGTAACTCAATACAAACTGTTTTTTGGATAGAGTGATAAGAGGCAAAAGAATTTTAAAAATAATGTGTTAAACTAATGATGCCACAAAATTCGATTGATTTGATTGATTGATTGATTTGAACGTACGTAAAGTTTGAGGGGATTTAGGGCTGCACACCCCCCTTAAAATTTTTCTGTGCGCGTAGATTTTGTTGTTTATTTTTTATGAAAAATGCTTTCAGAACAAGAATTTAACTTGTTCATTTTTATTACATAATGTTAAGTAGTTTAGGAGATAATGCAAAAAACAATTTTATTTTGTGTCTTCAAAGGGCTGTAACTTTTTTTGTGTACACTTTTGTACTAAGGTAAGTTTGATTCAATCAATTTATTTTTGTCCACAGAATGGGTGATTCAATTTATGCTAGAGTTTACGTGTCACACCTTAAAATTTACTTTAAAATTTTAAAGTGTTTGTCCGTGTGTAGTGTAGTGTGATGCACAATTTTATGTTTATATTATTTCATTAAATTGCAATTTAGTAAAATTTCACATCCAGGTGAATTTAGTAAAATTTTGCAATATATTGTATATTTTATTTTGTGATATTGACGATGTATGTAATTTTCTTCTTCTTTAAGTTCCATCTTCTATCGAAGGTTGGAAATCATCATGACTATGCGGACTCTGTTGACTGCCGCTCTAAAAAGTTCTGCACTACTGCATTCAAACCATTCCCTTAAGTAGCCAGGATATTCTTCGTCTTCCCACATTTCGCTTTCCTCGGATTTTGCCCTGCATAATAAGTTGTAATAAAGCGTATTTTTGCCCTTTCATCACATGTCCCAAGTACACAAGTTTTCGTCTTTTAATAGTTAATATTATTTCCGCCTCATTTCCTATCCTTCTAGTTACTTCCATGTTTGACATTATTTGAATCCATGATATTCGTAGGATTCTTCTGTAACACCAAAATTCAAAGGCTTCTAGCTTATTCAGATGAACTTGTTTTAGTGTCCAAGCTTCCAGATCATAAAGAAGAGTAGAGAACACGTAACATTAAAGCATTCTCAGGCGTAGTTTTAACCTTATATCCCGACAACAAAGAAACTTTATAAGTTTAATAAATGATGTACGTGCTATTTCAATACGTGTCTTAATTTCTTTGGTTTGGTCTACATCTGATGTTATTCATGTTCCTAAATATTTATAGTTATTAACATTCTCAATTGCAATATCTTCAATAGTCAATTGGATATTTGCATGTGCAGATTTAGTCATGATCATGCATTTAGTTATCTTTAAATTTATCTTCAGTCCGTACTCATGACAGCGTTCATTAAGGCGTTGCATTAGGTTCTGTAAATCATTGTTGTTATCCGTAATTATTACTGTATCGTCTGCAAAACGTAAGTTATTCAAAACTTCTCCATTGATAGATATACCTTCTATTGAGTCTGAGAGCGCTTCTTGAAATACCGCTTCACTGTAGACATTGAAAAGTAGTGGGGACAGCACGCAACCCTGGCGGACTCCTCTCTGTATTTTGATATTTTCGGTGTACTGGCTGTCAACTCTTACCTTGGCAGTTTGATTCCAATATAAATTAGATATAATTTTCAGATCACGACTGTCAATATTTTTGCTTTTTAATATATCTACAAGCTTTTTATGTTGAACTTTATCAAATGCTTTTTCAAAGTCTACAAAACATAAGTACACATCCTGATTCATGTCCATGCATCTCTGAACCAGCACAGTCAAGCCGAACAAAGCATCTCATCTATGTAATTTTAGTAATTTTTAATTGTTATTTTTGACTTTTTCTAAGCTTTGTCCATAAAATTGTACAATTTTCAGTGAAAATAAAGCATGTTTATATTCTATACTATTCTATTCCCCAAAGGCTGGAAAATACCAAGAAGATCGGTAGTAATTCTAGTTTATTGTTTTAGTAACAGGTACTTCTGTGAATTAACACTTGTACTTTGTTATATATTAAAAAATCTATTATATTACCTTAACCGGTATCTAAGAGTTTCTTACAGTTAAACGAGTTCATGAAATTGCTATGTTCTCTTTTAAGCGTTTAAAAGTTATGTATTACTACAGTACTATCGTAAAATATTTTTAAACTGGAGCAATCTATTTTCTAACTTTCTTTATAACTTGTTAACAAATTTCAATTAACGCTTTCGCACGATAAAGTACTAGAATTTAGTGGCAAATATATCTATATATTTACCCATTTTCATTTTTAAATAGTTTTCAGTGCTTGATTGCGCATATTGTTAAAATCGTTAATCAGAACTGTCACGATTGCAATTGATTGGCATCTATAAGCCAACTAATATTTCTCGGCTGCTTTCTGCAACAAACTACTGCACTGGTCTTACCTAACACTGCTCAAGGCTGATATAACTTAATGTTGCGAGAGAGTGACATTTCTGCATTAAAATTTTCGATTTGCGTATTTTGAAGTGTTTATAATGTTGCTTTATGCCGTTGTAAAAATTTTACAGATACAAATAGCTCAGAGCAATCTAAAACTGTTATTGATCTAACAGGCACGGGGGTCTACTAAAGTTACTCTCACGCAATATATGTGTGACTGTTATTATAATATCTAAATAAATTCAGCAGTCATTAAAGTCAGCAGATTGTGTCATCTCGCCGCTTTAGTTGCTTTTAAGCTTTGTTGTCGTACTTCTTCTTGAACATCTCTGTAACTAGTAATATCCAGATATCTAAACCTTACTTCCTGCTTTAGTATTTTCTCATCAGTTTCGATTTTATATCGTAGTAGGTATGTAGACGTCATATATTTGGTTTTTCTGCTGATAGTATCGTATTGTATTTCTTGGCTGTTGTATTGAAGATGTGTGTTAATCTTTGCAGCTCGTCTTCTGTATAGGCGATTAATGCGGCGTCGTCTGCATAACACAATATTTGGGTTTCTTTGTTTCCCATTCTATAACAATGACCTTTACGTACTGCTTGTATTATTTCGTCCATTATTATATTAAAGAGAAGTAGGTATACAATGTGTTAGTTTTTCATTTGTCTTTGCATGTATTCGATTATGGAAGTAGATGTTGTCGATGCCTGGGGGCTATGGGTGTAAGGACTGGGTGGATTGAGTAGCTCAGAGGCCGCATTTATGCCCACAGTCGGTCATTACTCATTGTAAAAGAAAACAGGCTCAAAAAACCAATATAAAGCCTCGGAACCAGATGGAACCTAAAATGACGTTTTTTCACGAACAAAAAAATGTACTTACGTTTAAAAAAATGAAAAAAAAAAATAAAAAAATTATACTTTATTATTATTGTATTTAGCAAACAAACATTTTCAGAAGTTCTTCTCTTCTGAGGAAGCCATTACACAGCAAATCATGTCAAGTTGAAAGTCTACGGAAATTATAAAAATTGTATTGTATTTTTGTTTAGCTTTATTGTTTATGTAGAGAGAAGTTTGGCTTCGAAATTAATCCATTAGTCATAGATCATAGTAATAATAATACGTTTGATCTACTAGATACGCTAAGTTGACAACAAAATTAAAGGAAAAGTAACTTAAAATCCTATTTCAAATTCTTAAATAACTGAGTATATTTTAACCGGATTTTATTGTAAAGAGACTCCATTATTATTAAAAAATATGTTAAGTGTTTATTTTTGTTTTCCTAATGAATTAAGTTAACCTTACAATAAGCGCTCCCACCAAAGTAACTAGAACGATCGCGGAAATCTCCGATATACACGGTTTTATTTACAATCTCTTAAGCAATAATTGAAAATAACATTAATATATAATATTTGTTTAAATCGACCCAGGGCTATTCTAAAAGATTGGTGCATACATAAAATCATTAGAGAAGTAAAAATAACTCAAACTAAGATAAATCATTAATACATAAATTCATTTTCAGTAGCGTAAAATAAAATATGAGGCTTTAAATGAATATTTATATTAATATTCTCAAGTAAAATGAATTTCCTGTAGTCGGTTGGATACCATATATATATAAAAAAATGATTTAAAAAATCCTTTATAAAAAGGTTATAGGGGAATGAAAGTGAGACTGAGCAATTGTTGGGCTGGAGATAAGGTAAGCAAACAAACCGAAACGTTTGATTACTCTTGTTTTGGTTACAGGGACTTTGTGGACAACAAAACACAAGAAGATTCCTAAACTATTTGAATTGGACGCCGTTTAAAAGAATCCTCTTGCTGTATAGAAAGAATCGCTTTCTATATAGCTAAAAAGAAATATTAAAGGGTGAAAATCTTTTTAAAGGAAATAATTTTACAACACCTGGTTTAGAGAGAAACATTTTATATTTATTATTACTTTAAATTAACAGTTATTACAAATAATATTAACAAAATTTATCAACAAACCTTACTGGTTGCGCGACAGATGTAACTATTTTAATAATTATTAGAAATAAAAATTATCTAAATTTTTCAACGGAGCTAACATTGAGGTTAACCTTTATACAAAACAGAATTCAAAATTATGGTTATGTACCAAATGACACAAAAGAATACTACTGACTATCATATGTCGAAATGAAATATTAAACCTTTTTGAAATATTAATTAACTTATAAGTTAACTTTATTTAAAAAAAAAGACTAATATGACAATTAGTTAATTCATAAAACTTTTTTTTAGTTTGTCGTGAAAGCAAATATTATTAATAATGAAAAACTGTTTATTTTTGCTTTGAATAATTTTAATAAAAAGTATAAAAAGTATCACTGACTGTGTATTTCCTTTAGGAAAGTTTATGGGATTGAAACTGAATCAAAAACACTGCAAACAACACACAACTGTGTGTCACACAAACTGCAAATAGTCTGGGATGACCACGGAATACAAAATGGACAAGCTCTCAAAGGTAGAACACTGATTCGGACTTAAGTTTATCCTGAATGACAACAAACTGCAATCTTTAAAACTCGGCAACCACAACATCAAAAGAAATAGGTACCAATCTGTGTTATATAAACAAACCAAAAATGTTTAGATTATCAATCCTAGAGACGCAAAAGGATTGAAAATATTTTTTTAGATTTTAACATATACGAGGGAAATCGAAATGCTACAAGGTATATTTATTCAAAAAGAACCGTTTTCACATCACAGAACGTTTTCGGAATGTAAATGATTCAAGTGATTTAAATTTCATCATCAGTAAGTGAAGCCGCTGAATCTATGGGTCAAAATCCTTTAATGGTTATTAAATTTGTTAAATATTACGTTGTTGGTGATACATGATTTATATGATGTTAAAATTTTAAACAGATTTACTTTATGGTAACGTAGAACTCCTAAGAACCTTAGTCGTTAGGAGTTGATTTATGAGCAACAATGTAATATATAACAAATTTAGTATCATTTAAAAGGTTCTTACCCATATATTTAGTGCACCCAGGTAGATTTAAGAGTAGCTCTGATGATGCTGATGATGGCATGTTCGTTCCGAAAACGTTCGGTATTCGTATTTTGAAAATGATTTCCCAAGTCAAATTAAAATGTCTCAATAAAATGTCTTATTTTCAATAAAAAAATAGTAAATTGGATATATTTATCTAACAGAAATATCTGGGTAATGTAATAGTAGATAGGGTACACAGCTTTGAGACCAACCCCTAAATTGCAACCCCTAAAATCGCAACCCCCGGTCGTAAGTTCCAAACGGCTGAACGTAGGATGACGTACGAGGGCTCGTTGGAAAGGGGATGAAAAATGGGGTTGAATGCAGTATGTGCCGTGCGCATCGGAGCATGCCAAAAGGTCATTATGGGGTATCTTCGTTTCTATTGGTCCGATCGGGGCGTACGAGGACTCGTTGGAAAGGGGATGAAAAATGGGGTTGAACGCGGTATGTGCCGTGCGCATCGGAGCATGCCAAAAGGTCATTATGGGGTATCTTCGTTTCTATTGGTCCGATCGGGGCGTACGAGGACTCGTTGGAAAGGGGATGAAAAATGGGGTTGAACGCGGTATGTGCCGTGCGCATCGGAGCATGCCAAAAGGTCATTATGGGGTATCTTCGTTTCTATTGGTCCGATCGGGGCGTACGAGGACTCGTTGGAAAGGGGATGAAAAATGGGGTTGAACGCGGTATGTGCCGTGCGCATCGGAGCATGCCAAAAGGTCATTATGGGGTATCTTCGTTTCTATTGGTCCGATCGTGACGTACGAGGGCTCGTTGGAACGGGGAGAAGGCGAAGAGACAAAAAACAAAGATGGCGGCGTTGCCAAATGGACGTTAAAACGTATCTTAGTTGCTATTGGTTGGATTGTGACGTATGAGGTGTCAAAGCGTTGGATGTCACGTGACATTCGACGCAGGACGTGACATTTGTCACAGAACGTGACATTCGACGCAGGACGTGAAATGTCACGTGAAATGATGTGACATTCGACGTAGGACGTGACATTTGACGCAGGACGTGACATTTATGTGACATTTGACATAGAACGTACAATGACACGTGAATTGACGTGACATTCGACGCAGGACGTGACATTTATGTGACATTCGACGCAGGACATGACATTTATGTGACATTTGACGCAGAACGTGAAATGACGTGACATTCGACGCAGAACGTGAAAATGTTGCGTGAATAACGTGACATTCGACGCAGGACGTGACATATATGTGACATTTGTCGCAGAACGTGAAATGTAGGAATTACGTGACGTGAGACGTTTTGACGTAACAGTTATGTGTCAGTCAAGACATCGCTTGACATAAAACGTGACATTCAACATAGGACATATTCAGTAGTACTATGAATTCCATCGAGTACATACATAGGGTTATGGAATTTCAACGTAAACTTGATCAGTTAAATAGAGACATTAAATCATATGAGAATATAAAACAAATTAAAAGACAATTAGATAGCCTGCATATTGAGGAAAAAACGTGGAAACCAAAAGAGTTGAATCTACAGCAGCAGCAGCAGCAACAGCAAGACACCTGGATTTACGCCTGCAGAAAACTGCCACCAGCTTCATATCCATTGAGACGTATTCAACCAATACCATGGACGTTAGCAACAACACCAGCGAGCATATGAAAAGTGAAATAGACAATGTCTTTGCAATGTCTTGTGTAATATTAGCATCTGTATTTATTCTAATTTTAAAAATTATTTTCGAAATTGTAAGGAGAAAATTTGAATCTTCTTGTAATATAAGACTCGATCAATAAAGATGTGATAAATAAAAAAGCGTTTAATTTCTAATATATTTATTTATTTATACATAAAATTACAATGGCATTATGTTATTGGCAAACCAGTGACGTAGACGATCCACATTTCTTTCGGTGCATGAAAATAATCCAGAGGCATGACATGGGTTTGCAGTAGGGCCAACGTTTCCAGTAGCATGAGGTGTACCATCAAACTTGCAAACATCAATAATAATGGGAAAAACTCCAAAAACGTGACGTTTCTTATCCAAATATTCTGCTTTTTGTTCTCCTCTAACGTAGATGTAATCTGCTGCATACAACAACTTGGATTCTAGTATTTCATTGATTTTGGACAATTCTACGTGTCCATCAGAGTATCGAATTCCAAGCAGTTTTTTCTCCACGTATGATGCAGTCTTCTTATCCCCATTACTTAGCGCATTAAAAGGTTTCTGAGGCAAGAAGATGTAATGACTTCGTTTAAAACCTATTTCAATGGTAAGTTCTTTGGGAACAAACCATCCATCCACATTGAATCCCTGAATGTCTACGAATGCTACTCTCATGATGACTGCTCGCGTACTACTGGCAATTTATGCATCTAATTTAGACTTTTTACAATTTCGGAGAGAGGGAAGTACTCCATTACACAGTCGTGAATTATAATGCAATAAGCCTTGGTATTTTCGGGAAAACCATTATTCGCTTCAATATCGAGTTTTACGTCAACAGTGGATGCTTTCATGCTTTCTTCTTGCTTCGAACAATCGATGACGAACAATGTGTGTTGTGCGAAACCTGAGAAATCGAGTAGAGGTCGCTTTTGTTGAGAATGTATGTAGCTAGGATAGAATTCGGTATAGTTGAAATAGGCCTCATTGTAGTCAGTTTTGCTAAAATCCAACTGCATTCTCTCGTTCGGCCAATATTCTCCATTTAAAGATAATCTGATACTTTGTATGTGGATATTGTCAAATAAGGTGGGATCGGCGTCGCTTTTGTCACGTTTATTGGTTTGAAAGAAAACAATGACATAACGAGGTCTTTCCACTGCATTGCTAGTTTTTACAGCCCAAACTTCACGTCTAGCGCCTTTGGTAAGTGCTGGTAATTCATGCAATTCCCACTTTCTAAAAGGAATAACTATAGGTTGATCTTGTTGAATAGATTTCATAAGTTCCAATTTAATATCATCATTGGGAAATATGTGCTTGACTCTAAGCTCAATATTGGTAATGTTAATCTTAACAGTTGTAACATGACCTGGAGTTTTTTCTTTGACAATTATGCAATCGTTGTCATTTCGAGCTCGAACTAGTCTTATTGTTTGACGACCACACGTAATCATAGGATAATCATTGAAAATGTTGAAAACATGCTTAAGAGGCATCTGTATGTTGAATGAATGATCGGCAGCATGTAGAATTGGATCCTTAGGGTAATTCCACCCCGCCATTGCCATATGACTGGAATCTTCTTGAGTATAACATGTCATAGCACGTACAGCGCTTACGATACCAGGATCCCGCACTGTTTCCATCTCCCTTGCGCTTTCGCTGTACGTACACGAATCGAAAAGAAAAGCACCCACATTATTTGCTAGTTTGACTTCACCATTGCCGTTTATTGCGAGCGATCCTTTAATGCATAACAAGGTTTCACTCATTGCAAAAAACGAGTCAACTTGATTGATGCTAAATTCTACAATGTCATTACAGTTGAATGATTTGATGAATGGTGCATATGTTCGGTATTCGGCCTTTCGAATCGATTCGTCAAACATCGGCTTACGATAAATATCAAATATTGGAGGCATTATGCTGTTTGAACGGGATCGTTTTCCATACATGGTTGTCATTTTTTCAGCTTAAAACCAAGTGATTGTAAAAACAATTTGTTTGCAAACGTAAGATGTTGCCGCTTAGATGAGGACGTACGATGTTGTCGCTCAGACGGCTGCACAACTAATGGTGTACTATGGGCAGTAGATTGTCTTATTACTAATCCCATTTCCCACGTGATCTAAGTTCCAACACCAAGGTGCTCTGTTCTCCTCGAAAGTTTACAGGGCGTCCGTCTTGATCGACAGCCAACACAGTGATATTGGTAATTTCTCGTTGCGGTACAACAGGTAAATACAACAAATTGTGTGGAGTTTCGTCAATTGCGTACCAGGATTTGATTGTATGACAAATTCGTAGATCGTGTGAGCAGGTCTGTTACCATCGAAGGCTCCGGTACTAATGTTGCATTCAAAGCGTATGCTAGATACTTTAATAATCCTAACAGGTCGATCTGAAGAATGTGTCTGTCCTGGAGTGAGAATTGCAGGAGAAAATCCCAATACTGTACCAAGACTGTCAGGGTGCGTAAACGAAATCTTATATTTGCTGAAAATTTGACATTGCAACGTGTTGTGGTTAGGTTTCAGACTAAATATCGTTTCGGGCTTAAGCACATTATCAGCACCCAATTTCTTTTGTATATATTCTTCAATATCGGCAATTTCATAACATCCATCGGGGAAATCAAAGTTTTGCAATTGGTTTTTGTCATTGTAGTAATAAAACTTGTTATTTTCAATGTTTGGTATACTGTTGTAGGAATGGAAAGCACGAAGAGCTATTTCATAATCTTTGTTCGGATCCAACACGATCGGTGTGGGAGGTTGAAATGAGAATATGTAATTGGTGCTGTCTACTCTCAACAACTGCGACATGATGACTGACTCACGTCAATCTAGTAATAGGTTATTATATTAGAAAAACAATATTTACTTTAGTAGTTTTATTTGTTCCAAAGCAAGTTTACATAAATGACATTTAGCTTGAGAATCAGGTGGACCATCCCAGTGAGTCTTCCAATCAGGTCTGTTGTAATGTACATAGCAGGGAAGTAGTATCTGCAAGTTAAATTCTCCTCGATAGTCTTCAGGCAATTTATGCCATATACTTAACAATTCTGAAGGTCGTACAGTTCGTATAAGATAATCGAGCGGTATGTATTTTAGTTCTTCTTCACTGAATTCTGTAAAATATTTTTTGCGAAACATATGGTCCATAAGCAGATTCGTACTTTTAGTAGGCTCCATTATATAAAAACTTTAAGCATAAATGTCCACAAATAATTTGATTGTACGTTTGATACTGATGGTTATTATAGGAAATGTTGGCACGTGCACCACCCAGATACTTAACAAGTTCTTTGGTCGGCTTTAAATTACCAAATGAATCGAAATACTCTACGTCGCTGTTTATCTTTCTATATGCTACCCAATGTGTCCCGTTATGTGTGGACACATCCAAGTTTACTATTGCACATTCTCGTTGTCGTGGACCGTCTCTAGGCAGAGCGTCATTCATGAAAACGCCTCGAAAATGTGGTATTTTAAGTATTTTCGCATAATGTGCAATCTCCACATCATATAGCGGACGATTGGGTAGCTTTATTGGAAGTTTTTTTTCAAATACAAGCCGAATCCACCTCTGGGTTTCTTACGTAGGTACAGACCCGAACCTATGTGTTCCATTGCTTTATTATGACGTATATCTTCTTCCAATTTCTTTTGGGCATTCTTTGCGTCGACTACAGTCTTGGCCACTCCGGCAGCACCCCCGCTAAGGCCCCCAAAGCGGAAAGGCCTGCAAATAGAGGTATAAGAGGTAGAAAACCTCCGGATTTTAGTGGTAGTACTCGTGGAACATCAACTTCTTTACGACCACCAAGTCTTTTGATTATGGATTTTGCTATTCGTACAGCAGTCAAAGCAGTATCTGTTAACGATGCTCCTCTCTTCAGGGACTTTGCAATTTTTGAGACAACATCTCGATTGAATGAGTAACGTCCCGTCGTCCACGACGAGAACATCCCATTCCCAACTTTCTCTTCGTCTTCATTCCGCCAGTTACAATTAAAGCAGCACTTTTTTCACCAATGCTAGCGTCTTTCGACTTGAAACGCTCCCAGGCTCTATCTTCCAATTCTTTATCGGCCTTGTGACGTTCTTCGAGAGATGAATGCTGTGAATAAGCGATATCGTGTCGTTTGCAAGCTGCGTCTAATGGGTTAATTCCTGGATCTCCACGTGCAAGACGTTTTTGTAGTTTTGTTCCGGGACCGCAGTACTGATAACCGGGAATATGCAGCTCAATTGGCAGTTTATTAATTAGAGAGTTAACGAGACCTCCTCCTTCAACGACCAACATTGGACTGATACCATGCAAGTGGTGACATCTATAATATATTGTCGTACATATGTACTACACTTGTCACACGATGAAGATCGTTCAGCAAGAGCAGACGCTACCAATTGATAATCTGGACATTGTCCAGAAAGTGACAGTCAGTAAACATGGTAAATTACTACCAAACTCGTTTAGAGCCATTATTTGCGGTCCAAGTGGATGTGGGAAAACGAATGTCATGCTATCTCTTCTATTCAATCCGAATGGCGCCAAGTTTAAAAATGTCTATGTTTATTCCAAATCCCTCTTTCAACCGAAATACCAACTACTGCAAGATGTAATAGCACAAGTTAAAGGTGTAGGATATTACCCGTTTAAAGACAACGAAGAAATTATTAGTCCCAGCGACGCTAAACCCCACTCTGTGTTTTTATTTGACGATGTTGCATGTGATGGTCAGCAAAAGATTCGCGAGTATTATTCCATGTGCAGACATAAAGATATCGATGCCGCTTATTTATGTCAAACATATTCAAAAATACCAAAGCAGCTAATTAGAGACAACTGTAACATGATTGTACTATTCAAGCAAGACGAGATAAATTTGAAGCATGTATTTGATGAGCACGTATCACCAGACATGTCATTTGATAAATTTAAAAAAATTTGTTCTGAATGTTGGTGTGATAGTTATGGTACTTTGGTAATTATAAAAGATTTTGCTCTCAACAATGGCCGATATCGCAAAGGATTTGATAAATATATAAAATTATAAGGTGATTGGTTAGTCGTTAACAACATGTCAGATGATGCGGTTGCCATTGCCCTTCGCAAGAAGAAAGTCGCCGAATTGGCTAGATCAATTCGCAAAAAATATTTGGCATTGAAATTAGGTCGAACAGAACAAGACGAGTCCCTAAATAAACTATTTAAACCACTCTCGAAGCCTCTCAAAGATATTGCACAATCATCAAAAACGTTACATCATGCTATCACTAACAAGTTTGAACAAGTTAAAAAAGAAGAGGTGAAAAAGGAGGACAAGGAGGAGGAGGAGGAGGAGAATGACGATGTATTTCTTGACGCACCTGATCAAGCGATACCTCATGAAAACATTATTCAAGAACCAATCTCTGACGAGATTTCGATGGATGCCGCCGACGAATATATGGATCAATATCTCCAATAAGTCACAAGTATATAAAAGAATATTTGAAAAAAGACGATAGAATTGATAAAAACTATGGTCCATTTTACGATTCTATTAGTGGTTGGATAATGGGAAAACGTCGAATAAACTTTGACAAACGCAATGGAGACATAATAATAATTCGAGAACGTAATTTAGAAGAACGTAGGTTAGGTGGTACGCCAGGTCTATATCAACTTTTATTTTATGCCAACCCCGACCAGTATAATGATGAGGATTTACAAAAGTACAAAACACTGTTGAAAAACACAGAGATTCATCTGGATACCTTGGGACGTCTTAAAGGTTCCAGCGGAGAAAAATACCATTCTATTATTAAACCTCTATTCAAACCATCTGATGCAGCAATGAAAAAGCATGCACCACCTGCAACTCGATCCAAAAAGAACTCGAACACAGAACGAAAAACAACAACACGATCATCTTCATCTACGGCCAAAGGAACGGGATTGGATGACTCACGATTAACATACAACACTGCACCCATGGAGTATATTTATTGGGATGATCCAAATGAGTTAGTTGAACGTCTTAAACTCTTGGTGGCTTCGAAAGACGCCGGCAACACATCTCTCGACAACGAAATCGTAGCCATCATCAATGAACTAAGAGAAGCCAATATAATAGAGTAACTGGGAATGTCATCATCATTTCCACTATGAGTGTCGACAAATTCGGACATCACTCTCGTTATAGTAGTAGTAGTAATGCCCAAAAGGTGGCGCGAGTCACATTTCCACATACGTCTGACGGAAATATTAATGCTGAAAATGTGAAAATATCCAATGTCAAGGATCCATCAGATAGTGGCGATGCTGCAACGAAAAAATACGTTGATGGACAAATCAATGAGTTGCGTAACCTTCACTATCCATTAATTCAAACACATGGTGTGCTATTGCAACAAAAAACTGATGACATACAGGATTTAGCTATTGGCCTTAACGATGTGAGAACGGGAGCTTCATAAAACTACAGTTCCACTTCTCGAGCAAAAATTGAAAAAATAATCAAAGATGATTTGAATGTACTGAAAAAGGATATGAATAAATACGTTGATGAACAAATTAATGGGTTGCGTAACCTGCACCATCCATTAATTCAAACACATGGTGTGCTGTTACAGCAAAAAACTAATGACATACAGGATTTAGCCATTGGCCTTAACGATGTGAGAAAGGAGCTTCATAAAACTACAGTTCCACTTCTCGAGCAAAAATTGAAAAAAATAATCAAAGATGATATGAATGCACTGAAAAAGGATACGGAGAACAATCTAAAATCTGCTGCAGAAACAGTTGCAAAGCATTCTATGTACGATATACAGATGGAACAGCGGATAAAACAAGTGGAACAATCATTAAAAAGCGTAGTAGATAGCATTCATTCATGGGATATAGACAAACGTCTTACGGTAGTTGAAGGTGCGTTAAAAAAATAATAATGTCTAAAGAACAGTTGATAAACGAATTGCATAAACCGGCACGAAAAAACTATCCTCGTCGACGAACAATAATCAAAGGAATCGATGACTTGTGGCAAATGGATTTGGCTGAAATGCGTCCTTATGCACATCAAAATAAAAATTACAAACTAATACTAGTTGTAATTGATTGCTTTTCAAAATTTGTGTGGACACGACCTCTAAAAACGAAGACTGGCGAGGAAATTACTCGGGCATTTTCGGATATTCTCGCACATACTCGACGACATCCGAAGAACCTACAATCTGATCAGGGAACCGAATTTTACAACAGAACATTTCAAAATTTAATGAAAAAACACGAGATTAATCATTACAGCACCTACACGATCAAAAAAGCAGCCATTTGCGAGCGAGTTATTAGAACGTTGAAAGCAAAGTTGTACAAGTATTTCAGTTTACATGGATCATACAAATGGTTAGATGCTCTACCCATAATCACCGAGGAATACAACAACACAAAACACAGTAAAACAGGATACAAACCGTCTCAGGTTAACAAATCCAACGAAAAAACTATTTTAAACAAAAGTTATACTTATTTAAAGATTGCAGGTCCACGAAAGTTTAAAGTTGGCGACATTGTACGTGTATCAAAGGCAAAACATTTCTTCGAAAAGGCATACACGCCCAATTGGACTACTGAATTATTTAGAATTGTACAAGTTAAGATAACAAATCCTATAACGTATTTGCTCGAAGACATGCAAGGTGCGCCGATTAGTGGCGGTTTTTACGAAGAAGAATTGCAGAAAACATCAAACCCTGACATATACCTTGTCGAAAAAGTACTCAGACGAAAAGGCAATAAGATGTACGTGAAATGGTTAGGAATGGACAGCAAACACAACAGCTGGATAAATAACTCGAATATAGTTTGAGGATCTATATTTCGATACGCCGCGTAGACATACATTTTTTGTGAAAAGACCGATAATTAACCACAAGAAGTGGGAGAAGACAATGGTATAAATGTAGGACAAACTACGATAATATGTTCAGTTTACATCCACCTCGTTAACGACGTTAGAAACACAGACACACACAGTAGTACCATGAGCTCTCAAGATAGCGGATACAACAGCCAACCTAATATTTTCGATGATGATGATGGCAGTGAATTTAGCATAGAATTTAACTACGATGAAGATAGTCAACAACCACCTAGTCCTGGCACCGAATTAGATCGAGTATTGGCTAAATATGAAGCAGCTGCCACAAACGAGCACTATTGTTTATTGGAAACTACATATCCAATCAGCAGCTCTCTCCACATAAAAATTGGTCTATCTCCAGCTCGAGATTTTCTACCATCCATCATTCTGTGCCAACGTGATGATTTTAGAAGAATCAGTTTAAGTATAAGCGAGTGGAACGTCATAATTGTGTGGTTAAAAGAAAAAATGAGTGACTTTTTCCATGCTACATATGCGGATGGGTATGTTCCAATCGAATTTATGAATGGTGATTTTTGCAAACTAAGACAATTGGTAAAAGACAATGTAAAGTTGCTGACCATTGAAAAATTTGGAGTCGACTATTATTTACGTGAAGATGACGCCTACCACATTTTAAACGCAAACTACAGAATACTGTACCATAGAGTGGCATTGTTACAGAGTTTACAATTCCAGAAATACTATATAAATATTTCAACTTTCATTAAACAAAATTTTTGTGCTAAAGACTCTGTACATGGACCAGTTACAGCCTTCGCAGCATATATCGATATTTGTCCAAACACTTTGTTAAGTTTAGCTCTAAAGGAATATGTATATTATTATGAACATAGACATGTAAATCATTTAACTGAATAAATATATAATTCATTAGATATGTTGTCTTTTATTCTATTATAAATAAAACCAAAAATGTAAGATTACACAAATTTATTATTAAAAATTAAATTATACAATTCTAAAATACTAGTTAAATCTACAATATACAAAAACTGTGAGATAAGTGATCTTTTCTCTTTTTTTTTTTTGTTCTTATGAGTAACCATATACTACAAGAAAAAGAAAATTATTTATAATAAATGTTAATCGACAAGATAATGTCCCCACGGAAGCGTATTAAATGATTTTGGTATTAAGTACCTCTTATCGTCATAAGGACTTAGAGCCGTTTTGGATTGCTCGATGCTAAATACAGAATGTTGGTATGATCGAATACACCTTTGGCTCGCGGTTTGAATTTTGAATTCTTTAAGACATTTTTCATAGTCTTCGTACGTAATTTTATTTCGAACAACGTTATATTTCACTCCTTTTGCCTTTTTTGTTATTCCCAAATTTCCCAAGTCACATTCAATTCTCTCTTTGTTTAGTTGTTTTCTTTCTAGGCGCTGTCTCTCTTTGTCCCTCTCGTCGTCAGTTATTTGCAGTTTAAATGTGTACATTTTTGATCGTAATCCAATAAAATGTGTAATTATTTTCCATTTGCCTCGTCCTTCATTAATCCGGGGATTTTTGTATTTAACCGTTCTATCTCATATGAGTTGTTTTCGGCATAGTCGGAGGTATCAAATTTATTTGGATGCGCTCTTATAACCTCTCTATATGCATCTGAACATTGCAATTCATAAATAAAGCTGTCGGTGTCCATGTACAACAATGAACAGTTGTTCTCTCCCATCGTTGGAAGCATAAAGTTGTAGTGAAAATCGTACATACATACTTTTGATATATCTAGGATTGCTGCGCCTATATACAGGGGTTTATTAAAGCATACTTCTGATTTTTTAAGTTCGATAGCTACCAAATTTTCGCTAAAGATCGTACGACTGTGAAATCGACTACTCGCAATCAAATTTCTGGCTCCGTACCTTCCATGCCATTTTTTACATAATTTTACAATACGATGACGTCTTTGGTTCTGTAAAGTTTTTCCGAACACCGCATTGTTCATTAGCTTGTAGAGATTTTTCTCAAAACTGTTGGTGGCTGCCGCCCGTAAATTTGTATTTAATTCGATATACGGTTGCAGCCACGCAGATTGATTAAATTTCAAAACTTTATGTATCTTTGTTAAAATTAACCCGTTGGCTAATGCCTGTTTAAGAGTTCTATAATGCATAATATATTTGGATTTGTGATATAAGGTTGGTATTAACTTTGGCAATTTTGAACCGGGCGGAATGCGGTGTTCGGCAGCAAATGGAAAATCTTTATGTTTGTCGTGTAATTCGCGTGGATACTCCAAGTCAACTTGGAAAAAATAGCCCTCCTTTGCATCATCCTGTATTGACATAATATCTATATGGCCTTCGGGAAGATTACCAACACCAAATTTGGTAACATCTTCGATCCACTTGAACCCTCCATATGGAAGCAATTGTAACATTGCCCATCCATACAGATTGTTCACATCTAAATAGAGGATGTACTTAGAGGGCCGTGTGGGATCATAAGACGAAATGTATTTGTTGTTGGCCTCAGAATATCTGTTGCTACAAACAGATATTCCACCTCTGATTGCTTTTTCCATAAACAAGATCATATCCACATCTTTTAGCAATTCTAATTTACATTGTGTGTATCTCAACATACAATCCCACGTGTATCCTGGCATGGTATAATACCATGCTGGATCTAATTTATATGTGTCTCGACATTTTTGTCGGAACTGTTCAAACACATCAGCCAGCAGCAGAATATCTGTTTTCAAATACAAATCGCTGTATTCTCCCAAATTTTTACAATTAAATTTCTTCCAAACATTTTGGGCATGAGCATACTTCGCTTCACTAATGTATTCATTATTTAACTTACTATAAAAATGGTTAATTGTGGGTAAAGACGTTTCATCCAATTTTTCCAAACTATCAATATAATCATAACAAAATACTCCTTTACAAGTTAACAAATTAAATGTATCATTATCTAATTGACTAAATTCTCTTTTCAAAATCTTCTTTTCGGATGTGTCTAAAAGAGATGCCAATTCATCGAGTGAAGCTCCCATAAATCTTAGAGAATCAATAAATCGTAATTTAATTTGATGTTCGTCAGATTGTAATGTAAAGGAAATGTATTTTTCTTTGTTTATGGGAAGTAAGCTCAAGTGCCATGCTTGCAAAGATCTATAATCATAAAATGCGAATCGTAGCCACTAAAATTATGAAATACGATTGGGACGACAAACAATTTTTTAAAGTTCAAATTACATGCTTGGTGCGCAAATCCCGTACTTGTCCCGTAAAATGATCGTGATCTACAACAACTGTATCTGTACCCAAAAAGCGTTTCTCACAAATATGGCAAACAGTTGCCCTATTTGTGTTGGGTTTTTCGACCATAGGTACAATTGTCTTTATTTTGGAATTTACAAATTTGGAAATTTCGGTCATTTCTTTTGCGAACCACTCCATGCAATTTTCACCTCTATAGCTATTAAAATAAGATAAACTATCATCGTACGCACATTTCAAATAATAACCTGCACTAAAAGGTACATGTTTCTGATATTTTGCTGTTTTACTCACTGAGACATTTGAATCTGTAAAATTATGTAATTGGCATTCAAAATCGGCATAAACTATAAACGGAGTTGTTTGTTTGTATGTAAAATTGCGAAAAGCCACATGGTCATATTTGGGAACAGTCATTTTACATTTATTCACATCTGAACACATTTCTTCATGCTCTGCTAGTTTGCTTTCACTGTGAAAATAGTTTAAGCAACGATCACAAATATATTTTTTCCATTTTGTTTTGTTTACCTGTGACCTCACTAATTTTCCTAAATCTTTAATCCAACAATAATGAAGGCGTATTTCAGTCTGATCATCATCTTCTGGAGGAGCATCGTAATCGTTTAACTTTGGGAAATATTTATCTTGTATAAGGAGCAAATTAACATGCTTTTCCATCTTTTGCGGTGTCAGTCTGGCTGGTACTACTTCATAAAATTGTTTGTCCTTAACTACGTTTAATTCTAATGCAAAAACATTGACTGATATGGCGTTTAATTTTTCAAATTTGGACATTTGGCTTAATGGCATTGGGCTTTCTAATTTGTCAGTTTGTAAAACAGTAGAATAATGTGGATATTTTGAAACTCGTTGTGGATGATCTTTTGCTGGATACAGAGCGCTAACAATTGACCAATAAAAACAAGCCTGATCGAAGTTATGCACATTAATGCACGCTCGTTTTTTCTGAATCTCTATTGGCAAATCAATGAACGATGAACCGTTTCCTATTTCTACTTTATTAATATTGACTTCTAATGAGATTACTTTAGACAGAGCAGCACCAGAATCTTTTTCTGCAAATTCAGACAGCTTTGTAAAAATTTTATCCTTAACATTTTCACTGAACCAAAGATGTAAATCGGTCGATGCGTCTATAATAGCATTTTTAGTGTTAAAATATTTTAAATCTAAACTTTCGCTATCACTTGATTTTTTAATGAATTCGCCGCAAAATGCAGTATTGACTTTAAGCATTCTATTTGTTTTTAAAATAATTTTAATTTTTCTACTAAAAATAATATAACAATCATTTAGGAACTGTGTTAAGTCCTTATGCACTAAATTAACTATAACTCCAGTTTTAATTCGACTAGCAAAACATGAAATGACATTTTCCCATTTAACTCTATTGCGTAATTTTGAATTAAGCCCCAACCCAACGTACTTATTATTGAAATTTAAAATAATTTGCCTAAAATGCTTAAAATGTCCTATGTAAGTTTGCACTTTTCTAACTGTTCCTACTGATAGTTTATTGTTTTTAATTACTTTACTACATCTAAAAATTTGACTATTTAACCGTCTTGTCCAAACTGTACGATCTCTTTCAGTGAATTTATCGAAAATTATTTTACTAAGCTTTTTAATAATGTGCATCAAATCATCAGACTGTTTAATCACTTGTTTTATATGCATGGCTACTCATAAGAACAAACAATAAGAAAAAATCACTTACCTTATTCAACTATCTTAAAGGATGCAAGGAGTCTGCTTTTTCCAATATCAACTTCCCCTTCGTATATCAGCGAATAGTTTCCGCTGTTGAGGTCCGTTATTGCTGCTTGGTAGGCTTTGGTTACCCGCTGTGGTAAGAAGACAACTTCAGCACCCAAATCCAGCAGAACTGTCTCCCCAAATTGTGTTGTTACCACCTTTGCACTGTGGATGGTAAATTTTTTTCCAATTTGTAGATCTTTAAGTTTTTTTATTGGCTTACGTTCTGCAACCAAGGATGTATTATTTAGTTTTGATAGATCCATCTACAATAATAATAAAAAAACTATAGTTTTTCCGCTTAACGTGAATGGAGAGATGCATTACATACTCGGCAATAGAGAAGAACCATATACTACAAGAAATCGAAATACGAACAGCGGAGAATACTTCTTATAAAAAATAGCAGACGTGAAATGTTTTACAACACCCACATCGATAAAAAGGACATAATAAATACAAAAACAGTATACATTTTTCATAAAATACTGCATGAAATACGAACAGAGAGATGTACAATTCTCATAAAATACAATGATAAAAAGGACATAATAAATACATAGAAAGACAAAAACCGCTTACCTTTATCAGATATATGTAAGTCACTGCACACCGTATTGACTACTGCGAACTTGTTGTTGTTGTAGTACGTTTGCGAAGCGAACTGTGACACCGTATGCGCTCCTCGGCCTTTTAAAGAACAGAACAGCATATCGCCCCACCCAAGCCCGAGTTGCGTCAACCTAATGTGCATACGGTACCATCAACTGATTCGTTTCATAGATAAGCAACGTGTGCTGTTCTAGAAATGCTAATATTTTTATATTTATTTTTATTTCTTCAACTAATATTTATGGTAATATAATAAATTGATATTGCGGTAAGGGAATTGTTGTTATCAATTTAGAATTTTGTTGATGTGGTTGCTGATATCTTCATACATTTTACAAAATGTAGCAACTGCGGTTTTCTTTCCGGTGTACTTGTTTTTCCAATGATTAAAATAAAATTTGTTATCACACTTGTTTACGTGTTTTGAACAACGCGGTGTATTGTTATCATGAGGCTTCATCCGGTTTGCTATCAAATGCACAATTTTAACATATTATTATTTAAAATATTTCTGTCTTAATATTTCAGTATATAATTCCGTTTTTGTGAATTTTGTATAAATAACTATAGTACAAATTTTTGGATATTAGTATAAATCAAGATGCTGGTCTGTTTACATGTCTTATTGTTGCTCTCTGTATCTGTGTGTGCAGAGAATAGCACTCTGGCGTATGCTAGTTCTTTTCTTAAACGTTTCGGATATCTAAATACATCAAATAATGCTCTTTCTAGTATAGATATGGCCCTAGTTGCTTTTCAGGAAAAATACAATCTTCCTGTGACTGGAACATTAAATAATGATACTATAAATATGATGATGAATAAGCCTCGATGTTCTGTTGGCGACAATAACTATGAGATTCGTTCGAAGTGGAATAAAACGACTTTACGCTGGTATTTCCCTCAGGCTATTAGTAATCCTGATTATATAAACCTTGCTGCAGAAGCTTTCGCTAGATGGGAGACAATATCTAATTTAAAGTTTAAACAAGTAATAATACCTACCCCGAGGCCTGATATTACTATAACTGTGGTACCAAATACTCATAATTTTCGAGCAAGTTGTCAAGGAACCTCTAAATGTTCATTTAATTTCGATGGTCCTGGAAAAGTGTTGGCTCACGCATACTTTCCAAGCGCACACGCAGAGTGTACCGAAATTCATCTTGATGTTAGTGAACGATGGTATGTAGGAAATGGCAGCGCTCCAATGGTGAAGTCAATTTTTTGGCTGTTCTAATGCATGAAATTGGCCATTCTCTCGGACTAGCACACAGTACTATTGATTCGTCTATTATGTATCCTTGGTATCAACAAGATGTACAACCTTTTGGCGATGATGATAAAAAGGCAATGAGTATTCTATATGGGCCAAAAACAACACCCTCTTACATACCACCAACAACACCAGTTCCGCACAACAAGAACCATATGTCGAAAACATCTACCATCAAACACAGGACCTCTTTGCCAACAACAACAACCACACCTGCCCTACAAAACATATTATGTCTAATTCCATATCCAGATTTCATGTTTTTAGCTACGTCTCCTCAGTTTCCAAATTATAGAATGTACGTTGGATATGGTCCATATATATGGAAATTTGATTTAAATGAGATGCGCCTTCCAAAACATCCCGAATTAATTACCGATTATCTCCCTAAAGAGCTGAGGTCTGCGCACGTTTCACATGTTTTTCAGAATTCCGAGGGACACTTAGTAACCATACGCAATAATCAGTATTACGCTGCATCTTTCCCCAATTTAAAAATTCAAAAACGTTTTATGTTTCCTTCTATACCTGCGAGAACCAAAATAAATGCATTATTTCAAACAAACAGCGGTCAAACGTATTTATTATACAATGATGATTCTTATATTGAATTTAATGAAGCTGGAGATGTCTTAAACCGTGGACCCATGAATTATCTCTTACCCGGACTACCGGATACAATAACATCAGCATTCCGCTATACTGATGGGTTTATTTACTTTTTT
Source organism: Diabrotica balteata (assembly GCA_918026665.1). NCBI lineage: Eukaryota > Metazoa > Arthropoda > Insecta > Coleoptera > Chrysomelidae > Diabrotica > Diabrotica balteata. The sequence goes on along the minus strand of OU898276.1, from coordinate 45,163,110 downwards.
CAGAACAACACCTATTATAAGTACAGCGAATACACACGTAAAGTTGTAGCAGCAGGAACGTTTAGCTGGGAACTTTTTGGGATACCCTGCCCCAACGACGGGCTATTAAAACAATTAAAAACTTTGTTAAACAAAATTGTAAATATATACGAATAAAAAATGCTCCGTTTATGATGTTGTTGTTTTATTTAAATTCCATTACTCTATATGTATGTTGACTGATGTCTTGCGTCGAATGACACATCATTTCACGTGACATTTCACGTTCTGCGTCAAATGTCACGTCCTACGTCGAATGACACGTCAATTCACGTGACATTTCACGTCCTGCGTCGAATGTCACGTTCTGTGAAAAATGTCACGTCATTTCACGTTCTGCGTCAAATGTCACATAAATGTCATGTCCTGCGTCGAATGTCACATAAATGTCACGTCCTGCGTCGAATGTCACGTCAATTCACGTGTCATTGTACGTTCTATGTCAAATGTCACATAAATGTCACGTCCTGCGTCAAATGTCACGTCCTACGTCGAATGTCACATCATTTCACGTGACATTTCACGTCCTGCGTCGAATGTCACGTTCTGTGACAAATGTCACGTCCTGCGTCAAATGTCACGTCCTACGTCGAATGTCACATCATTTCACGTGACATTTCACGTCCTGCGTCGAATGTCACGTTCTGTGACAAATGTCACGTCCTGCGTCGAATGTCACGTGACATCCAACGCTTTGACACCTCATACGTCACAATCCAACCAATAGCAACTAAGATACGTTTTAACGTCCATTTGGCAACGCCGCCATCTTTGTTTTTTGTCTCTTCGCCTTCTCCCCGTTCCAACGAGCCCTCGTACGTCACGATCGGACCAATAGAAACGAAGATACCCCATAATGACCTTTTGGCATGCTCCGATGCGCACGGCACATACCGCGTTCAACCCCATTTTTCATCCCCTTTCCAACGAGTCCTCGTACGCCCCGATCGGACCAATAGAAACGAAGATACCCCATAATGACCTTTTGGCATGCTCCGATGCGCACGGCACATACCGCGTTCAACCCCATTTTTCATCCCCTTTCCAACGAGTCCTCGTACGCCCCGATCGGACCAATAGAAACGAAGATACCCCATAATGACCTTTTGGCATGCTCCGATGCGCACGGCACATACTGCATTCAACCCCATTTTTCATCCCCTTTCCAACGAGCCCTCGTACGTCATCCTACGTTCAGCCGTTTGGAACTTACGACCGGGGGTTGCGATTTTAGGGGTTGCAATTTAGGGGTTGGTCTCAAAGCTGTGTACCCTATCTACTTGTAATGAATCCGGTCGAGGTGTCAATAGCGACTTTACCATTTAAAATATCTAGATATTGGATATCTAATCCGACCTCTATTTATTCCGATATCCAATTCCAATAGAATCATGGCTTCATCAATAATGTTTTTGAATATCACAAATATCTTTCAAAGTGGCCTGTTCATAAATGTTTTTAATGAGTGTAGTGTACCGTGAGTCTATTCGAGCATCCTTCAGGGCTGACAAAAAGGACCAAGTATGAATACTATCGAAAGCCTTGTGAAAGTCGATAAATGCCATATGTAAAGGTACATTATATTCTGTGGTTTTTTCTACTAGTGTTCTGATGGTTTGTAAGTGATCATTAGTACCAAACCCTTTTCTAAATACCGCCTGTTCAACCGGTTGATATATGAACAGGCCACATTCCACATCAATGAAGATGCGCCAATGAAGATGCGCGATCAAAATCAATGAAGACGAAAAAACTGAAAAAATGCGCCTTGATAAAGGTATTAGTGATACTATTTCACCAAAGTTTTTTACCTTAGCATTGGAAAATGTATTCAAACAGCTTGACTGGGAGGAAAAAGGTATAACATTGATGGTGTACGTTTGAGTCATTTGAGGTTTGCGGATGACATAGTATTATTTAGTACAGATATTAAGGAAATAATAAATACATAAAAGGATTATCAGAAAAACTTAAAAGGATAGGAAATAAATTCAACATTTCAACAACATTCATAACAACAAACACGTTGAGATCTATTTTGTCCAAAACCAAACCTAACAATGAACAAGAAAGGACAAAGAATTGCATTTATAAAATACCTTGTGAATGCGATCAGTTTTATTTAGGTGAATCATCAAGGCCATTAAATGTTAGAATAAGTGAACATCAATCTTATATTAAAAATAGAGAATTTGATAGATCTCAAATATGTAAACACGCATGGGATAATGAACATAGGGTTCAATGGAATAATTCAAATATAGTCCTAAAAGAAACGGATGGTAAAAAAAGAAAAATCAAAGAAGCGGCTCTAATTATGCTAAATGAGGCCAATTGTGTCGCAAATTCCTCGGCAGAATGTAGTAGGATCTGGTTACCAATATTAAAAGAGGAAGTTATTAATAAGAAAATACCAGTATTAGTAAGTCAGTAACATATAGAGGATACATCATTTATGTTTTTAAATTACGTAACATATAAAATCAGAATTTTTGATGTTTGTTGAAGGTAAACTAAATTCACGAACAAATACTTACAATGTCGGGATAGTATTATGAGGTTTTTTTCCTGGTTTTTTCCCTCATAATTTACTATGGAATCACTAACAGGAGAATTTTACTGTCATCATGTCATGTGTTTGTCTTTTTAAAGACGAATTAGATGCTATGATTTTTTTCTGACGGATATTCTCAAGTTAAAGTTGATTTCATGTAATCGAATGAACTATCTTATAAGTAAAGTCGTCCCAGGAGCGCAACTCAACAATATTGGCAATATCATTTTAAAGTCGTCTACTTTAAAATGCCATAATGTATGTCTGAATTGTCAATATAAATGAGTCAGATAAAATTAAATAATTAGAAGAATTTTTTCACTATGTAACAAAAAACAAAATTTGTTTAATTTAATGTTTGTATTTTGAGAACGATTTCCGAATTGGAAATTGAAACGTCAATAAACGTATTTTTATCTTTAATTGTGGCTTATTCCCAGTTATAAATAATAATTAATTTACAATGCCACAAGAAAATAGCTTCAGAACAATATAAAGATATTAAGGAACTGGAGCAAATGTTGAAGGAATTAAACCAGCAGTCAAATAAAATAGGTCTCAAAATGAACCTTCACAAAACAAAAATAATGAGTAATTTACAAACTAATCTTGTTATTGACAACGTCAGTCTTGAAAATGTAGACCACTATATATATCTTGGACATACCATTAAAATCGGCAAAGAAAATCAAATAGCCGAAATAAAAAGACGCATACAACTGTCTTGGGGAGCTTTCGGCAAATTAAGCTTTATTTTGAAGAATAAAGATATACCAATGTGTCTAAAACGTACAGTTTATGACAAATGTATCTTGCCTGTAACTACATATGGACTGGAGACCATGGCCTTCGCAAAGAAAACCTTAGAGCAGCTCGGTACAACCCAAAGAGCAATGGAGAGGGCCATGCTAGGGATTAGATTGAGAAACAGGATTCGAAATAATGTCATTCGTGAAAGAACAAAAATTACGGATGTCTCAGAACGTATTGCAAGGCTCAAGTTGCAATGGGTCGGACACGTTGCCCGAGATAATCCCGAAAAATGGACACAAAGATTAACAAACTGGAGACCAAAAGAGAACAGGCAAGGAGTAGGCAGACCGCAGAAGAGGTGGACAGACGATATCAAACAAGTCGCGGGCAAGCAGTGGATGAGAATTGCCAAAAGTAGAAATCGATGGAAGCAAATGGAAGAGGGATTGGACAGAACTTTGAAGATCTTTCAATCCCTATAATGACCTCTTGTGAGCCAATGTACATTTTATCCCAAATGATTAATTTGCATACCTGTAAAATCTTAAATAGGGAAATAACGGGCATTAATATTAAAAAAAAAGAATCAAACATACTGCTGGATAAAAACGGCAAAATAATTAAAGACGTCGGTAAAAGGTTTAAAAGATGGCAAGAATATATTCAAGAGCTATTTAAAGATGAACCGACTCAGATACTACTAGATCAGGAAAAGTGAGACAACGGCCCAGACATAATAGAAGATGAGGTATTAGAGGCGATAAAGCGAACAAAGAACAAGGCAACAAGTTCTGACGAAATACCTGTATACATAATGCGGCTAATAGAAGAACGGCAAATTGGAATATTGGTCATTTTATTCGATTTATTTATTGATCGATTTATTCAATACAATATACAGTACATGAATTATTCCCAGAGATTGGCTGATGTCAACATTCATAACACTACCAAAAAAAAAACCAAATGCAAACAAATTCCAAGACCACCGAATAATAAGTTTAATGAGTCATACGCTCAAAATATTTTTGAAGAATACACAACAAACTTGAACAGGACATAAGTGACACTCAATTTGGATTTAAAAATGCACTGGGAACGAGGAAAACCTGATCGCTATGAATGTACTTGTGCAAGTGCAAAGGTGCATGGATGTTAATCAGCCAGTATATATGTGTTTTTGGATTACAACAAAGCCTTTGATAAGGTCAGACTTAACCGTCTTATCGAATTAATTGAAAAGAAAAACTTAGATATGAGAGACATTAGAATCAGTAGCATTATATTATAATCTATTAATATCTATAATATATATTATAATCAGATCGCTGTGGTAAAAGAGAACAACGTATTTTCAAATGAAATACAGATTAAGAAGGGCATCAGGCAGGGCTGTGTCCTGTCTCCTACTTTGTTCAATTTGTATTCAGAAGAAATAATCCAGGAAACACTAGAAGAAATAACTACGGGAATAAAAGTAAATGGCCGACAAATCAATAATATACGGTTTGCTGACGACACTATTTTATTCGTGAAATGTCTTGAGGATTTACAACAAATGGTTGACAGAGTGGTAGAAGTCAGTGAAGTAAACGGACTGTCCCTAAAGACAAAAAAGACACAATTTATGGTAATTACAAAAGCACAACAGTGCCAAGAAAACATAACAATACATGGAGAATAAATTAAAAAAGTTGAAAAATATAAATATCTGGGTACAATAATTAACGAAAATAATGAAGAAGAGATTAAGGCAAGAATAGGACAATCAAGAAATTCTTTCAAAAAACTGAAAAAAGTACTCTGCAGCAGGGACATTTCAATTTCTTTAAAGATAAAACTTCTGAGATGCTATGTGTTCTCCGTATTATTTTATGGGTCGGAGGCTTGGACATTAAAGAAAGATGTTTCCGACAGATTAGGAATAAGTTGGAACTATATTAAGAATAAGTTGGATGGATAGAGTCACGAATGTCGAAGTGATGAGAAGAATGGGAAAAGATAAAAATGTTTTAAAGAAAATTAGAGTCAGAAAACTGCAATATCTGGGACATGTCATGAGGGGCCAGCGTTATAACTTGTTGCAATTAATAATGCAAGAAAGAATATAGGGTAGAAGGAGTTGCGGAAGAAGACGCATCTCCTGGTTAAACAAACGCTTTAAGAGCTTGGTTTAACTTCACTGCTGCTGACCTCTTTAGAGTAGCGGTATCGAAAGTGCGAATTGCCATGATGATCCCAGATGGCACATAAAGAAGAAGAAAATCTTTAATAAAGTGGCAGATATTCCAGATCAACTCAACGCTATTTGGGTTTCTGACTTATTGCTGAACTTAAAATCCTCGTAACAATATTTATGTTGTTAATTATTCCTTTAAGAAAAGATAACATTTTAACGTTGTCGTTGGTAATCATTCAGCTCATTGTCAAAGTCGTTGTCCATTCACCAGGTGAACAGCAAAATTAACTACAGTGGGATGACGTTTGGGTATGGAAAATAAAGAGATTTTACAAACCGCCTCATTGACATAATATCTCCCTATCCGATATGTTGAATTTTCATCGTCGTTTTTTTTTTGGAGCCACAATACCAAATACAGCTAAGTCTTTAGGTAAATCTATCAATAGTGACATTTATTTTGTTAATCACAGCTTCCTTTTTTGATAATAGTATGGCGCCATCTATTTATATTCCGTTTTAAAATGACCGCTACAGCTCTTTACCACGGTTCGTAGACTTACTACGGTTGCCTCTTCCGACTGGGGTGGGGATGCTTGAGTTACGTCACAGGAGTACACAAGAATACAAAACCCATTTATTCGCGATTGAAACTGAATGTAGAGGGCAGGTCGATTGCAGTGTCATGGCCGATATAAATGGTATAAACAAAAACAAACATAACATTCGAATATTTACCATTGCTTTTCCATGTTTAGTTTGGTTTAAGACGAGTTATTTGTATCATTTAATAATGGAAATTAACCTTAATGATATCTTTGAGTATTGTGGTAAAGCAAAGAGTCCATTGGTTGAAGGGGAAGCAGTTTTCAAGTGATGAATTCCTAAATTTTAACTTTAATGTTTCGAACTGGCTTGTGTATTGATGACGATGAATCCTATTTTGTGTATACCTGGGAACCCAGAATATAATATTCTGTGTAATGTTTGCCTTAACGTATATATGCATTATTATACCTTATGTTTTTAATATGTTAATTTTTATTTTATACTATTTTTTGACATATGTAAGTACTTTATTGTATATTAACATAAATAAATAACTTTAACTTGGCTTTATTGTAAAATAGTTCATTTGATTACATGAAATATGAAATCAACCTACTTTATTTATAAAACATTTTTGTTTTGATACATCCATCCAATCACAGGGCTGAATGTTAAGATTCAAATTACGTCACAGGAGTACAATCCGGCTTAACGTTCATTGGTTAGGCGGAAGAGGCAACCGTAGTAAGTCTAGGAACCGTGGCTCTTTACTTATCAAATATAGATATTGGTATTATACTAATGTCCGGCCATCTTAGAAAGAAATGTCATTTGATTACTTCAAATATTGTTTCTAAATTCTCATGATCATTTCATCATTAATTGGCGATTCGTCTTTAGTCTGGTGATAAAATCCCTATCTATCTTATTTTAGTAAAGTCGGTAAAAGTACACACATCTGTTAATTGCCTTCTAGCGATCACTTATTTATCTCTGGGTATTTAAAAACTTTCCGTATTTTATTTAACATTCTCAATTTCTTTATTTTGTATTCAAACTAAAAAGATCTTTTAATATTATTTTTGTCAACCATAGTTGTCTTTTTTTATCTTAAGTACCTTGTATATTTCAGGTGTCCATAATTCTTGTTCTTGTTTTTTAACCCTAATGCTTCATGTGGTGATTGATGAATTGCATGTTTTACTATGTTATAATCTTGTTCTATATTATCAATCAGAAAGTTCCAGAGCTAGTCCTTATTGGTACAAAATGTTAATACTTTTATCTTGTAAAGTGTACAAAAACCATTAGTTTGTGATTAATGATTGCCTACTGTTGTGTATCTGGTTGGTTGCTAGATGAATGCCCGATCGACAATTTGGACTTCTTTTCATCCCTGCGTCCTGTATATTGAAAAAACTGTTTCTGTCGGATAATAACCAAGTCTATAATAATTGCTGGTTAAGCGATAGTCTCTCTCAAGTGAGTCTTGTAGCAAAAAAACATGACTACAGTAATTTTTTACACATTCTTACACACATTTTTATTACTGAGTCTCTAGACGGAAGTAATGAAATAAGGAAAGAATGTTAAATAATTCTTTTCATTGACAGTTGTATAGATTTAAAAACAGTAACGGCTTTTATCGTTTTGTCCTACATCGACAAAAACTATTCGACAGTTATGACCGTTTTTTCGTAAAACGGTTAAATATTTTAAATAAAATATAAATAATGAAAATGGTTGAATTGCAGCAGAAACATATTCGCAGCTGAAAAAAAACGGCCAAGGAGATTGGACTTGAAATAAATACACAGAAGACAAAAATACTAACACAGACGCGGACAAAGCGAACAAGAAATCAAATCAAAGTAGAGGATGACATTGAAACAGTGAAGAGTTTTACTTATCTGGGAGTCGAAATGAATACGGAGGGAACAGAAGAGGCCAAAATTCAGAAGAGAATAATGAAGGGAAATAAAGCCTATTTTTCCCTGATTAACATATTCCGCTCCAAGACGGTACATCGAAAATCGAAACTTAAGGTCTATAAAACTATCATCAGACCGATAGTATGCTATGGATGCGAGACATGGGTTTTGACAGAAAGCACTAAACGAAGATTAGAGGTTTTCGAGAGAAAAATCCTAAGGAAGATCTTTGGACCCATCACTCAAAATGGGATGTGGAGATCTAGATATAACCATGAACTCTACCAACTGTTCAAAGAAGCACCTATTGCAGAGTTCGCTAGAGTACAAAGGCTTCGATGGGCTGGTCATGTGGTACGGATGGATGCCGACAGATTGCCGAGAAAGGCCTTGGATGGTAAAATGCAGGGCAGAAGACCAAAGGGAAGACCACGTAATAGATGGGAGAATGAAGTCACAGCAGATGCGCACAACTTATTGAACGTCAGGGCTTGGAGACGAGTGGCGCGGGATCGCCTTTGTTGAAGGCAGAAGTTACAGGAGGCCAAGGCTCAATTTGGGCTGTAGCGCCATTGGAAGAAGAAGAAGAAAATGGTTGAAAATGTTAGTAAAGTTTATATTCCAGATTATCTCTATTTGACCATATAATTGTGCTTATTCTGTCTCTACAACTGAGTGGATCCTGACTAAATAAGAGGGAATTTCCAAATTTGAAGGCAAAGAAGGTATGTAGGGTAAAAATACAGCTTCCAATAACGAAATAATAAAAATTTATTGCTGTTATCTTGACCAATAGATGAAATAGTGAAAAATCTTTGCCCCGTATTGCTATCCGTTAACTTGTTATGGACAGGGATTATCTAGACGGCGTTATGCATCACTAGACAAAAATTGATTTTGAGATATTTGACTTCAAAGTTTTCACTCTAATAAAATTTAGTATAACATGTTACAATATTCGTAATTTTTTGTTTTCGAAGACAGTTTTTTATATTTTCTATAAAAGCGAAATAATAACTTGCTAATGTTAAAGAAAAATGAAAAAAAAAGGCTTTTTGTCGACTTACAATTTTCGCCACATTGTATAATTGTGTTATACATCAATAGACCATCGACATGGAGGTCATTTGGTCTAGTCATGCGTAACTAAAATATCACTTTTATTGAATGATTAGTAGGCCACAAGCTATTTTTTCTTTTTGGGTATGACAATAAAAGTCGTTGTTTAGAATATTTTGTAGTACTTAAGAAATTAATCAAAAATGGAAAAAAAGTTGAACTCAGTGTTAACACTAGGTACAATTTTCTGAATATTATGAAAATAGTATAAAAACATTACTCATCTTGTATGCCAAATTCTAAGTCTCCGTCAAATCAGTCAATGTCATCTTCTACTGTATTGTTACTGAAAAAGGAGCGATACAGAAGTTTTGCATCATTTGGTAAGAGCTGCATTAAAGATCTTAAGTCTTAAGCTTAGGCACAGAAAGTGGCTTGTCTGTGGGCCAAAGAGAAATCGAGTGGTTACTTAGAAATTGCATTGCAACAGGCCGTTGTTTTTGAAGTTTCTTGTGAAGATCTACTTTAACTTCACTAGTGTTAAAATCAGTTTTCATAATAATACTCAGTGGTTTATCCTTTCTTATTTCAATTTCTCTTGTTTTAAGCAAGCTTACTTACTTTACCGTTCTCTATGTCTGATTTACGATTTGTAATCATAGTTTCCATCTTTTTTGTTACAACGAATTCTTCTTTTTTTATTTTGGGAACTACTAGTGATTAAAAAGCTTAAAAATAATAAATCACCAGGAATTAATCAAATTTGCAGTGAGCTCTACAAGAATGGTGGCGATGCCCTACTACAGACACTGCATAGTCTTTTACTTCTTATTTGGCATAATGAGACCATGCCTTGTGAATGGTCTCAAGGCGTGCTATGCCCGTTACATAAAAAAGGTGACCAGCTCCAGTGTGACAACTATAGAGGTATAACCCTGTTAACAACTGCTTACAAAATACTAGCAAATATTCTCTACGAAAGGCTGCAAGTTTACACAGTGGGCATAGTTGGTAAATATCAAGCTGGATTTACTCCAGAAAAATCAACAATTGACCAGATTCATTCAATTAGACAGATTCTCGAGAAAACATTAGAATTCAATATTGAAACCCATCACCTATTTGTCGACTTCAAGGTCGCATACGACAGTGTCAAGAGAACAGTGCTATACCAATCAATGCATGAGTTTGGTATACCAGAGAAAACTTATCCGACTAACGAGAATGACAATGTCTAACTTAGAAGCCACTGTTAGAATACAGAGAGAGAATTCTAGATCCTTTAAGATAAAGGATGGACTCAGACAAGGGGATGCTCTGGCTTGCCTCCTATTTAATATTGCCTTAGAAAAGGCAGTCTGAGATACACGAATTAGGGATGGCGGTACTATTTACAATTGATCGATACAAGTCTTAGCATATGCTGATAACATTGACATAATAGGGCGTAGCAAGCGAGATGTTGAGCAATATCTCCTAAAATTGGCTCTAGTCATCAACGAAGACAAAACCAAGTACATGTTGGTTACAAAAGATCTGATAGCAAATGAGGAACGAGAAACAGTCTTTGGAAGTCATACCTTTGGACGTGTTGACAACTTCACATACCTTGGGTCGCTATTGACTGCTACCAATAAAACAAGCGAAGAAATCAGAAGACAAATAAATCTTACAAATAGGACATACTATGGACTTCAAAAGTATTTCCGCTCAATAAACATTCAAAGAAGAACTAAAATTATTATATACAAAACATTGCTGAGGCCAGTCCTCACATATGGAGCAGAAACATGGACTCTAACGCAGAAAGATGAAAGACTTTTGGGAACATTTGAGCGTAAACTACTCCGCAAAATATTTGGAGCTATAAACGACCAAGGGCAGTGGCGCAGAAGATTTAATTTTGAATTGTATCAGCTCTTTGATCTTCAGATGTCATAACGTTTTTTTAAAGTGCACAATTTTTTCTTTTATAACTTGCTTAATCTTTCGTTATCTGCGCATTTTATAATTTCTAATTCCAAACAATCACATCTACTACAAGTATCTTGTTTCAACTTTTTTCTTTGAAGAATAAATCGTGTTAAAAATATTTTTTGGTAAATCGAAAATTTAACAGGATCATTGTATGCTTCTTCAATATACAATTCTTACATTTTAGTTAATGTTATGTCTTCTGTTAGATATTCTCTTTCTGTGTTAGCTCTTCTGTAATGTAAGTTTTCTTTGGGAATTTCGTTATGTGCTCAATTACTTTTTGTATACGATTATCGTTAATTTTATTATGCCCTCCACATTAACCTCGACAATCTCGAACACCCATTGGACGTTTCATAGCTTTCAATGTTGCATCGACTTTGCAACTTGATATTCTTAAGGTCTGTAAAAAAAAGGTTTACACACTGCCACAACGGGTATTGTGTATACCCTTGTAGTATTTCTTTTATTACTGATTTTTGTTCTTTATTGGGACTTCGGAAATATTTGAACAAATTACAACTCTCTGAGCTTCATTAGATTCAACATTGTAAAACTTATCAAATTCTTTTTTGGCATTATCCACACCAATCTTGTCCAAACAAGAACACTTATAAAGATACATACGGAACTGTTTTAATTCTTTACATATATTTCTCTGGGTGAAGTAACTGTTGTTTTGAATACAACTTTTTTTTTCTTGATACGCGACTTTGATTTAAGTACTTTGTATTGTCCCTTTTTTATCTTCCCATGGGCGAATAGTTTTTTATCACTTCACTGTTTAATGCTTTTTTTTTCTTTTTTGTTTCTGCTGAGAAATAATGTTACTTCTTGTTTCTCTTTTAGAAGTTGAAGGCGTCTGCAGTGATTCTGTTTGTGCATCTTCTGTAGAAAAATTTAAGCAATAACTGCCACTACTTCTTAACCTAAACGCCTCAACAGGTTAATGTAAGCAACGTTCATGTACGTATGTTGCCAAATATTCGATTTAAAATTATTAAAACGCTTGCAAGAGGCGCTTCTAGCTTGCAAGAGGTCTACTGATGCAAAACTATTACACAAAATTAGTCGCTTGGTCTAGTCAGAGAATAATAAACAATCTCAGATGGGAGAAGGGCCACTCTCAGATGCCGCCTTTGAAGTTTTTCAGCACGCGCGCCATGTTTTAGGAGGACACAAACATATGATTTGTAAGGTTATGCAATTGTTTACATTTATGTTTAATTATATTATATTTATGTTATTATATTTAAAACTGTTAATATAATTGTATAGTATGTCTATAATTGCCGTAAGTCAAATAAACCTGGTTTTTTTCCATGCACACCACATTAACAACACTGGTTCCCTTTAAAATCCTCGTAAAACATGGCGGAACGTCTGCGCGAAGGAGATGCGCGGACTTAATTTTCCGTGGAGAGTGGGCATTCTGTTTGTTTATTATTTTGTGGTCTAGTGATGCAAAATTCAAAATCCAGAATAAGAAGAAATTTACTTGGTCTTTTTAAATATATCTGATTTTTCCGTTACTAATAGATTAATGTGATTTATTCTGTAGATAGTTTATACTATTTCCCACCAGAAAGCGCCATAATCCACAATTTGGGAAAGTGGCGCTTGGTCTAGTGATGCATAATGCCGTCCATCGTCTTTCTAACACAGTTTTTTATGTTTTCTCTAAATACGAAATAGTAACCTGCTAATGCTAAAGAAAAAGGGAAAAAAATAAAAAGGCGTTTGGTCGACTTACAATTTTCGGCACATTGTGTCATTGCGTTATGCCTCAATAGACCAAGCGACATGGAGGTCGTTTGGTCTAGTGATGCGTAACTGAAATATCACTTTTAAGGAGTGAATAATAGCCCACAAGATAGTTTTTGTTTTTGGATATGGCAATAAAAGTCGTTGTTTTGAACATTTTATATTACTTAAGAAATTAATCAAAAATATAAAAAAACTTAACTATAAAAAAACTTGAACTAAGTGTTAATAATACTACTTTCCGAATATTGTGATATTATTAAATAAACATTAATCATTTTGCACCTCAAAGTCTAACTCTCCATCAAATCCGTCAATGTCATCTTCAACTGTATTATTACTGAACAGGGAGCGGTACAGAGGTTTTGCATCATTTGGTATTAGATGCAATAAAGATCTTAAGTCGTTAAGCTTAGGGACAGAAAGTGGCTTGCCTGTGGGCCAAAGTGAAATCAAGTGGTTACTTAGGGATTGCATTGCAACGGGCCTCTTTGAAGTTTCTTATGCAGATCTACTTCAATTTCACTAATATTAAAATCCCTTTTCATAAAAATACTCAGTGGTTTATCCTTTCTTATTTCAATTTGCCTCGTTTTAAGCCAGCTTACCTTACTGTTTTCTGTGTTTGATTTACGGTTTGTAATCATATTTTCCAACTTCTTCGTTCCAACGAAGTCTTCTTTTATCATTCTGTGAACTACTAATGGGTTCTTTTTACGAGACTTCTTCATAACGTTTAGGTAATCATCAACGGTATATAAACGTTGTTGAAATTTTAGGGCACTTTCAATATCTCCAAAATCACTATCATTGGGTTAAAAGCTATGACCAGGAAAGAGATAGCGTAATGTAATTTTTTCAATGGGGGGATGGGTTTCTAAAATCGTTTTTAGAATCAAAACTATTTTGATGTTGCGGTTTTGGCCGCCACAAGAGTCTGACCACAAAATTACATGTTTTGCAGAAGTAACATTTTCTTCAATATGTTTCTTAATACAACTGCCTACTTCCTGGGCTCCCCTCCAGCTTCCCGTTCTAGCCAAACATAACAATGACCTTTGTTATCCTTGCCGCTGTGGATAACAAGGTTGTAAACACTGTTGTAGACAATTATCGTAAACACGGTTGTAAACAAGGTTGTATAATTGACGCTTATAATATACGATATTTGTTGGGATTTTCGAAAGGGGAAGAGTTTTTTCTAAATCAAAACAAAAGGTCTCCACTTCTGGTTTATCGTTACTCATCTCCATGTCTAGCTTTCTTCTAGATTGTACATTTTCCGCTTCTTCTAAATGCACATTTTTGTCTGCCTTTAACTTGCTTAATAATAATTGTTCGTTATCTGAGCAATTTTTAATTTCTAATTCTAAACAATCACATCTATTACAGGTATCTTTTTAACTTTTTTCTTTGAAGATTGAATCGTGTTAAAATTATTTTTTTGTAAAATGTAAAATTAACATGATCATTGTGTTCTTCTTCAAGACACAACTCATACATTTTATTTAAAGTTGTGTCTTCTGTTAGGTATTCCCTTTCTGTGTTAGCTCTTCTGTAATGTGACTTGTACTTGGGGAATTTCATTATGTGCTCAATTACTTTTTGCACACGATTTTCGTTAATTTTATTATGACCTCCACTTTGACCATGACAATCTCGAACACCCATTGGATGTTTGATAGCTTTCAATGCCGAATTGACTTTGCAGCTTGATATTCGCAAGGTCTGTAAAAAGAAAGGTTTACACACTGTCACAGTAGATATTTTGTATATCCTGGTAGTATTTCTCGTGTTACTTGTTTTTGCTCTTTTATGCTTTATTGGAACTTCGGAAATATTTGAACAAATTATAGCCCTCTGGGCATCATGATATTCATCATTGTAAAACTTATCAAATTCTTTTTTGGCATTATCCATACCAATGTTTTCCAAACATTTACACTTACAAAGATACATACGGAACTGTTTTGATTGTTTACATGCATTTCTCTGCGTTACGTAACTCCTGTTTTGAATACAGCTTTTTTTCTTGATTCACGACTTTGATTAACATACTTACGTTTTCTCCCTTTTCTTGGTCTTCCCTTCGGCGAATTCGCTTTTGTAATAATACTGTTTAATGCGATTTCCTCTTCTGGATTTTGCTCCTGCTGAGGAATAATATTACTTGTGTCTCCTGAAGTTGAAGGCATCTGAAGTGATTGATTGTGGAAATCGGCTTCTGATTCTGGTAGTTCAACCCCCGGAACTTGAATGGTATTTTCAATACAAATTTCATTGTCAGGACTTTTCTCATTATTTAATGGCACATTATCTAATTCCCAAGTAACGGCACAAGTTCTATAAGGTTAACGCTATCATCTGGTGCTAATGGATGTGTTTCAGTCTGCAAAAAAATACAAACATTACAATAAAACTAGATCAAAATATTTACCAAATTATAATCAAGAAATATTCATCAAATTAGGGGCCGTTTGCTTATTTGCAGTTATTTCGGCAACACTGTATTACAAACTAAGCAAAAGTACTACAAAATAAATCCACATTAAGTAGCTGATATAAATTTAATTTAACAACACATATTTAGATATTTACATAGATGAAAATTCTAACTTTGTCACAAAAAACTGATAAAATTTTGGAACAGATATACGATCAGTATACCATAATATTTATAAATATTTATTTTATTTGCTTACCTGCACATCTTCTAGTTTATGTGATACCATCGCTCTGGCAATTATTTGTCTTGTTCTTGATTTAAAATTGTCCATATTTAATTGTACTTCTAACAATAATTATATTTAAAAAATTCAAGTAAAAACTGCCCCTACTTAACCTAAACGCCTCAACAAGTTGTTGTCAGCAACGCAGATGTACGTAAACGTATATTGCCAAAATATTCGATTTACGATCATTGAAACTCATGGCTTTGGCGCTTGGTCTACTAATGCAAAACTAATACACAAAATTTGTCGCTTGGTCTAGTCATGCAAAATTTGAAATCCACAATAAGTAGAAAGGCGCTTGGTCTTTTTAAATATTACTGGTTAACCGTTACTATTGTACTAATGGCATTTATTTTATATATAGTTTATGCTATTTCTCACCAGAAAGTGCCATAATTCACAATTTGAGAAAATGGCGCTTGGTCTAGTGATGCATAACTCCGTCCAATTATTAGACAGTACAGTAAGTACTATATATTCCTTGTCCGCTCGTTTATTGTACAACTATCTTAATAAACATTTTTTTTTTCTACAACATATGTAAATATTCCGTTTTATTTAGGCTTAAATAAAAACTGTCATTCCCAAAGTAAGTTATTTTCCTAGCGTTTAAAGGAAAAACTTTATTAAGTATGACATTAAAGTAGTAGTTGTACTGTAAATGTTGTGAGCTTCTCGGAGTGCCAATGAAATAAATGTAAACGACCTGCGGGGTTTACAATTAGCTTGGCATTTTAATGAACTTTTCAGGTAAAAAACGAGCCAGTTTAGTAAATTGAATGTGCCTCGGGGATGGTTATAAATCATATAACAATCTTAACAATCTGCTAAAGAAGCCATCTAGATTATTTCACGAACGGTGTCGCATTTGTTTTAATGCGGAGTTTACAAATTTTCCATTATCAGGGGTTTCTTTGTTAGTAAGGAAATAAAATATATATGTGTTGTTTATTGTTTTGTTTCTTGTGTATAGGTTTGTATATGAAACTGGTGAATGATATAAGGAAACGAAAAATGAATATATTGATCCTCTTAGTCTCACAGTTTTCCTATGTCTTCTTACTTTTGATAGTTAATAATTCAATTATTCGTTTTATTTTTAATTTGTACCTTTTAAATAATTTATTGTAGGTATGTTTACTATCTAGCATCGTCTATTTGAATAGATTATCAAAATTAAATTAGAAAACAACACAGTTTTAAATTATCACTAAGGGCATATGCAATCTTTTGGTTTTGGTATGCTGGGTATTCGATAGTTACATGTTTCACTGATAATAAAGTGTTGCACTTTGTACATATCGAAGCAAACTCCTTGTTAAAGATATGGTCGTGTAGAGTATGTCCTCTTCGGAGTCAGTTAATGATGACTTGGTCTTTTTTTACTTGGTTAGGTAAGTATGGTTCCTACTTGTTCTACTTTGAGTTTAATGATGATGTAGTCCCCAGTAGTCTGCCACGTTGTATAGATGTTTTCTATGTGATCAATCCAAATTATTTGATTTACGATAATATTTTGGTCTTTTATTGCATGAATTATCAGGGAGTCCACTTGTTCCTTACCACTGATTTCTATGTGGAACGTTACCCACTAAAGGAAATATCTTTATAATGAGTTTGTAGATAAGATAATTCTTCTTTAATCGTTATCACTTTAAACGTGTTCAAAGACAAACGAATTCCATCCAGAGCAAGGTGTCAGACAAGGATGTATACTGTCCCATCAATTATTTAATATAAATGGGAAGCATGTTATGAGCAGAGTAAGCATCAAGAAAGATTATCTCAATAAATAGCCAAAAAATTAACAACCCGTGTTTTGCTGATGACACAGCACTTCTTCCATATAGTAAAGCAGAGTTATTTGATCTCATACATACGACCATTTATCTCAAACATATCAAAGAAACAAAGATCATGATAGTGGATAGACTACATAGCAATCATCTAATCTATACATAACCACACTTGATCGGTTAGAGGTTGTGAGCTCATACTTATATCTGGGATCATTAATCACAAACACAGGGAGCGACCACAGAACATATAATTCGATTTTAAATGAGCTAAAAGTCAGCAAACGGCTCTCTAGCAAAGTGCATTTCCAACAATTAAGCTGTAGTGTCGAAGGGATTTTTTGCCCCATTAAAACATTTTTAAGGAGAAAAATAAAAAAGAGGAGTATCATTATTGTATACCACCAGATTCCAAGATTAGGATGTTGGAAAAATCAGCATATCTTAACAATGATATTTAACAATGACAATAATAGAATGGTTGCAAACAAATTTTTTGCCAAGAAAGACTGCAAGTAAACCATCCCATATGACCATTCTAGATCTACTAGAATTTGCAGACCAAAACGAAATAATTTTATTTTCTTTACCATCCCACAGAATATCTTACCTACAGCCACTGAACCGTGATTTTTTTTAAGTCACTTAAAAGCAACTTTTATGCTAAATGCCGGTTCATGGTACAGAAAAACAAAAACAGGGTTCTAAAATGCTTTCAGTTCAGTAAACTCTTATGTCGAGCAATGGGAAGCTCAGCAACTGTCCAAAATGCGGCTTCTGCATTTAAATCCTCGGGGATCTATCCGTTTAATCCGTTAATAATCCCCTAATATGCCTTCTGAATCTCCTCAACCAGGTTCTTCTGAAAATAACGATTAAATTACGTTACACGGGAGCCCAAACAAGTCATCAATTACTCATGAAGGTATAACTCCCGGTAAGGCTCTTGATAAGGTAACACGCGTGTCTGTATTGTCAGTAGCAGTAAAGAGTGTTCGTAAAAAAATAACTCGAGAGATTACTGATAAAGTTTTATTAAAAGGAAGAAGGATGCACTGATTAAAAAAGCTCAAAATTAACAAAAAACAAAAAAGTAAAAGAAAGCCAAGGAGATCGTCACTATGTAATATAAAGATGATGTTACTCTAAATGACACTAGTAGTGATAAAAACATGAGTAATATTAAAAATTAGTGCGTTTAGTGCAAGGAGAAGTATCGCCAAACAAGTAAAAAAGATGACTGGTAACAATGTACTTTTTGTAGGCGCTGGTTACATGAAACTTGTACTGGCTTCGCTTATCTCTTCAACAAGTGTGGAAAGTATCTTGCTATTCAAAAGAAAAAGGTTTAGCTTGGTCCATATTTCCTACTCCTAGTGGTCTAACTCGTATCCCCAGTGGTGCAGAGATAAACGAATGACATACCAATGCATTATATTTTTTTAGATTTAAGAATTATTATTTTTAATTTGAACTTATACCAAAACAAAGATATACCAATATATTGGTAATTGTACTAATACGCAATTTTGGCAGGTGGTAGTCCTCTGAGTGTTATATCTCTTAAATATGCATATAAAATGTTTACATATATTTTTGTCGTATTTGGCAGTGTAGAATAATTATTCAAACTCCTGGATTTCCGTTAAATCTGGATATTGAAAATTTTCGTCTCCATATAATTCTGAGTAATTGTATAATTTCTTCAACCTAACATTTTTCTTAATCGCCAAAGTTCACTATATCCTCGATATTTGACAAATTATCAGCCAAGTCTTATAACATTGTGCCTGTCAAATATTTTTTAGAATTTTTATACCAAGGATTTGTTTCATCAATACTTTACTAAACTACCTCTTAGATCTTAGACAACCTTTTAATATTTTTACTAAATAAAAGTAATAAAAAAAATAAAATTCAAAACTGATTTTACTTACATCGTTGGGCGTGCAGTGGCACAGAATGATGTAAATTCAACACCTATTACTTTAAGGTTTTACTGACAAATAAATAAACAATTTATCGGCGCGATATGTGCGTCGTAAGTAGCTTAATATGGTCATTTGAGAATAGCAGGACGGACAAGTTGATGTAACTAATATTACCTTACGGAATCTGGAAATTAGTAAAAAGCATACCGGACCACCAATATTACTAGATGAAGCCATCTATGCCATTAAAAACACAACAGTTGGCAAATCCACTGGACCGTATGATGTGCCCGTATATGCTGAAATAATAAAAATCATTTAGGAAGATATTTATATAATGGTTAAATCTAATCTCTCAAACTGTCACAATCCCCAGACAATGGCTGCAGTCAACCAATACTCAAAAATCAAGTGGAACAACGTACTCACATAGAAAAATAGATTTATTGAATCACACACTCAAAACAGTTTTGAAAATAATACACAGCAGAATTGTTAAAACTCTTGAACATAACATTAGTGGCACACAAATTGTCTTTGGAAATTATATGGCCACAAGTAAGGATGCAGAAGGCAACGGGGAACCACTGCATTAAAGACTCTTAGAGTACCCCCAGTAAAGTCATGAATGGCAAATGACAAGTAGAGTAAACAGACTTACTGATTATGGAGCACGGAATCCAAGATCCGGCAGGAGAGGAATAACTGTAAATCACAGGGCCTCCCAGGTCGTAAACCAGAGAAATCCCTGTGGAGTTAAGACATTGAAAATAGCAACCTGGAATGTCAGAAGTTTATATGCAAGTGGTAAATTAGCGAACGTACTGCTTGAAATGGAAAACCTCCAGATTGATGTTTTAGGTATAAGTGACGTACAGTGGCCAGGTTTAGGCAAACAAATTACAAATAATGGAACCATGTATTATTCAGGTAACAAGTCAATCATCGCTATGGTGTTGCTATCTTAGTTGCAAAAAAGGTCAATTAATCTGTGATAAGTTTTACTGCTTATTCTGATAGGATCTTATCAATACAACTACAGTCTAAAAAAGGTATAGTTAATTTTATTCAAGTTTATGCTCCTACGGCAGATAAAGATGACGACGATATCGAACTGTTTTATCATGATTTGGAACAAGTCTTAAAATCAATGAAGAAACATAACACTACAATAGTAATGGGCGACTTCAATGCCAAAGTTGGCCAGGGAAGAATGGATGGATATGTGGGGGAATATGGTCTAAGAAATAGAAATGAACGTGGTGACCGTTTAATACAATTTTGCCAGACGGAAGAATTTGTAATAGCTAATACACTTTTTAAGCTACCAAAAAGAAGACTGTATGCATGGAAATCTCCCGGTGATACAACGAATAGAATAATCCGAAATCAAATTGACTTTGTCCTTATTAGACAAAGATTTCGTAATTCTATACTGTCTGCCAAAACTTACCCTGGAGCAGACATCGGTTCAGACCATAACCCCATAGTAGTCACATTACGAACCAAATTAAAACTGGTTAAAAAAACCCACACAAAGTAGAATTGATAATAAGAGATTAAGGAAACCACAAACAAAGGAACAAACTGTAAAAACTCTTACTGAAAATCTACGTAATGCCCAAGAACTGAATAAAAGTAGCTATAACATTGATCAGAAATGGGAAAATATAAAAATAGCAATAATTAAAACAGCAAATGAAAACTTAAAACCAAAGAATAGAAAACATAAAGATTGGATGACTGAAGAAATACTACTATTAATGAATGAAAAAAAATCATTCAAAACAAAAAATCCAATTAAATATAATGAAACTGATCGATTAATAAAAAAGAGAATAAAAGAAGCTAAGGAGAGAATGTTACATGAGCAGTGCCAAGAACTAGAAGAAATTGAGAAAAAATATGACTTTTTTAACATGCATAAAAGAATTAGAGAATCAATAGAAATGAGAAAAACACTTCAAAATAGGCAACTAAGAGATGAAAGGGGTGCACTTGTAACAGATATAAAGCAAAAAATGCAGAGATGGACACAATATATAGCACAACTTTTTGAAGACAAAGAGAGAACAGAAGTACCAAAAGAATTTAAGGATGATACTGGGCCTGACATTATACGAGAAGAAATTGAATATGCAATGAAACAAGCTAAAGGTGGTAAATCTCCCGGACATGATGAAGTTACTATCGAATTACTTAAAATTGTGAATACTGAATCTATTGATCTTCTTTTGGATCTATTCAATACCATATATAGAACAGGTATAATACCTAAAGAATGGCTCCAATCAACATTCATACTGCTTCCCAAAAAAGCCAATGCAAAGGAGTGCAATGAACATCGCACCATAGCCTTAATGAGTCATGTCTTGAAATTGTTTTTAAA
Source organism: Diabrotica balteata (assembly GCA_918026665.1). Lineage (NCBI taxonomy): Eukaryota > Metazoa > Arthropoda > Insecta > Coleoptera > Chrysomelidae > Diabrotica > Diabrotica balteata. The sequence continues at coordinate 45,141,457 of OU898276.1, read as the reverse complement.
AGTAATTCACAATAGAATACATAAGAAATTAGACGAAGGCATAAGTAAAACACAAATGAGATTTAGGAAAGGACTGAAAACACGAGATGCACTGTTTGCAGTAAGTGTTCTTTCGCAGAGATGCTTAGATATTAATCAGGAAGTATATGCCTGTTTCATTGATTTTGAGAAGGCATTTGACAGAGTGCAGCATAACCGAAATTTTATTAAATAAAAACATAGACAGTAGAGACATTAGAATCACCTGTAACCTCTATTGGAATTAAACAGCAAAAGTGAAAGTTGAAAACGAACTGACCAAGGATATCCATATTCGCCGTGGGATTCGCCAAGGGTGTATTTTATCACCCTTGTTATTCAATTTATACAGTGAAGCCATCTCAGAATTAGCGCTTGCCGAGATCAGTGAGGGCCTTATAATAAAAGGTGAGCCACTTAATAACATAAGATATGCTGACGACACCGTCCATCTGGCAGGAACACTAGAAGAACTGCAACACCTTGCTGAACAACTAAATATATATTGCAACGATTATGGACTAAAAATCAATTTGAAGAAAACCAAGTTCATGGTATTTACAAAAGCACAAAACATCAAAGTTAAGCTAGTACTAGATAATACAGAAATTGAACAAATATCTTCGTACAAATACCTTGGAGCATGGATCACAGAAGCTACTGATCAGACAAAAGAAATAAGATGCCGCATTGAAATTGCGCGGTCAACTTTTAGTAGAATAAGAAAACCTTTTTGTAATCGCGATATCAATATATCGCTCCGGATAAGAATGGTTCGATGTTATATTTTCTCTACCCTTTTGTATTGAGTTGCATCTTGGACACTTAAAAAATCCAACATTAAAACCTAGAAGCATTCCAAATGTGGTGTTACCGACGTATTTTGAAAATATCATGGATGGATCGCAAAACAAACGAACAAGTTCTCGAACAACTAGGAAAACAATGCGAAGTTTTAAATTCCATAAAAATCAGGAAATTAGAATACTTGGGGCACATCATGAGAGGTGAAAAGTACGAACTACTAAGGAATATAATGCAGGGTAAAATCAAAGGTAGAAGAAGCGTAGGAAGACGTAAAATCTCGTGGCTACGCAAACTCCGTGAATGGTTTGGATGCAGTTCAGTTGAACTATTCAGGCGAGTAACCAATAAAATTATAATTGCCAGAATGATTTCCAATCTCCGATAGGAGTGGAACTTGAAGAAGAAGAATGGTCACAAGAGATGCTTCGTTTAGCTTGAATATGCTGTACCAGAAGTGCATGGACATAAATCAGGGCATATTATAGTATAAGTATAGGTAATTTTACTACCTTTGTAAAGGTAATTTTACTTTACTTAATTTATTAACAATCCGGAAGAGGTTCTAGTTTATATACTTGATTTCTTCATGCAACTTTCTTAATTTAAACTTAATTTCATACACAGTTTTTTGTGTTTTATTCTATTTATTTTGAAACCTTTCATATCTATATTCGATATATCTAGCTTATCATATTTGAAAGGTTCATTGATTAGCTTTGTTTGTATTAGGACTCCGATGGCTTAAACAGAATATTAAAGAACTTGAAAAAGTTAACTGTTATTTAAGATCGAAAAATTGTAAACGTTTATTTACCATGTTCTGTTGTATAATATACCTCATAAAATGACTATTAAACATTATCGAAACTATAAATTTCATATAAAACTAAAGCATAAAACGTGGAACCTACCAACATTTCAAGTGACGATAGGTTTAAACCGTAATTTTACGAGACTGATTTCTATTTTATAGATCTACTGATTAATGACGATCTTTAAGAGTTTAATTTCCTTCTGGTTCCTTGACCGCATTATTAGATTTTAAACCGGGTACTATATTGACTGTTTGTTCATTTGCTTTAATTATTTTTCAAAGGAACAGAAGAAAAAATAGAAGAACTATACCATAGCATTAATCAAGTCATGAAAAGGTTAAAAAAGCAAGATCTAACAATTATCATGGGTGATTTCAACGCCAAAGTTGGAGCCAGCAAAACATTATCTGCAGTTGGACCATTGCATTGTTGTTGGACCAGTTGATTGGTACGAGGGAAGCTTTATTTAGCGTGCAGATCTTGTTTCAGAAATGTAGAGATGTCAGTTGTAATGTTTTTGCATGCCTGATTGACTATAAGAAGGCTTTCGATAGACTCAGGCATGAACAAATGATGGAAGTGCTGAAGAGGACAGGGATTGATGGAAGTAAAAATTATAGCTAATCTGTATTGGAATCAATCAGCGGTACTCCGAATAGATGGAGAATATACAGAATAGGTCAAAATCTTAAGAGGAGTGAGACAACCAAATGAGAATTGAACGTTTCTCACAATACAATTTCTTGGGAACTATAATCAATGAGTCGTGAGACAATACCCAAGAGATTAAATGTCGCATCGGAAAGGCCAAAAGTGCATTCTTGGCTATGAGCTCTGTGTTCAAAAAGCCATGATCTTACCCTGAAAACAAAAATAAATCTCCTTAATTGTTATGTGTACTCAGTACTTCTGTATGGAATAGAAACGTGGACATTGAAGGCGGAAACTCTATCAAAACTTCAGGCGTTTGAATTATGGTTATACAGAAGAATCCTGAAGATACCATGAACAGACAAAGTCATCAATGAAAAAGCACTGCAGAGGATGAACACAACCGCGGATTTGGTCAACATTGTAAAAAGCCGTAAGCTAGAGTATTTGGGATATATAATGAGAAATCAAGGCAGATACGAGCTACTCCAATGCATTTTGCAGGGTAAAATTGAAGGAAAAAGAGCCCTAGGATGAAGAAGAATATCCTGGCTTGCTAACCTGAGAGCATGGCATAGAAAGACCTCAACACAGCTATTTCGTATAGCAACCAACAAACTCATCATAGCCAGAATGATCGCCAACGTTTGGAACGGAGAAGAACCCTAAGAAGAAACAGATTTTTCAAATATCTTAACCATTATCGAATGACGACTGTAAGTATCAATTTCTGTAGTGTTTGTCTAAGCTCTTGTATAGACTATTTAACGAGAAGCATTTTATTCTTTTTGGATTTGTTTTTCGTTCGATCTTTCGCTGCGTAACATATGTATCCTCCTCTTTGACCAATATGTTCTAGAGCATTCCTCGTTTTACACTGACTAATATAATCGTTTATTTCTTGTGTTTTTTTTTTATGAAAGATGGTTTATTGTAACTTCTATTCATTTTATGGTGTATATATAATATATATGTAAGTACTTTGAATATGTTATGAGAGCAGACATAGAAAATATGGAAATACTTATTAAAGAAAAGGTAAAAGGCCGAAATTCACGAGGAAGATCTTCAACAAGATAAATCGATCACATTACAGGCATATACAAAAGACCTATGCCTTTTGCATATGCAACAACAAGGAAAAATGTATTAAATAGATGGGTGGAATACTTTAACCAGCGATTTAATGTAGAGGAAAAAGAAGAAAACCTGGAAGACGAAAGAGATGAGGTAAGGTGAACAGACGAGGGGGAAAAGGAATCACCACAATTCTTGAAGTTAAAGATTCAGTTAAAAAACTTCTTCTTCTTCTTCAGGTGCCATCTCCGCTACGGAGGTTGGCAATCATCATAGCTATCTTAATTTTTGAGGCAGTAGCTCTAAATAGTTGTTTTGAGCTGCATCCAAACCATTCTCTCAGGTTCTTCAGCCATGAAATTCGTCTTCTTCCGATGCTTCTTCTGCCATCTATTTTTCCTTGCATTATGAGTCGCAGGATGCCATACTTATCGCCCCGCATCACATGTCCGAGATACTGTAGCTTTCTTTCTTTAATTGTAAGTTCAATTTCCTTCTCTTTGCCTATTCTTCTCAGTATTTCATTGTTTGTAACAAAAAAAACTAAGTCAGAAACAAATCACCCGGAATAGAAGCTTCCTTCAGCTCCTAGCTGAAGAAGGTGCGACGATACCATATTGGCATTCTTCTTCTTCTCGTGCCACTCCTAGCGGAGATTGGAAATCATCATGGCCACTGCGACTTTGTTAGCAGCGCGCCTAAAAAGTTCAATGTGCTCCAAGTATTCCATAATGGCATTACAGCAGCTTATAAAAAAAATATGGACACAGAAATCCCCTCTCAATGATTGAAATATTGAAATATTTGCACCATTGACAAAAAAAAAGATATCTTTAAATGTTCTAACCAGAGAGGAATTACACTTCTAAATGCAGAGTATAAAATATTTCTTTACAGTACTATGTCAGCGTATGGCACCATATTGAAACCCTAAAACAAATTTTAGAAAAAACACTGGAATATGGCATTAATCCTCATGACACGTTTATAGACTACCAAGCAGCCTACGACTTCATGAATAGAAGAGAAATGTTTTAAGCAATAAAAAAGCTAGAAATACCAAATCAAATAATAAATTTAACAAAACTAACTCTTGAAAAAGCTGAATGTAGAGTACGAATTCAAAGGGAACTGTCTGAAACAAATAACATGCTGCGCCAGGAAGACTCTCTCTCTCTCTCTCTCCTGTATACTGTTCAATCTGGCTCTAAAAAAAGTTATACGTATGTCACAAATTGCAACCATTGGTTTAATATATAATAAATCAGTGCAAATTCTTGTCTATGCTAATGATATTGTTGATAGAATGGAAAACGCTATACGAGAGGCATAAGTAACATTAAAATAATCAGCAATAAAAATGTGTTTAATAATAAACACCAACAAAACAATGTATATGAAAATAAGCACACAACTACAAATCCTACGACCACTTGTTATAGAAAACGACGTCATCGAAGCAGTGAATGAATTTGTATACCTGGGACCGCTCCTTAACACTGAAAATAATATTACTGCAGAGATAAACTGCAAAATTTGCACGGTCAACATATGCTATGTTGGGATCAATCTTCTCCTTAAATCCACAATTATATCGAGAAATACAAAAATAAATCTCTACTACATAATAACACGCCCAGTACTAACCTAGAGTTACAGTTACAGTAGAACGACAATGGAGTGTGGAGAAGACTATAAAACTTCGAACTTTATAGAATATACCAGGAACCAGATATCGTAAAACATCCTTGATAACATCGATCAAGACATGAGAAATATGGGAATACGTGCTTGGCGGAAGAAGGCAATGGATAGAGACGACTGGAAAAAAATTGAATGAGTTTTAATCATTCACACTAATTATTTCCAAAATACATGTTTCAGTTCAATCTAATATAAAATAAATTTATTTATAATAGACTAGGTATAATAGATTTAGGTTAATAAACACTCAATGGTAAGGTGAAGTGTGTGAACAGACTTTTCTTTTCTACACCAACGCAGGTCTCACCAGACGCTTGTGTATCTTGCCTTTCAGTCTTTTGTCTATTTTTTTTTGATCCCAAACTACCAGCCTTTATTCTGTAGATAATAAATTAATCTAGTGCCCCACTTCTTGTGACGTATTTAAATTGTCCTATTCGTCCTAGTTTTTCTCTAAGCAATTCGACATCCCTAACCATTCCTATAAGACACACAGTTTGGATTCATGAAAGGCGTAGGTACAAGAGATGCACTGTTTAGTCTACAAGTATTATTTCAAAGATGCAGAGATATGACTTGCGATATTTACACCTGCTTTGTGGACTACCAAAAAGGATTTGATACAGTTCAACACCAAAAAATGATGGATATTCTAACAAAAGCCCAAATGGATGATAAAGATCGGCGTAAAATTTATACTGGAACCAATCAGCCACAATAAGAACGAATTTTGGAGGTGAACCAACGCAAATGATCCAGATTCTACGAGGCGTTAGACAAGGCTGTATACTTTCACCTATATTATTTAATCTATATTCAGAGGAAATATTTAGTGAAGCCTTGGAAAAATGCGAACATGGAATACTTCTAAATGGAGAACGCCTAAACAACATCCGTTATGCAGACGACACCGTTATTTTTGCAGACAGTTTGAACAGTTTACAGCAACTAATAAACAAAGTAAATGAAGTAAGTGAAAGATTTGGACTTCAAGTAAATATAGCAAAAACTAAATTTATGATCATCAGCAAAAATAAAGTTAGAGACGCTCAACTACTTATCAATAATACACCAGTGGACCGAGTAAAACAGTATAACTATCTTGGAACAACAGTAAATGAACAAGGGGATCACTCACAGGAAATAAAATGTAGAATAGAGAAGGCTAGGAGTGCATTCAATAACATGGCCAAACTCTTTAAAAGCCACAATCTTAATCTGGAGATAAATGTAAGGCTCCTACGATGTTATATCTTCTCAATATTGTATTACGGAGTTGAATCCTGGACACTAACTGAAGCAATGGAGAAAAAACTTGAAGCCTTCGAGATGTGGCTATACAGGCGAATTCTAAGGATATCATGGACAGACAAGATAACCAACGAGACCGTATTACGAAGAGTGGGCAAAGAAAGAGAGGTGATGTATACCATTAAAAGGAGAAAGTTGGAATATCTCGGACATATAATGAGAAACAGCACTAAATACAGATTACTGAAGGTAATCCTACAGGGTAAAGTATTCGGAAAGCGAGGAATTGGGAGAAGGAGAATATCATGGTTGAAGAACCTGAGGAAATGGTTCTCCACAACAACAACGAATCTATTTAAAGCATCAGTCAATAAAATAATTATAGCCAGAATGATTGCCAATATTCGGAACGAATAGGCACTGAAAGAAGAAGAAGAACCATTCCTGCCCCTTCGACCTCATATACTCTATTTTCGGTCTGCTAACCTTAAGTCCTCCTTCTTCAGTAGCCCTTCTCAAATCCTCCAACTTCTCCAATATTTATTTGCTTTTATCTATTATCGTTATCATCCACAAAGAGGATTGGCCAAGAAGTCCCCTCCCTTACCTTCTCTATCATCACATCCATAACATAATTACACACTCCTCTCAATACATATACTCTGTTTTAGGCTTGCTAACCTTAAGTCCTCCTTCTTCAATAGCCCTTCTCAAATCCTCCAACTTCTCTCCAATCCTCTCCAATATTTCTTTGGTCTTCTCCATTAACACGTTATCATCCACACAGAATATTGGCCAATAAGCTCCCTCCCTTACCTTCTCTGTCAGAACATCCATAACACGATTACACAGGTATTGACTTAAAGAAGTCCTTCCTTTGGTGTACGGTCCCTAATACATATCCTTCACGAGCCTTACGTACTTCTCGGAAACCCATTTCTCTCTCATACATCTTCATACCTCATGTCTAGAAACTGTGTTGTACGTTTTCTTAGGATCTATAAATACCAAATGTAACTCTCTTTTCTTCTCGCCGTATTTTTTCTGTGAACTGTCCCAAGGCAAACAAGGTATCAGTTGTGCTCCTTCCTGGCATAAACCCAAACTGTTTTTATCCTATGATGTCTCTCTTCTTAACCTTCGCTTCAAAGTTATCTCCCAAATTTTTGTTGTGTCTAACATTAACTTTATTCCTCATTCGTTCTTATAGTTCTGAATATCCCCTTTATCTTTATACAGTGGTACCACACTCCCCCTAACATTGGGCATGGAGTGAGATACAAAATGCCTTTATTACCTTTATTATTTTATTACTTTATTACTGATATATCCAACCTATCATTTGCCACACATATTAGTACCTTTTTCTCATAGCGACTTTCAAACCTACTTAGGTGAGTATTTAATCAGGTTGTACTGTCTTGCACTTCTTAATCCCATTTAAAGCCTCGACAACTTCATCTCTCATTATACCCCGTATAACATTCGCATTTAGAGTCCCATGTCCTCTGTTTCTGCTCTAGTATTTTCCTTTTAGCAATGTCCTAAAATACTTTTACCTCTTTATTTCTTCAGTGTAACCTCCGAAATTAGTTATCATGAAGTCTAGGTAGAAAAACTGGTGATACACTTGATTTGTTTTAGACTACTGCTATCCTTGTTTTCTATTCTAAATATTTGTTAAGAACAATCATTTTCAGTTCGGAGTTTACAATAACAATATTTTTTGTACCATCTTTATATCTCAACTTAAAAATACTTTCAATGCCTTTTAGTATTATTTATTCGTCATGAAGAACTTACACCAAAAATACATATTTAAACAAACATTTTTGATTTACAAGTTTTTTAGATAATTTAATTTTTGACTACTTAAGTATTAATTAAAATTATTTAAGAAGGCAAAAAGATTTTCCAATCTAATTACAGAAAGAACTATATTCAGAAAATCGCACATTTACCAAAAATTATAGGAAAAGTACTACCTTAGAAGGTAGTAAAATGTTTCTTATTTTCTCAGTAGATTTGTTGTAACGAAAACTTGCGGTTTACTATTATATACATTGATACGAAATGTAATATTTTTAATTTATTTTAATTAATTTATGCCATGTATATCCTTATAATCTTCACCTATCCCAACCTATACAAGAAATATTTAAAGCATTATCATCATTTACATTCCAGGTTCACTCTCTAATGGAAAACTATTAACATCTATGCACATTTGCAGATGGCGGTCATCTTTTACCACAAATTTATGGTCCTTAAGGGTGTTAAACCTCATTAAGCACTTACTCGTGTCGATCCTCTTATCGGTTCGATAGGAAATAGAACATAAAAAGGATGAACCTATTGTGACAGTGGTCTCACCTTAGACAATTCAAAACCTTGTCGTCTTTCTCAATTTAAGGGTGTAACCCAATTTTATGGATTGTTAATTAGAGGTTCAGAATTTACATATTGATGTACTTAAATTTTTTTATTCGTACCACTTTTGTTAAGATATCCATAAAAAAGATTTGTGGTGATTTACAAAAATTTAGGTATATTACATTTAAACTTATAACTATTTTCTAACTATTATTATTATTATTAGATTTTCTTTTAGCGGTACGTATTCACTTGACTATCAAAATCTTCAAAAAACACTTGTAATGTACCTACCTACTCACATGTAAGATAATTAAAGTATCTATGTATTTCTATATAGTTTTTAGTCACCTGGTATATGTTATTTACAATTATGAAAAGTTCTCATGTATAATCACTAATAATTATTTGCTGTTAGAAATCAGAATCAATACTCTTCATAAATATTTTCCTATTTAGAATAAATAAGTTTCGCTAGTTTATTCGCCTAATACTTCGTATCTATGGAATAATAATAATTTATTTCTCTTATTTCTTTGTTCGATAAGCTATCCGTATTTGCTATTTTAATATTAATATTTGAGTCCAATCTCTTGTACTCAAATCCATCCAGAAACATCGTTAAATAATTGTAGATAACAGAACTTATAAATTCATAGTTTTAAGAAATAACAGGCAGTGTAATTTTCATCCTCTAATATAATAAATTTATACATGTCAATATATTCTGTTTAATTCCAAAACAAAGAGTTAGTCCGGAGAAGAAATAAACGCATAGTATTCCATAACAAAATTTGGTGTCAGAACGTGGGATATTAGTAGCAGAGTTCCTCTGATTGCTGATAGAAGGAGAGCTGAGGAATTTTTGAATTGACTTGTTTCCTTCGAGGAATCATTCAAAAAAACTGTCAGTGTGGAAAAATCGCCACTACAACTAATTACATTGGGGTCCAGTACATCCAGTTCGAAATCCAGTTCCAGTCATAACCCAATTGTAGTTCCATCGGAAGTAGAGGTGAACCCGTGGAATAATAGACTATGCGACCAACAACAATATTCTACTTGTAAGTACATTCTATCTTAAATTCTGTCTCATATTTTAAAAATCTTGTAAACGTATGTCTACTTTATATCCTGATATAAGTAACTTATTTGACGAACAAATACCTTCTCCCGACTCAAATTCTCTTTCAAATTCTTCTACTTCTAATTCAAATAAAATGTCAGTATCAATTGAAATAGCTGAAAAACTTCTCATTAGATTTGATGGTACAAAATCAAAATTATACGAATTCATAGACAATTGTGATAAAGCATACAATTTAGTAAATCCGCAATCCAAACCCATCTTATTAGCCATTATAGAAACTAAATTAACCGATAAAGCTAGGGCCATAACTAGAAACAGAACATTTGACGAATGGAAAGATTTAAAAGACTTCTTATTAGATGCTTATTCTGAACGCCGAACTGAAGGTCAGTGGCAATTGGAATTACATTCCTTACGTCAGATGCCCAGTGAAAATGTAATGTCATTTGCAAATAAAGTTGAAAATTGCTATATAAAATTAATAAATACACTTGATCCAGACTTATCTCCAGATGCAAGAAATGCATGTACTAAACTCTTAAAAACTCAAGCACTAAATGTCTTTATTAGAGGATTAAACAAAGACCTCTCTATTTTAATCAAAGCCCGAAATCCAGATTCCTTAGAAAGAGCTGTTGCTATAGCAATTGCCGAAGAACAAGAACAGTTATCAAGACAAGAAATTTTCAAACCATTCTGTAATATTTGCAAACGAAATAACCATTCCTCAAATAACTGTCGATATAAAAACAATTCAGATAGAAATGTTAGATATCTTCAAAATTCTAGTTTTCAAAACCCAAAATATCCTAATTCAAATCTTCAAAGGTCAAATTCTCAAAATCAAAATTATAAACCTTCAAATTCAAATTCCAATTCTGATTTTCCTCCAAACTTAAGAAAAGAGTATACCAACACTTCCCAACGTTTTTGCAGATACTGCAAAAAACCAGGTCACGTTATAGAAGAATGTAGAAAACGCGAATTTAACAATAAAAACAAAAATCCAACAAATTCTTTAAACTTCCAGAATCCTCGACAACCAACGGTCGATTCTCGAGGAGTTCGTTCAGTTCAGGCCGTATCACAACCATCAACTTCTCAGTCACTTCCTATGTAGATTTACCCTTAGTAAATAATTCTAATCCATCCTCTTGCAAGTTTCTAATCGATACAGGCGCAGATATTTCTTTAATTAAATATTCAAAAATACTAAACATTCCAAAAATTTATTCTAAGTCTATTACTCTACGAGGCATTGATAAAAATGTCTTAAATCCAAATAAAACTATATGTAGTTGTAACGTAAATTTCAAGATAAAAGATTTTGTCCAAACTCATGTTTTCTATGTCGTAGAAGACGATTTTCCTCTTCATTTCGACGGTATATTAGGTAGCGATTTTTTTGAAATAAATAAATGCCAAATTGATTATAAAGAAAATAAATTAAACTTTAAAAATTGTTCTATTCCAATTGAATATATAAAATCTCCATTAAACAATGACAATGACGAATTTCTGAGAGATCAAAATATCGAGACAAGTTCTAATATCGATGAAATATTTCCTTATGATGCTAAATCCATAGAGGATCATTCTTATTTAGAAACCAATGATATCCAAATAACCTTAAGTAGTGAAGAACTACTATCCAATCCAATTCAATCTAAATCTAACTCTAAATCCAAAGAAAATTCAAGTCCAAAATGTGTAAAATCCACTGAGATATGCACAAATAAAACTTGTAACTCTTCACGAAATCATAAATCAAAATCCTGTTCAAAAGAAAAATCCTGTTCAGACGATCTTATACTAAATCAAAACTCTAATTCTAACTCAAGAAGTAATAAAACTATTCTATCCGCAAGAACTGAAACAATTGTTCAAATTAAAGTAATAAATAATGAATTAAGCGAAGGATTATGTCCCGAACGCGAAATCTTTAAAGGTGTATTTTTATGTCCTAGTGTTGTTAAAGTAAAAAATGATTTCTTTTTAACCTCAATCGTAAACACTACTGAAACGGATGTTGAATTAAACGATATTCAAGTAGCAATAGAAAAAATTCCAAATTTACAAAACAATGCAAATATACGAAAAATGTCTTCTTATAAAGATAATACGAATTCTAACAGAATTGCTAAATTAAAAAATGCCTTGAGAACAGATCATTTAAATAGTGAAGAAAAATCATCTTTAATTTCTATTTGCAAGGAGTACAATCATATCTTTTATCTGGAAGGAGATCAACTTACCAGTACAAATGCCATAACTTGCAAAATTCCTTTAAATTCTAATGTACCTATTAGCACTAAATCATACAGGTATCCTGAAGTACACAAACATGAAGTCGAAACTCAAATAAAAGGTATGCTAGATCAAGGTATTATTGAAGAATCAACTTCGCCATGGAATTCGCCCCTTTGGGTTGTGCCAAAAAAGGCCGATGCTTCAGCAAAGAAGAAATGGCGAATTGTTATAGACTATCGACGACTAAATGATATTACTATAGGAGATTCATTTCCACTTCCGAATATAGTCGATATATTAGACCAATTGGGTCATTCAAAATATTTTTCAACAATAGATTTAACATCAGGATTTCACCAGATCAAAATGGATCCTGAGGATTCTCCAAAGACTGCTTTCTCAACTCCGTCTGGACATTATCAATATTCACGAATGCCATTTGGATTAAAAAATGCTCCCAGTATTTTTCAAAGGCTAATGAATACTGTCCTCTCAGGAATACAAAATTACAGATGTTTTGTCTATCTCGACGATATAGTCATTCATGCCGATACATTAGAAAATCATAATAAAAGATTAAAAGAAGTATTCGAAAAAATTGTCTACATTCAACTTAAAAATACAACCAGATAAGTGCGAATTTTTTCGTCGCGAAGTAATGTATTTAGGACATTTAATAACTGAATTTGGTGTCAAACCGGACGAAAAAAAGGTATGTGCTGTTACAGATTTTCCTATACCCAGAACACAAAAAGATATTAAGAGCTTTTTGGGTCTCACTGGTTATTATAGACGCTTTATAAAAAATTTCAGTGCTTTAACACAACCTTTAACAAAACTGCTGAGGAAAAATGTTGAATTTAATTGGACAAGCATTCAACAACAGTCATTTGAGAACCTGAAATCAATACTTTGTTCAGAACCAATACTTCAGTATCCAGATTTTACCAAACCCTTTGTCTTAACAACGGATGCTAGTAATTATGCAATAGGGTCCATACTTTCTCAAGGTAAAGTACCAGATGATTTACCTATTGCTTATGCTAGTCGTACCTTGAACAAAGCGGAATCAAACTATAGCACAACAGAAAAAGAATTACTTGCAATTGTATGGAGTGTTAAACACTTTAGACCATATTTGTACGGAAATAAATTTTTCATTTATACGGATCATAAACCACTCACATGGCTATTTAATGTAAAAGATCCCGGATCAAGACTCGTTAGGTGGAGATTAGCATTAGAAGAATATAGCTATGAAATTATTTATAAACCAGGTAAATTAAATCAAAATGCTGATTGTTTAAGTCGTCCTCCTTTAACCATATCTGAAACAAATATTTGCGAAGAAAACAAAAACCCGGCAACAATCACCTTACAAATAAACAAAATGAGTAAAGAAAATAATGACACTTATTCACAGTTCTTATCTAAATCCGAAACTATATTAATAACAAATGATAATATAAAAGAAACAAATGAAAAGATTACATCATTTTCACAAAATTTAGCATTGTTTGTTTCCGTAGATTTAAATTTTAATGAGATCGTTCAGAAACAAATAAATAAACAATTCAGTCATATAGAAAAATTGAAAGCCAAAAATCCAAGACTAAATGACATTATATATATTTCTGATCAAAATAAAAACTTTTATTACATATTTATAAAAAATAATTATTGGGACAATACCTCTTATGAAGATATATTTAATTCCCTAATAAAATTAAGAGACTGGTTATTAAACGATAAAATATTAAAAATTTGCCTACCCAGAATAACTTTTAGCTACGATAAATTAAGTTGGGGAAAAATTAGATCTATGATTAGATTTATTTTTAGAAAAACTGATATATCTATTATCATTTATCATGATATACTAACAAATCCTGAACCTGAGGAAATAACTACAATATTACAAGAGAATCACACTAGTCCTACGGCTGGACACTCTGGTTTTCATCGGACATACAATCGTATAAAAAAAACATTTCAAATGGAATAATATGAAAAATGATATTAAAAACTTTATAAAAACCTGTGAATCTTGTCAGAAAAATAAACTCGTTAGAAAAAAATTCGTAAAGCCCATGGAGATAACAACAACAAGCTCAAATCCATTAGAAAAAATATTTTTAGATATAGTAGGTCCTTTACCTTTAACCGAGTCAGGTAATAAGTTCATATTAACATTACAAGATGACTTAACAAAATTTTCTCAAGCTTACGCAATTCCGAATCATGAAACCAAGACTATCGCTGAAAATCTGGTTCGTGGATTTATTTGCAAGTTTGGAAAACCCGATATAATAGTTACTGATCAAGGCCGAGATTTTACTTCCAAATTATTTTCTCAAATCGCCAAGCTTTTTAAAATCAGACATATAAATTGTACTGCTTATCATCCAGAATCAAATGCTGCATTAGAAAGGAGTCACGCTACTTTAGCAGACTACCTTAAACATTATATTAAAGCTGATCAATCCGATTGGGACGAATGGCTAGATTTTGCTATGTTTTCATATAATACAACTAATCATACTTCAACCAAATTCACACCATATGAACTAATATTTGGATATACACCTAATCTACCTAGCAGTATAATACGACCAGTAGAACTCAAATATACATATGAAGATTATTTAGATAATTTAACACTTAAACTTAGAAAATCTCATGAGTTAGCAAAAACGAATCTATTAGAATCTAAAGTAGTCAGTAAAAAATATTATGACCAAAAGATTAATGACACCGTTTTCTTAGAAGGACAATTAGTATATCTCCAAAATGAGCAAACAAAGAAGGGTCAAACCAAAAAACTTACACAAAATTATAATGGACCTTATAAAATTCTAGAGATAAATTCTCCTGTCAATTGCACAATTTTAGTAAATAAAAAACCAATAAAAGTTCACATGAATAGATTGAAACATGCTTTTGTTTCAGGTATGCAATAATATGGCTGACAAATAGTGAACAAATTCACAAGAAATATACCAATACTCTTATCAACAAATCACCTGGAATCTATTACGAACACATAAAAAATGTTCAATTTATTGAAACTCATTGGAACATATTAAGTCATATTCCTTTACAACCTTTTACAGACAAATTGAATTTTGTAGATCTCACCTATCAAAAAACATTAAGACTGTGTCAAAACAAACCAGTTCTTATTGAATTACGATTATGTGATACTTCACTAAAACTCTTAGGACAAATCATACCTAGACTCTTTCAAGATGAACAAACTTTAAAAAACATAATTCTGCATGAACATTTTAGACCAAAACGCGCTCTATTAATGCAATTGGATCTGTTTTCAGGACCTTATTCGGTACCTTAGACAGTGATGATGCTGAAAATTTCAATAATGCTATTAACAAAGCTGAAAGTAACGAAAATCATCTTCTTGATTTACTAAAACAACAAATTCATGTAGTAAAAGCCACGATTGCAAATTTTAATAACTCTATTACAAATCTAGACCGAAACAAAGTGATTTTTGATAAAAATTTTGAATCAATTACCAATTACACAGATAAAATGAATAATAAATATTTTAATTTAGATTTAAAACAAAAAATTGAAGAACATTTTACTTTACTAACCTTCTTTATAACAGAATTACAACAAGAATATTCTACTTTAATAAACGTTATTCTATTTGCAAGAAATAATAACCTTCATCCTTCTGTTATAACACCTGAGCAACTAATTCAAGAATTATCTAAAACGGTAACGCATTTACCTAGTACATCGACTTATCCATTTCCATTGACTATCGATTATGCTCATAAATATTTCGATATCATTTTACTTAAATATATATATTTTGATAACAAGATTTTAATTACGGTTAGTATACCTTTGGTTAGTAATACTCCTTATTCTCTTTTTAAACTAATATCTCTTCCTATAATTCATCCAACATTAAAGAGACTTACCTTTATTCTTCCATCTGTCAAATATCTTGTTCTTTCAGAAAATAGAAACATTTATGTTACTATTGATACATTAGAAGACTGTTATTCATTAGATGAAGAAAAACTTATTTGCAAAAATCCTGATACTTTCCGATTTACACACACTAATCCAATTTGTGAAACTGAATTGTTAACTTCAATAACAAACATACCATCTAGTTGCGATACTCGTATAATTCAAACAGAATATGAAATTTGGCATAAATTAAACAAACCAAATTCTTGGATATATGTTTTACCCAAACCAACAGATTTAACTTTAAGCTGTCAGACTAGTACGCCAATATCTATTGTTCTTTCAAACACAGGTATTTTTTCTACTTCGAATAATTGCAAAACTTACACCGGATCAACTATTTTGATATCTGTCTCAAATCCAAAAGAAAGTAATTTTCAGTCTATCATCCCAGATTTATCCCTTCCAGAAGTCTGTTGTGATGATATTAAGATAAATAATGAATCCAAATTACACCTTGTTCCCTTACAATTAAATAATCTCGATCGAGATGGCATTAAATTTTAGCAAGCCATAAACTAGATAATTTAGAGAAAATGACCTCAGAAACAAATATTAATTTTTCAGACACAATAAAAAATAGTTCTTATTTCACTTATGCAATCTTATTTTTGATAAAATGTATGTTACTTTATATTTTATACAGGATAATTAAATATTTTTACCGACGATTTCGTAGAAATCCGTCACATAGTTTGTCAACAAATTACAAATTGTTTAACACTAAATATATGGACGTAGTTAAGCAGAAAACGTCCAACCCACAAATTGTTAAAAATGAGTTCTTTACACCAGCGAGCATATAATTTCTTGCTTTATAATATGCAGAAACCGTCCAAGTGAAAACATTACATACTCTTTTAATAATCGTCAAAGTTCTAACCCACAAACTAGGTTAACTGAGATTTTCATTGATAATAAAAAATCCAAGTGGGTTGAATTTTTTCTAAAAAATGTATGTCGATCTAAGTAATCGTGTTAAAAGAGTGGTTAAAACAGGCTAAGTGGGTTGGATCACTTTAACGCTCCATGCGATAACAAAACTACTGTGCATTTTTTTGTGTTAAAAACATCCAAGTGAATTGGATGTTTTCTACTTATAAATTTCGGTATACTTGTTAAAAATAAGAGTATAATCAGAAATCGTCCAAACCACTTGGTATCATTTTACGTTTACTATTTCATTAATATGTTAAAAGTAGTTTGAATCTTCGATTTCGGTCGATAATAAAATTTTATTACGGGAATGTGCCCTATTAATGTTTAAAACGTGCCTTGTGCGTATAAACCCTGGAACTTGGTCGATAAAAATTAATTTATTATAGGTACTCATCTTAAGCATAGTAATCACTTTCCTTTAGTTTTAAGTAAATGTGCCTATGTATTGATAAACATTTCTTTTTATTCAGTTGTGTCTGATTTTTCTGACTGTTCGGGTTTAAAAATACTTATTTAATAATAATTATGTCGAAAAGAAGCAAATACATGTGTGAGCTAGCAAAACTTATGGAAAACCAAACAAATAGTGTAATGTCTAGCGTGGAATTTGATTCAAATATTACCAATGTTGAGGTAAGTCGGAAATTTTTTATTAAAAAATAACTATATGTTGTTTACTGATTATTTTTTCGTGGTTTTCGGCCAGATTGAAGAAATAACACAAAACTCTCTTTTTTTTTACGACGTTTCAATTTATTTTGTTACTAAATCTTAAAAAAAAAATAAAGAAAATAGAAGAAAATAGAGTTTTGTGGTATTTCTTTAATCTGGCCGAAAATCACGAAAAAATAATCAGTTTATAAGACACGGCTTCTAAAAGTTTATGTTGTTTACTAAATTTTTAAAATAAATGCATTTTATACATCATTACATAATTTAAATATATTGTAGAATATGGATGATACCAATGTGACAGAATTCTACCGTCACAGCGAACCATCGTCATCCAATAGTCGTATTCGTGAAATGGTTTTAAACGAGAAAACTGGATGTTTTGAATCAGCTTCTACCATAGATTCTGTTGATGATTATGATGTAAGTATTAAATCTTTGTACCTATACTGTTTAGTAAAATGCTTTATAATGCTATTCGCTATATTATTTCTATTTAATGAAAACTAAACTTTGATGTACCTATTGTTACAATCTAAAAGAAAAAATACAACTTCCTTAGGTACACACAATTTTGTAAACACATATGTATTAATCTTATTATACCAATGTTAAATTGATACCTATTATTATGATCATCAATTATTATTGATTAAAGTAATTATACAATAATGTAAAGCATATGAAAATTATTTTTCGATGAGTACCTATAGTAAACTTTATGAAAAAGATTAATTTGAATGAATTGAATTTGTTTTATTTTTTGGTACCTGGTAATTGATTAAAAGTTAACTTCTTTAATTAAAATAGACGCTTTCTATAATTTTTTGAAATTTTTATTTAAAATATTATCTAATAATACCTACCTTTTTATTCTTACAGAATATGTCAATAAGTGATGTCTTTAGTAGCGGTTCCTCTGATATGTTTATACCATCGTCACATGAAGAGAGTTCCGATAACAATGAAAGTTGTGATGATAATCCATTTTTAGCCAGTACATCAGGTCGTCCAAAGAAGGGTAGAAAAAAGAAATTTGCAATGACGCGAGCAACATCAAAGATTAATAGGAACAAAAATGAATCTTACATTGACTACAAAGGAAAATTGAAAGCTGCTAAAGAATTTCAATATGACTACAATTGTAACTGCCCGATGAAATGTTCTGAGTTGATTTCTACAGAGTCACGAAAACAAGAATTTGATCGTTTTTGGAGTCTTGGGTCTTATAATGCCCAAACTATCTTTATTGCCAATAATATCCACGAAATGCCGAAAAAAAGAATGTATGGAAGAAACACTGAAAGACGTCTGTATTCCAGACAATATTCCTTACTTAATCAGCGTATTTGTAGGCAAATGTTTATCAATAGTCTTAGAATAACTCCGTCAAGAGTAACAACAGCTCTGAGAAAGGTAAACAATCGTGCTCCAATTCTTGATCAAAGAGGTAGAAAACAAGGTGGTTTAAACAAAGTCCCTGAAAATAAAATTCAGGAAATAATCAACCAGATCAATAAACTGCCTAAGTACATATCGCACTACTGTCGTGAAAACACGTCTGCATTATTTTTACCGGCACATCTCTCATTATTAAAGATTTATGATCTATACAAATCTGAAGTTCAAAACCCTGTGAAATTTGGTATTTATAAGAGGATTTTTTACGAAAAATTTAATTTGAGATTTAATGTTCCCAAGAAGGACACATGCCAGGTATGTGATTCATTTAAAATAAAACTAGAAAATGAAACGGATGATCATAAAAAGCAACTTTTACAAATTGAACTCGACACTCATCAGGATTTGGCCCAAAAATCACGAGAAACATTAAAGGCAGATTTAAAACGAGCTAAAGATGAGGATAATGTAGAGTGTTTAACATACGATCTTCAAAAAACTCTAC
The DNA here is from genome assembly GCA_918026665.1 of Diabrotica balteata. Classification (NCBI taxonomy): domain Eukaryota; kingdom Metazoa; phylum Arthropoda; class Insecta; order Coleoptera; family Chrysomelidae; genus Diabrotica; species Diabrotica balteata. The sequence continues at coordinate 45,121,896 of OU898276.1, read as the reverse complement.
CTTTACCCAAAATTCCAACCAATGTAATATATTATAAGAGGCAAGTTTGCTTGTATAATCTCGGTGTATTTTCAGGCAAACGTAATAAGAGTTATTCCTATGTATGGCTTGAAGGAACTGCTGGAAGAGGAGCTCAGGAGGTTGGTTCCTGTATTGTAAAATATTTAGAAAACATAGAAAGTACTGTTGAACATCTTATATTGTGGTCTGATTCTTGTGGAGGCCAGAACCGTAATATTAAAATAACACTCCTCATGGCCAGTCTTCTTCAAACCAGCCATAATATAAAAACTATAACATTTAAATTCCTGATTTCCGGCCATAGTTTTCTACCAAATGATAAAGATTTTGGGGATATAGAATGTCAACTCAAACGTCAAGAACGAATATATACACCTTTAGACTATATAAATATAATAAATTCATGTCGTAAAAAGTCTCCAATAACAGCTACACAAATGAAAAAGGAATGGTTTTTGAGTACCCACCAGCTCGAGAAGGCCACAATAAACAGAAAAGTTGGCACCAATAAAGAAAAAATAAATTGGTTGGAGACAAAACAAATTATATTAACAAAAGAAAATCCTTACCACATCTTTATGAAACCTAGTTATTTTGGCGATGAAAGTGTATGTTTGGATATTGAGCGACGAGGACGATTAAATACAGAGAGCTTTTCGGCGCTGCTTATGCAACTCTGGCCCAATGGTAAACCCCTGTCAGAGGATAAAATTAACGATATTAAAAGCTATTTACATCTAATTCCTTCAGACGCTAAACCGTTTTATGAAAATTTTACAAGTGCTAATGTAGTCGAAGACGTTGATGGATTTAATGTTCCAGTTCTAGATTTTGAGGTAGATACCCACAATAATTAAAACTTTTTTTAAATTTACATTTACATAAGAAAATCATTGTAATTTTGTTTCTTTGGATCATTAAAATTTTTATAAAAATATGACATTATTTATTTATCTGAAAGATTCCAACCCACATAAGTATGTTTTATCGAAATTTTTTTCGGATTTTTGTTTTTTGTTAAAAACGTCCAACCTAAAATTTTCAAAATAACTTCATTGAAACTTACATTTAAAAGAAATTACAAACGAGGTGCCTACGAGATGAATATCATTATCTTAAAATCATTGCCAGGCGAATAAATTATGCATAGTTTAGCTAGGGCACACTAAAATCTTTTAAACTCAATTTCCCAACAATCACTTTTTTTGGGTTGGACGTTTTCTGCTTAACTACGTCCATATGTCAAAGTAAACGAAAACATGTACATGAGACAGATTTAAGTATAGATTGTAAACATAATAAAGACAATAATTATAGTGAATCCAAAAAGTGTGAAGAGACTAGTTTCACAGAGACTACACCGATAAGACGAAGTGAAAGACTATCGAGACTAAAAGAAACTATTTAAATGTGTTAAAATAAAATAATAATGTATACAAATGTTTTATACCATTTAAATGAAAATTCATTTTACAATTATTTTCATTCTTACAAAAGGAGGTGTAATGTACCTACCTACTCACATGTAAGATAATTAAAGTATCTATGTATTTCTATATAGTTTTTAGTCACCTGGTATATGTTATTTACAATTATGAAAAGTTCTCATGTATAATCACTAATAATTATTTGCTGTTAGAAATCAGAATCAATACTCTTCATAAATATTTTCCTATTTAGAATAAATAAGTTTCGCTAGTTTATTCGCCTAATACTTCGTATCTATGGAATAATAATAATTTATTTCTCTTATTTCTTTGTTCGATAAGCTATCCGTATTTGCTATTTTAATATTAATATTTGAGTCCAATCTCTTGTACTCAAATCCATCCAGAAACATCGTTAAATAATTGTAGATAACAGAACTTATAAATTCATAGTTTTAAGAAATAACAGGCAGTGTAATTTTCATCCTCTAATATAATAAATTTATACATGTCAATATATTCTGTTTAATTCCAAAACAAAGAGTTAGTCCGGAGAAGAAATAAACGCATAGTATTCCATCTTCTTCTTCTTCTTCTTTTGCCCTTTAATTCGTCCAATTTTGAACATAGGCTTCCCCCAGTTTCCTCCATTCGCTTCTGTTTTGTGCTTTCTGTTTCCAGTGTATTCCTCCTATCTTTCTAATGTCATCTCCCCATCTCATCTGGGGTCGTCCTCTTGCTCTCTTTCCTGTCCATGGTCTCCAATGTTGTATCGTGTTGTTCCACCTATTGTCTGTTTGTCTGGCGTTATGACCTGCGAAACTCCATTTTAGCCTGGCTATATGTTGACCTGCGTCTTTGACTTTTGTTTTGTTTCTTATCCAGATGTTTTGCTTCTTGTCTTTTAATTTTACTCCCAACATTGCTCTCTCCATGGCTCTTTGTGTCTTCACTATCTTATCCATGTTTGCTTTGGTCAGAGTCCATGTTTGGCATGCGTATGTGAGAATTGGGAGTATGCACTGGTCAAACACTCTTGTTTTTAAGTACTGTTGTATTTTCTTATTCTTTAGGACCCATTTTAATTTCCCAAATCCTGCCCAGGCTAATCTGACTCTTCTTTTTACCTCCGCTGTTTGGTTTTCCTTATTTATTTTTATTATCTGTCCCAAATATATATAATCATTAACCGCTTCTATTGTGATTCCATTTAGTATTACGTTTCTATTATCTTGTGTGTTTGTCATTGTTTTCGTTTTGGTAAGATTCATTTTTAGGCCTATTTGTTCAGATTCCTTGGCTAGTTCGGTTAGCATAGTTTGTAGTTCTTCAAAACTTGATGTTATTATTACTACATCGTCTGCATATCTTAGATGGTTTAGTTTCTTTCCATTTATGTTTATTCCCATGTTTGTCCATTCCATTGTTTTGAAAACATCTTCCAGTGCTAATGTAAATAATTTAGGAGAAATAACATCGCCCTGTCGCACTCCTCTGTTAATTGGTATAGGTTTTGTGTTTTCTTCCAATTGTACTGTCATTGTTGCTTTCTTATATATATTGTGTATTAGCATTCTGTATCTGGAATCTATTCTACAGTTGTTTATAGCTCTTTCTATTGCCCACATTTCCACACTATCAAAAGCTTTCTCATAGTCAACGAATGCTAAATGCAGATCTAAATGATATTCGTTAGCTTTCTCTATCAGTGTCCTAATTGTTAAAAGATGGTCAGTGGTGCTATATCCTTTTCTGAATCCTGCCTGCTCTACTGGTTGATATGAGTCAAGTTTGTGTGCTAGCCTGTTGTTGATAATCCTCATGAATAATTTGTACGTTTGCGACAGCAGTGAGATGGGTCTGTAATTTTTTATGTCCTTTTTGTCTCCTTTTTTAAATAGCAGGATTGTAAGACTTTCGTTCCATTCGTCGGGTATTTCTCCTCTATGTAGACACTGGTTAAATAGATTTCGCAGTGTTTGCAAGATTTCTTCTTTCCCTTCTTTCAGCATTTCAGCAAGGATTCCATCCGGTCCCGGTGCTTTATTGTTCTTTAATTGTAATAATGCTACCTCTATTTCATAATTTTCTATTTTTGGCAGTGTTTCTGAGTTTACATTAGTGATTGTTTTTTTAATATATTCTTGTGTGTTTACGTTTGCGTCTTTCTTTGAGGTGTATAGCTCTTTATAAAATCTTTCTACTTCTTCCGATATCTTATCTTTTCTCCTTTCTTCCCTTCCTGTTTCATCCTTTATTGAAATGAGTAGAGGCTTCCCTAAATTTGGTCGTAAACATTTTAGGCCCTTGTTTCTCTCAATTACTTTCTCAATTTCATTTTCAGTGTATGTTCTCAGATCTTCTCTTGCTTTTCTCCTAATTAGTTTGTTTAGTTCTACGTATTCTACTGTGTTTCTTTTGTTTTCGCTTATTAGTTTTCGTCTGTTTTCCATTAATTGAAGTGTTCTGCTACTTAATCTATTTTCTTTGGTTCTTAGTTTTTTGGCGGTTTTCATTCCCGCTTCTAAGAGTTTTTCTTTCATTTCTTTATTAATTTTATTAATTTCCGACTCTTCCTTTCCTAATTGGTGTTTATAGTTTTCCCTTAAAGCTTGTCTATATTCTTCTGCGTTTTGTTTTATTCTGCTATGGTCAATAGCCGTTGGTTTTCTTCCGGCTTTCTGCATCTGTAGTTTGTTTATTTCTATTTTGGCTCGTAGTATGCGGTGGTCGCTGCCAGTTGAGAATTTATTAAGTGCAGTTACGTCTTCGAAGATTTTTGTATTTTGGCAGAGGAAGTAATCTATTTCATTTTTTGTCACCCCATTTGGGGAGACCCATGTCCATTTTCTGTTTGGCTTCTTATTAAAGTATGTGTTTATTGCATGAAGGTCTTGTTGTTCTAAGTATTCTAGTAGTTTCTCACCCCTACTATTCCTTGTTCCAAGTCCATAGTTTCCTATTTTGTTTTCTGACTCTTCCATTTTCTTTCCGATTTTTGCGTTAAAATCTCCCATAATGATCGTTGTTTTTATGTTTTTGTCTTCCATTGCTGTGGTGATATCCTCATAAAATTTGTCAATTTCTTCCTCCTCGTGTGTTGTTGTTGGGGCATATACTTGTATTAGTTTCATTCTTGTCTTCCTGTTAATTTCTAGTATTATGTATCCTACTCTATCTGATATGCTCTTATACTCGATTACGTTTTGTTTAATTTTCTTCTTGATCAGGAATCCTATTCCTCCGTATGTTTCTTCCTCCTTTCCTTTGTAATATAGGCGATTTCCTGATTCTAGTTCTAGACACATTTCTCCTCTTCTTTTGACCTCTGACAACCCTACAATGTCCCATTTGATTTTAGTTAATTCCTCTTCGAGTTCGTACAGTTTTTCATCTTGAGCCATGGATCTGATGTTATATGTCGCTATGTGTATTTTGTTGGGTTCTTTCAGTTTCGGTTTTCTCTTATTTGTTCTTGTCGAGCTTTTGCCTCCCCCAGAATCCGTGAGGCTGATCGGTTTCCCGATGTGGGATTCCGGATTTCTCCTACCCACCTGGGGTACATTTCCTTTTTGTTTTAAATTCGACATAGTTTGGGGAAAAATAGCCTTAAATCACCACGCTGGCCAGGCGGGTTGGTGATTTGTAACCGCAGTATCACAGCCGGTTAAATCATTATGTGATTGCCGCCTGTGAATATGTGATATCAAACCTGAGAGGAGGTTATTTTCCTTCAGCCTTGAATCACTACCATAACACACTGAAATTTAAAATTTAGGTACAATTACAATTTTTGTTGGAAATATTTTGTACCAATGAAATCAATGTATTTTTTTCTGTTGTTTTCTATTTTGTATCCTCATCTATAGTAAAAAGCAAACTGCTACCGTTTCTTTTTACCTTAGATCAAATTATGCTTACGTCCATGTTACTTTTTACCTGTTGGATGGTTTCTTAAATGGTATTTTTGTGTCATGTAACGTTTTGGCGTGGTTTTGTCGAATTTTTCTTCACTCAATTCTCTACATGCAACGATATACTCTTTAAATGAGCTTTTAATCCCTATAATGAGTGTCCCAAAATTTATAAAAGATTTGACTTGAATAAAAAACACTTTTTTAGATTTTATTTGTTTTATTGAATTAAAAAGTACATTAAAGAGTAGGTGAGGTTATGTATGGAATAGTATATCAGGCAAATAGCCTCCACGGCTGTGCTGGTATATAAGTACTGTTTTGTCGAAATTTTCCATGATCATTTTATATAAATGTGGCTGAATTTCGTTGATACAACATTGAATTATCTGCTTCAATGCATGAGTAGTTGTAGGTTTATTGTGACGGTGTATTAAATCACACAATCTATTGAGCCTATTCTGATCACCGAAACGAAAGAGTACACGACCAGCAAATGTCTCATGCTGTAATTGAACGTTTTACGGTCTAAATGGCATGCGGCACTGTCTTGTTAAAATAACATGTCGTGAATATCAATATCATCCAATTTAGACAACATGTTTGACTACTTTTAGATTTCCTTGGATGAAAATAGGACCAATAATATGATCTCCCCAAATTCTAATCGAAACCTTCAACTTTTGAGGATATTACATACTCAAATGATTATTTTCCTGAGACCAATACCGTATCATAGATGAATTATATTTCCTGTCAATTGTGAAGGAGGATTCGTCTGTAAACAAAATGTTCTTTAAAAGTAGGCACGTCTTTTGCGTGGTTGTCCGATACTTCTACCGATTGGTGACTTATCTCTTGGTATTTTGATGACACTGGTCTCCCATATTCTTTTTATGTGGTTATTCCATTCTTTTTTCCTTTTTATTCTTCATTTGTTTATACACTGTACGTTACATTTTCTTCTAATATCTTCACTTCTGATATCTTCACTATCTGAGATAAAATGTAGAATCGAGATAACCCGCACGACATTTTTAAAAATGAGGTCATTCTTCTGTAATGATAACTTGCAACTTCAACTTCGAAAGCGCATGGTTAAATGCTACATTTGGTCAGTCCTCTTATATGGTGTCGAAGCATGGACATTAAAAATATCCACCATTAATCGTCTGGAGGCCTTTGAAATGTGGCTGCACAGACGTATACTGAAAATTCCATGGACGGCTATGCTAGCAAATGTGGCAGTCCTTGAGAGAGCAAATGCTGTTCGCGAGCTGCTTGATGACATCAAATGTAGAAAGATGGCCTATTTTGGACACGTAGTAAGAGGAGACCGATATAATATTCTTCAACTTATTGATGGGTAAAATCGAAGGACGCAGAGGAATTGGTAGAAAGCAGGCCTCTTGGTTGAAGAATATCAGGGAGTGGACAGGAATAAGGAAAGCTGAGCAACTCTTTAGAATAGCTCGAGACAGAGACAGTTTCGCCATGTTAATCGCCAACGTCAAGGGGACTTGATAGGGCACGTTGAGAAGAAGATCTTCACTTCTCTTGCGATCTCTCAGCAGATTTCCTGTAATTCTTCTCAGTACTCTCATCTCTACCGTTTCCAGTAGCCTCTGTGTTGTAGCTGAGTCGAGTCTTGTTTCTGAGGCATATGTCAATATCGGTCTTACACTGGCTTTATAAATTCTTGACTTCATCTCAGAGTTATTGCGCGTGTTTCGCCCATAGTGTTATTAAGGCATGCTGCCAGTCTATTTACTTTTTATACTTGATCTCGCTCTTTTTTGTCTAGGTCTTCATAGCTGGACAGTGTAATTCCAAGGCATTTTATTTCCATTACTTATTCCAAACTGATGCCATCAATTCCTATTTTACATCTGCTCAGTTCTTTGCTGATTATTACTGTTTTAGTTTTTTGAAATAAGATTGCCATATTATTAATAGTTTCTTGTATATGATAATGTCTTCCAAGTACCATTTTATTATTTGTATTCTTTCTTTTATTGTTACATCTAGTAGCTACTTTTTAAATAAATTAGAGGTCTTATTTTAAATACTGTTTAGTTCGATCACAAACATTCTAGTTTATTTTCCCGTTATAACGCTTTATTGTGGAAGTTAATGCACAATGTGGAAGGGAGACTAGGGGGAAATATAATTTTGAGTTCTGCCTTTTAAGTGGAAACATAATGTTCTTACCTTTGTTAGTTATCTCGATAATTTTAAAATACTACCTAGGTATAAATTTTTTCCGACCCCTTTCATTCCTCTTGTTCCAGATGGAATGTTTGCAGCTCTTACTGAGAGCTCGGAGATTCTCTTATTGCAGCGAACCACTCTGCATTCTTCTTGTGCATTATCAGAATTTGTTGTATGACTTGGCTTTCATTGTAATTATTTTCTTCCAGTCATTTCGATTGGTCCATAGTTTCATCTGTCCATCAGCCTTGCATCTCTCTCTCTGGGTCTTCTTCTTGGACTTTCAGTTTTTGGCTTCCATTTGGTGACCTTCTTGATCAGTAAGACGTTTTTTCTTTTCTCTGTGTGTCTTAGCCATCTCAATATCTGTGCTTTAATAAATCTAACTATATCTTCTTCCTTCATTATGTCTCTTAGTAGATGGTTTATTCTTCTTCTCATTATTCTGCTCTCCATTCTTATTGCTCCCATTATTGTTCTGAAGATTTTTCTTTTGACTGTTCTTACTTTTTTATCTTTATCTGTGAGGCAAATTGTCTCAGCTGCGTATGTAACTACTGGTCTGACTCTATGTATGAATCACGTATTTCAGAAACCCCAAAAATCACAAATTTATGAAATTACAGTTTTCTGTAATTTTTGGTAGTATATAGGTATACGCACTTAACAGTAAACAGAAACCCCAAAACTCACTAAATTTACATACATTTGTTGCCAGATGAAAATTTCATGTATTGCAGAAACACCAAAACTCCAGGAATTTTGGTGTTTCTAAAATATAATATTTGAACACACTGATTTTTGACATGACAGGTTTTTGTTTTTGAGGTTATGCACATTATTTATTTGTGATCTCTACATATGGTTAGTTGTTATTACAGTAAAAATTAATAATAATTTAAGTAATGGAAATTGAAAATCAGTCTTCAACGCGCAAAAAAAAGCGTGGAATACGTAATATCAGTGAATATAAAAGAGAAGTTATTAAAAACTCTAGAGTTAAAGGGTCTGCCTATAAACGCTGGAGTGGTGTCTTGGCGCCTGAAGTGAACCAAGGACCAGACTGCAAGTAAGCCTTAAAACTTTAAAATATTACTAACTAGCTAGACAATATCTAATATTTTATTATCGTAATTTGAATGATACTTATTTTTAGATGTCGCCAAAAATGCTTTTTACAAATTTCTGAAGAAGCACGCATTCAATTATTCCGAAACTTCAGGAGCCTTAACACCAAGAACGAACAAGATTGTTTGCTACAATCGCTTATTTCAGTCCATGAAGTTGCACGTCGAAGGCGCAAAAAACCAGCTGATATTTCTTGCAAGCCTGATAGACTAGCTTCTTTTAAATATACAATTCAGGGACCAACAGGTACAAATAAAATCTGTAGAAAAGCTTTTATTGCCATTTTTGGCATTACTAATGATCGGTTGCGTCGCTTAACCACGTTAAGACGAGAGGGGCAAGTTCCTATAGATAAACGAGGTAAAAATAAATCTGGCAATGCGAAGTCAGGACTTGTTATAGATTCAATCATACAACATATTGCTTCGTTTCCGGTCAAAACGGCCCATTATACTAGTAGAGAATATAGGTATCTAAATGAAAAATTAAATATTTTTATAATGTATAAGTTGTTTAAAGAGGTTCACCCAGAACAAAACGTTAAATATTCATATTATCAAAAGATTTTTAAAGAACAATTTTCATTATCTTTCGGTCGCCCACAAGTCGACACCTGCTCTACATGTGAAGAGTTAGAAACTAAAATAAAAAGTAAATTCTTAAATGAAACAGCAAAAAGAGTGGCACTGGCAGAAAAAATGGTTCATAAGAAACGGGCAAACAAATTTTATAACAAACTTAAAACCATTTCAGAACTTTGTAAAGTAGATGAGAATGTAGGTGGTATTTGCATTGATTATATGCAAAACCTGCAACTACCAGTTATTCCTGTCCAGGAAACATTCTATTTAAGACAACTTACTGTTAATGTTTTATGTATTCATACTCTGAAAGATGATAAGGTAACATTCTATGTGTATCATGAGGGAACAGGAACTAAAGGGCCTAATGAAGTTGTATCATTTTTATTACATTTTCTTGACAACAATCCAGAATTTAAAAATATTAACCATTTTCACTTCTTTTCTGATGCATGTGCCGCCCAGAACAAGAACCATACAATAGTTAGACTTTTTTCTGCATTAGTTTCAACCAATAGATTCAAAAAGATTGAACAATATTATCCCACACGGGGACATTCATTTCTACCGTGTGATCGGGATTTTTCCGTTCTTAAAAGGAAAATTAAAAAATCAGACAGGATTTATACCTTAAAAGAGTATGTAGAGCTTATCATAACATCTAACAAGAGTTTAAACCGATTTACTGTAGTTTTGCCGAATTCTGATGACATATTGAACTTTAAAGGATGGTCAAGATTCAAAAAGATTGAACAATATTATCCCACACGGGGACATTCATTTCTACCGTGTGATCGGGATTTTTCCGTTCTTAAAAGGAAAATTAAAAAATCAGACAGGATTTATACCTTAAAAGAGTATGTAGAGCTTATCATAACATCTAACAAGAGTTTAAACCGATTTACTGTAGTTTTGCCGAATTCTGATGACATATTGAACTTTAAAGGATGGTGGCCCACGTATTTTAAAAAGACAATGCTCTCCAATGAATCTTTGGGCAGAAATATCCCAAGAGATCAAAAAATTGCTTTTAAAATATCCAACTTTCGACACTTTATTCATTCGAGTGATCACGATGGAATTGTTATTGCAAAAGAGTACATAGATGGCTTGATACATCATTCTTTTCGGCTACGAAATAGCAACAAGGATGTTATTAGTTTCCCTACCAGAAAAGCGTACACCGAAGGACATATTCCTATTAATATCAAGAAGATGCAAGACTTGAGAAAACTGGAAAAGTATCTACCAGATAATGAAGAAGTCAAGGACTTTTACGGAGAAATTTTTAATTTGCCAACATGCGAGGGAGATTCAAATGAAATAATACAACCAGATGAGTGATTACTACTGATATATTATTCTGTATGCCCATATTTTTGAATAAATGTTTATATAAAACTTGTTTTCTTATTTTTACATCTTTGAAAAATGTGTATATTTCAAAAACCCCAAAAATCCACAAAAGTAAAAAAGGAAAAAAAAACATAATATAAAGCTAAAATTCACCACTTTTTATGCAAACTGATTAAAACACATTAATCTCATGATTTTATTACAAAAGCACAACAGGTTTTTAAAAATATTTCATGAAATAAGGTTTTTTCTAATTTCTCAACATTTTATAAAAATGGAGTTATGGGGTTTCTGAAATATGGACTGTTCTTGCATAAGTTCTTGTCCTTTGATATTTCCAGTATGCTCTGTTGCCTGCTAGTACCCGCCGCTTTGTTACTTTTTTATTTCTGTTATTTTTGCCATTCACAATTACTCCCAAATATTTAAATTGTTAAACTCTTTTAAAAGTGTAGTTCTAGAACACAGTAGATATTTTGTTTTCCTTCGTTAATTTTTAAATCTCTTTTTCTTGCTACATTTGTCAGGACTGTTAGTGCTTCCTTAAAACGTTCCTTGTCTCTCTATAAGAACTATGTCATCTGCATATCCTATAATTTGTGTTGAGGAGTGGGCTATAGTTCCCTTAATTCCGCTGGCTTTAACTGTTTCTCTTACTGCTATGTTAAATAGTGTGGTTGCCAGGGAATCACCTTGTCGCACTCATGTTTCTATTGAAATTGAGTTTGCGCTACCTTCTTTGTTGTTATTTTGACTCGAAATCGATCTATAATTAGGTATATAATTTTTATGTTTCTATATATATAATATAACATCGTTGACATTTCCGTCGAGGCTGTGCTATCAGAAATGTCCAATTTTCCATAATTGTAGCGCATACATCAGGTTAAACTTGATCGATATCTTGGGTTATGTTGGCTTTGATAACGATGTGGTTTGTGACTTATTCGCTTAGACCTGCGATATAAGAAAATCCCACAATGAAAAGTTAACGGAATCAAGTCACACACTCCCACGTGAGATTATTATGCTCATAAATTGATCGTGCAGTAGGTGCAATGTAGCATGAGCTGTATGGCATATAGCACCGTCCTGTTAAAAGAACATATGGTTGGACTTCGATCGCCGGTACTTACCTTTAACAATGATGGCCTGGTTGATTGTGGTCACCGTAAAATCAACAGAAAATCCACTTTGATGAAACAATTTTATTATTTGTACACTATATCATCCATGGTGGTTTGATAGAACAAACAGACTGAATAAATGACAGTCAGTGAAACAGATGTAGCTTAAACAATATGGATGCTACAATGCTGTATAGATTTGAAAGATATAAAGGGTGACTTTTTCTATAGTAGATGAAATAATGTTTTTTTAAACAATTTGCGTAAATATTTCCACTCTGAATAACATCTACTGCTACTTTAAATACGATCCTGTAAGGTCCACCCACTTATGAATATTCAATATCAATCAAGCATAATTATAGGGACGTTAAATACTTGCCATATCCATAAAATATACAGGTTCTACAAATTACAGTTTAAGTGAAACACTCAGCGATATTAAATCGATACCATAATTTGCGAAAAAAAGTTAAATGTCCCAGCCTGCTTGATTGTACTACTTCTAATTGAGACTTTACTAAAATGAATATTAACAATTTAAAAAAAAGAGCATAAAAGAATAAAACTACAATGCTTTTAATTCTATAAGAAATAAGAAAAGCGAACATGTTTATAAATGTATGCTAATAATACAAATTGAAAACCAATCGAGTCATTATTGAGAAAAATATTCTCAGACACACTAAAATATAATTTTTTCTTAGCATGAAACCAAAATCAAAATTTAACGCTTTCACTACCAGCCGGACGTGATGTACCAGCACTTAACAGCTCTAAAATCCAAAGAACCTTTCTACTTTAATATTAAAAAAAAAATTATTGTTTTTTCTTCTTCTTCACGTGCCATCTCCTCTATGAAGGTTGGCAACCATCATGGCAATTCGCACTTTCGACGCCGCTGCTCTAAAGAGGTCAGCAGAAGTGCAGTTAAACCAAGCTCTCAAATTGTTTAACCAGGAGATGCGTCCTCTTTCTGACTTTAACTGCATTTAAGACCTCTTTATCTTTACCCATTCTTCGCAACACCTAGACATTCGTGACTCTATATACCCAACTTATTCTTAATATCCTTCTGTAGGCCCATAACTCGAAGGCTTCCAATTTGTCCGAAACATCTTTCTTTAACGTCCAAGCCTCCAACCCATATACGGAGAACACGTAGCATCTAAGAAGTCTTATCTATAAAGAAATTGAAATGTCCCTGCTGCAGGGTACTTTTTTCAGTTTGTTGAAAGAATTTCTTGCCTGTCCTATTCTTGCCTTAATCTCTTCTGTGTACTCATTATTTTCATTAATTATTGTACCCAGGTATTTATATTTTTCAACGTTTTTAATTTGTTCTCCATGTATTGTTATGCTTTCTTGGTGCTGTTGGGCTTTTGTAATTATTATAAATTGTGTCTTTTTTGTGTTTAGGGACAGTCCGTTTTCTTCACTGACTTCTACCACTCTGGTAGAAGTCAGCTTTGCCAGTACCAATTGTTTTTTGCAATAAAATAATTATTAAAGTAATATAAATTTACCAAAGTAGTATAAGGTTATATTTTTTAGGAAATATATTGGTGGTACTCACAGTTACTACTGGAAAAATTTATGTAAATTAAAAATATTACGAAAAATACCCTCATTGAAAAAATATATTGTACAGTAATCCATTCGATGATACTCAGAGAAATAGTTTCTATTTGCACTAATAAACAGAAAAACATTGCATTGAGAACAGATTGAAGGAGAAGAATCACTGAATAGTTTTTGAACTGCATTCTTCGTATTCACCTCTTCTTTCCACAAACTTGGGACAGTGACGTCTACTTTGTGTTAGTCTTATCCGAAAAAAGAAGCTATAATCATAACCTTACTTTTTTTATGAAGTATCTAAGCATTTACGAATTTAATTTCCATTCACATCCTAAAATTCCATTGAAATAATTTCTGGATATCCAAGTGGTGGCAAACCTCTCTGATTTTGAGGTTAAATCAGACAATAATTCTGGGAATAGGTCCAAAGGGAATAGTAAAAATATTGCAGTCTCCGATTTAAAACTCTAGACGTAACATTGTTCTGAAGCTATTTTCTTGTAGAATTGTAAATTATTTACTATTTAACTGGGAATAAGCCACAATTAAAGATAAAAATACGTTTATTGACGTTTCAATTTTCACTTCGGAAATCGTTCTCAAAATACAAACAGTAAATTAAACAAATTTTGTTTTTTGTTACATAGTGAAAAATTCTTCTAATAATTTAATTTTATCTGACTCATTTAACTGACAATTCAGACATACATTATGCATTGCCAATATTGTTGAGTTGCGCTCCTGGGACGACTTTACTTATAGGATAGTTCATTCGATTACATGAAATGAACTTTAACTTAAGAATATCCGTCAGAAAAAAATCATAGTATGTAATTCGTCTTTAAAAAGACAAACACATGACATGATGACAGTAAAATTCTCCTGTTAGTGATTCCATAGTAAATTATGAGGAAAAAACCAGGAAAAAAACCTCATAATACTATCCCGACATTGTAAGTATTTGTTCGTGACTTTAGTTTACCTTCAACAAACATCAAAATTCTGATTTTATATGTTACGTTATTTAAAAAAACATAAATGATGTATCCTCTATATGTTACTGACTTACTAATACTGGTATTTTCTTATTAATAACTTCCTCTTTCAATGTTGGTAACCTGATCCTACTACATTCTGCCGAGGAATTTGCGACACAATTGGCCTCATTTAGCATAATTAGATCCGCTTCTTTAATTCTTCTTTTTTTATTATCCGTTTATTTTAGGACTACATTTGAATTATTCCATGGAACCCTATGTTCATTATCCCATGCGTGTTTACATATTTGAGATCTATCGAATTCTCTATTTTTAATATAAGATTGATGTTCACTTATTCTAACATTTAATGGCCTTGATGATTCACCTAAATAAAACTGATCGCATTCACAAAGTATTTTATAAATGCAATTCTTTGTCCTTTCTTGTTCATTGTTAGGTTTGGTTTTGGACAAGGTAAACTAAAGTCACGAACAAATACTTATAATGTCGGGATAGTATTATGAGGTTTTTTTCCTGGTTTTTCCCTCATAATTTACTATGGAATCACTAACAGGAGAATTTTACTGTCATCATGTCATGTGTTTGTTTTTTTAAAGACGAATTATATACTATGATTTATTCTGACGGATATTCTCAAGTTAAAGTTGATTTCATGTAATCGAATGAACTATCTTATAAGTAAAGTCGCCCCAGGAGCGCAACTCAACAATATTGGCAATATCATTTGAAAGTCGTCTACTTTAAAATGCGTAATGTATGTCTGAATTGTCAATATAAATGAGTCAGATAAAATTAAATTATTAGAAGAATTTTTCACTATGTAACAAAAAACAAAATTTGTTTAATTTACTGTTTGTATTTTGAGAACGATTTCCGAAGTGGAAATTGAAACGACAATAAACGTATTTTTATCTTTAATTGTGGCTCATTCCCAGTTAAATAGTAATTAATCTAGACGTAACGTAACGACGGACAGATATTACACTTTTGTGGAGCTTGAAGAAGCTCAACAAAGAAGCTGCAAAATCGCAGGCATATACCGAAAGTACTTAAGAAAACGGAAGGAAGACAATTGTACTAAAATATACTTCTCTTTCTATCAACCCAGTATTATGATGATGTTGTAAGTGACGAATACAAAAATAAATCAGATAGCAATCTTTTTTATAAATGAGACTAAGGGAGGTGTTGATACTGTACAAGAAGATAGCCACTCTCAGTTCTTTTTTACTTTGTTGGATATTATAGATAGGTAGATAAATGGTTTATTTTTCTTCTTTAGGTGCCATCTCTGCGACGATAGTTGGCAATTATCATGGCTATTCTGACCTTCGAGACAGCTTCTCTGAACAACTGCCTTGAACTTCAACCAAACAACTCTCTCAGGTTCCTCAATTAGGAAAAGCGTCTTCTTCCTACGCTTCTCCTACCCTCTATTTGTCCTTGAATTATGAGTCTCAAGATGTTGTATCTTTCGCCTCTCATCACATATCCGAGATATTGCAATTTTCTTTCCTTTATTGTATTTTCCATTTCCCTCTCTCTACCTACTCTCCTTAACACTTCTGCATTCGTGACTCTATCTACCCATGAAATCCCTTCTTCTTCTTCACGTGCCATCTCCGCTACGAAAATTGGCTATCATCATGGCAATTTTGACCCTGGAGGCTGCCGCTCGGAACAATTGTTGGAAGTGCAAGCAAACCACTCCCTGAGGTTTCTCAACCATGACATTCTTCTCCTACCTATGCTGCCTACCTTCAATCTTTCCTTGCATAATTAGTTGTAACAGTTGATATTTATTCCCACGTGTAATATGTCCCAGGTATTGTAGTTTCCTCATTTTAACACTCAATACGACCTCCTTTTGTTTGTTCATCCTGTCTAATACAACTTGGTTAGTTATCTTATCCTTCCAGGAGATTTTTAACATTCTTCGGTACGCCCACATCTCAAAGGCCTCCAGCTTACCCATACATGGCTTATTTAGTGTCCACGCCTCCACCCCATATAATAGGACCGAGAAAACATAACATTTAAGCATTCGTATTTTCAGCTTTAGGCTGGAATGGAATCCCTAATAAACTTCTAAATGTCCAGATTTCAAACGCGTTAAGTCGATTTATTGTATTCCAGTTTAATGTCCATGATTCAGCTCCATAGTAGACTACACTGTGTACATAGCATTTAATTAGCCTTATTCTGAGGGCCAATGTTAGATCTCAGCTGCATAAAATCTTTTTTATTTTCACGAAGTTGGCACGTGCTTTTTCAGTTCTGACTCTTATTTCGGCAGTATAATCGTTATTTTCTGTGATTATCGTTCCCAAGTAAGTATATCCTTTTACTATTTCAATCTGCTGTCCGGTTACCGTTAATATTTCGTTTGTATTATTGTTCTTGCTAATTTTCATGAATTTGGTGTTTTTGATGTTAAGATAGAGTCGGTATTCTTCACTATATTTTAATAATTTGTTTATTATTCTTTTTAAGTCTTCCAAGTTGTCTGATATTATAACTGTATCGTCGACATACCTAATGTTGTTCATTAAACTTCCGTTCAATTTTATGCCGACTGTTTCGTTTACCATAGCTTCTTGTATGATTTCTTCAGAATAAGCATTAAACAATAACGGTGACAGTATGCAACCTTACCTGACCCCTCACCTTATCTCCACTTCTTCTGACACTTCTCTTCCAATTTTCACATTTGATCATTGGCTGTAGTATAAATTTGATATCAATGTTACATCCCTCACATCCAGATTCTTGTTTTTGACTACTTCTATAAGTCGGTCACGTTTTACCTTATCGAATGCCTCCGTTGTAGTCTATAAAGCATACATGGTTTGTTGGTAAGAAATTAATAAAAAGTATTTTTTACAAGTCAAAAAAACAAAAATATGTCAATATAGTTAATATACACATAAATGTATTGTTCTGAAGCTATTTTCTTGTGGCATTGTAAATTAATTACTATTTATAACTGGGAATAAGCCACATTAAAGATAAAAATACATTTATTGACGTTTCAATTTCCAATTCGGAAATCGTTCTCAAAATACAAATAGTAAATTAAACAAATTTTGTTTTTTGTTACATAGTGAAAAAATTCTTCTGCTAATTTAATTTTATCTGACTCATTTATATTGACAATTCAGACATACATTATGCATTTTAAAGTAGACGACTTTAAAATGATATTGCCAATATTGTTGAGTTGCGCTCCTGGGACGACTTTACTTATAAGATAGTTCATTCGATTACATGAAATCAACTTTAACTTGAGAATATCCGTCAGAAAAAATCATAGCATGTAATTCGTCTTTAAAAAGACAAACACATGACATGATGACAGTAAAAATTCTCCTTTCTAAAAAATTTAAAGATTTCCGAATTGGAAATTGAAACGTCAATAAATGTATTTTTATCTTTAATGTGGCTTATTCCCAGACATAAATGTAAATATAAAATATAGAAACCGTATTTTAACTAATATACTTGACAATTAAAACAAATTAAAATTGGAAGTAAAGTGTTCCCCATACGTAAATAAGGTATTCACCATAAGGTATCTCTTAATTTTTACTTTAAACTGATGAAAATTAAGAGCTTTTATTCTAGCTGGCACTATGTTGTAGAATTTTATGGCTAAAACCTTGAACCAATTCTGGATCTCTTAAGTCGGCCAAATTCTAGTAAGTATAAGAATATTGTTGTGGAAACTGTGAAAATCTACATGCGCGTTTTAATGGCTGAGATTTTGTTTAATGTGGCTGCGGAATTTAAGAACATGGTTTAAGAAAACCTCAACGGAGCTGTTTCGAGCCGCAGCGAGCAAGGTTATGATTGCCAATATGATTTCCAACATCCGAAACGGATAGGAACCAGAAGAAGAAGAAGAAGTGCAACAAACACTGCATAATGTATACACAAAATGACCCCAGGAGAAAACAGCATGTGTCAGATGAGAATGGAAATTACTATGATAAGCTGTTAAAATAGTTTACCTGGAAGTCACTTGAACAAGGTTTCTGCAAAGGAAAAGTTATCGGCAAAGCTTTTTCGATAGATGAACTATATGTTGTTCCCAGGTTACCTGCATTCTAATGTACCCCCAAAAACTTCGCCTCGAGAAGCTGAGAAACCTCAAGTTCATTGTTGCCCTTAATAAGTTTCAACATAGCTTGTTGAGAGTTATCAGAATTTTTTATAAACCCATCATTTGCATTAATTTTTGTAAGCCTGATGGCTTCCCTATACTCTTTTTTGTTTAATAATGGTACTTCTAGGTGCAACAACGTTATTACTTTGTAGTGCATGCCAGGGAAAATATACTTAAAAGCAAACTTTTCCAAGTTGTACCTTTAACACCATTCCAACAAGGAAAGGGACGATGCTATTCATGTTGCAAATTAGCAGAATCTAATAAGAGAAGAGGCCAATAAGTTGGTATAAACAACCATAGTGCCAGATGCGGTAAGCACATCAAGAAGTCAAATGTTTGTTTATCCTGTGATGATGCCAATTCAACTGAAGCCGAAGACTTCAGGTAAATTATAAATTCTTATAACTGTTCCATTAGCATCTAGAAAAACTGTTTTATTCGGTTCTCCCTGCTTCCAATAAAAGGTTGGTCCTGTAAGGGTTAATGATAAAATTTGTAGTGGTTACAATTTTTAGTTATTAATTAACAGTTGGGGCACATTATACGAGGAGAACGATACACTTTTCAGCAACTGATACTCGAAGGGAAGATAGAGGGTAGGAGAGGTCTCGGACGTAAAAAAATGGCATGGCTGCGCAATATTCGACAATGGACAGGAATCCACAGCTATGAAATGCTTCGCAATGCTGCTAAAAACAGAATTATTTAATCCAGAATATTTAACATCTCACCTGACAAGACGATGTACGGTGGACGCCTACGCAGATATGCACGGCACCTTAAGAAGAAGAAGAATTAACAGTTATTTAGATTAATATATTATGTTACGAATGTTGTGTTATGTGAATTAATTTATTTTGTATAATAAATAATAAGTTATTTACCTATATTGCCTTTTTGGTTGTCTACATGTTAAGATTTCTTCTTCTTCTTCTTCTTCAGATGCAAATCCACTAATGGATGTTAGCGATCACATTTTCCATTAATTCTCTATTTCTTGCAATATGTATCAGAGATTGTATGTCGTTAATCCCTGTCCATTGCCTTATGTTTCGGAGCCAGGACATTTTCTTGCGTCCCATTCCTCTCTTGCCTTCAATTTTACCCTCGATTATAAGTTGGAGGAACTGGTATTTTTCATTTCGCATGATGTGACCTAGATACGCCGTTTTCCTTTTCTTGATGGTTTCAAAAAGTTGGCGTTCTTGGTTTATTCTTTTAAGGACATCTATATTTGTGATTTTCGCTGTCCATGGTATTTTTAGGATACGGCGATAAAGCCACATTTCGAAAGCTTCCAATCTGTTTATATCCCTCGTTTTGAGTGTCCAGCCCTCTACGCCATATAGCAGCACTGACCATACGTAACACTTAGTAAACCTTAGTCTCAGTTGAAGATCGAACTCTGAACAAGTCAGTACCTTCTTGAATTTTACGAAAGATTTCTTCTTTCTTAATAAAAGAAATCTTTCGTAAATCTTTCGTAATAAAGAAAGATTTACGAAAGATTTCTTCCTTTCTTAATAAAAATCTTTGCTTATATAAACGCCTTTTTCTTAAATTTTTGTTGCCTATAAATCCAAGCTCTGTTTATCAATATTCTCATTCTTTCCCTGATAAATGTCAAACATTAATAAAACCACTCGTATCACTATTGGCGACGTGCAAGTACTTGGATGTGATACGAGAAACGATCGTGCGCGAGTAGCGGAGAAATCTTGCATTTTTTACTGCAAATTTCATAGATTTCATAAATTCATATTGTCAATTGTCATATTTCATATTCGTTTGTTTATTTACACCTGTCACTGAAGAAAATGGGATTTAGGAAATGCTGTGTTATAAATTGTAAAAGTACAACAAAAAATTGTCACTTTAAGTTTTATTCGTTTCCAACTTCGACGCACAAATTACTACAAAGAGAAAAGTGGATTTATATCATAAAAAGCATAAGAAACATAACCTAAATTATGCATTATTCTTGCGCTCGATTTTAATGTCAGTTTGAAATAAATAATAAATAAAAGTTCACTTTTAAGTGTAAATTTTAGTTTCATAATACTCACATAGAGTTCATTTTAACCCAAAAATCAAGTTTAATGTTTAAACTTTATTTTATTGAAGTTTTCAAAAATTCATCAAGTTCAAGTTTTTCTGAAAATGCATTAAGATATATTCGCTGTCCAATAGTTTACACGGAAAGAATTAATTGTTCAAACCAATATGATGATATCATGGGCTTAACCTGCTAATTTATCCATTTGTAATTTATTTTTATTAATTCTTCCACATAATTCTTCCATTCTTTTTTGACATTTGCCACTACTAAAGCTTTTCCCTTTGACTCAGTGCTTGGTTGAAAAGTTATTTTGTGATTTACTTTCTCAAATCCAGTTTTTATTATTGCATCCATATTAACAGTAATGCTGTAATTGAATAATATATTTATTTGTATTTACACTACATACAACGTTTACCTTTTAATAACATACCGACTATCCGACATAACCTAAATCTTACTTTTTATTCTTATTCTTTTTTGGGGCTACGTCCTTGACAGTTATCCGGTAACCTCGATCTAACATGAAAGCGCAGTAAATTCTGCTGATTTACGACACCAGGTGTCGCTGTTCCGAACTTGCACGGTCCCAATAGCACTACATCCTGTATCCTCTTGTGTCTGGTGTCATTGGATTGTATTGCTTTAGTGCAGAACGCCCTTTGAATGTGACGATGGAGTCATCAGGAGATATTGCTTATTTTCCGCAATAATTTATTGAGCATTAACAGTGATCAGTGACTCTATTGTTCTCAGTTTTATTAATTTCAATAAACACCTTATTAAAAACATTTCAGATTTTCAATTTACTTTGCATGTTTTCAATTATTCTCAATTTCTATATTCTTTTTTAGTTTTCTATTTACTATTAGTAACATCATTTATATCTTACATAAAGGATAAACACAAAATTCTCCATTCTAATTGATTATTTTTCCAAATTTTATTATGAAGCATATTTCATTGACCACTTTTTTACTTATCTAAATTATGGAGACTTTTGTATTCCAACTCGTTTACAAATTACTGTATAAAATAAAAAAAACTGAAAGCCTTTAACGAGTGTAAGATTTCTTTTTTCTTAAACGGGTAAAGTGTGGTCTTTTGCGAACGCTGACGATCAATAACGCGTACATTCCACTTGAAGCAATAAATCGAAGAGTTGAAGATACATACAACTTGATCACAATACTCGATTTTTATTTTTAATATGTGAACTAAGAAATACCATCCTGCATGAAAACCAGTTGTCGAGATTTTTGTTGGGAGTTTCTTTGACATCTCGAATATATTCATTTCAAAAATATATTGAGAGAAATGTTCTATGGACGCTCGCACGACATCCATAAAAAACTAAAGTCATTATACCTTTAGTTGGAATTTATAGCAGAGTCAATTTGTGGGAATATTTTTCTTAAACCGTAATGGGAATTTTTGCACAATAACGTCATTTTAACGTTTTTGTCATAAAGACTTTATTTAAAGCAGAGTCACCAACTTTTTAATGTTTCTTTATATTCTCCTTTCTTATACGAGTATAAGAGCTAGTCTGTTTTTTCCTCTAACATTTCATCTTCATGTGGAATATCTGTTACGGATATTGTCAATTATCATGAGCACTCTAACTTTTAAAGCAACTGCTCTATATAGTTTTTTTTTGAGCTGCAACCATACAATTTTCTTAAATATATAGGTCTATTATTTTCTTAGGCTTTCAGCATATATATTTGCCTTTGTCTACAACTATTCTGCCTTAGGCAAGTGGAACTCAACCAAAATAAACGTTTTGTTCTTTCTTCATTCTGCTTAACACTACAACGTCACGAACATGTGGTTTGTAGCGTGATCTACTCACGAGACTATTAGGAGCCTTTTATAGATAGATAGATAGATAGAACGTTTATTAACCACTTTACATAAAGTTTGAAGTCCGTATAAAAAATACAATAAAAGATATAATAATGTAAACTTAAAATTAACCTAATCATATTGGGTAAAGTAATATACATATGTAAGTATTAGCAGAAGAATTAAAATTAAACAAACCTAAACTGTCACATAAAAAATCTTTGAAATATGGAAGTAACAAAAATGTACAAATAATTAAGAATATTCCCGAATCGATGACTAAATAAACTAATACATAAAACTTAGTATATTTTAATAGCAATAATACAATGTGATATGTAGATAGTAAATCGACAGTATTCTGACCAAACTGGGTATACGTTATAAAGGTGTATTGAGGTATTCTGTCTTTGAGTAAAAACAATATGTTAAAAAAATGCTTTCTGATCCTATTTTTAAACAGTGGTGGAGACATTTTTATTTCGTTAGGCAGATAGTTATACAAGTGAATATCAATTGAATTCTTTGTGCTCTTTGATAGTCTGAATCGTTGTGACCTAATTAAATCCCTCGATCTTGTTAGATGATCATGTAATTGGGAGTTTATAGTAAACTTATTTTTATTATCGTGAATTTCCAACAGTGTTGCATACATATAAAGCGAAGGTAGAGGCATAATACCCATATTCAAAAATAATGGTTTACAATGATCCCTTAAATCCGCTCCAGCAAGTATCCTCACCACCTTCTTTTGTAATTTAAATATTCTGTCGGCATGACCAGAGTTGCCCCAAACAGCTATTCCATATTGTATATGACTATGAAACAATGAAAAGTAACACATTTTAAGGGTACTTTTAGGTACCAAATAAACCAGGTTACGCATTACACATATT
The DNA here is from genome assembly GCA_918026665.1 of Diabrotica balteata. Classification (NCBI taxonomy): domain Eukaryota; kingdom Metazoa; phylum Arthropoda; class Insecta; order Coleoptera; family Chrysomelidae; genus Diabrotica; species Diabrotica balteata. Next base: position 45,098,578 of record OU898276.1, on the reverse strand, counting down.
GTACTGGCGAGTTTAGAACTTAAGTTGTCTATATGGATGCCCCAATCTAAGTTGTCATCCATAAAAATCCCTTACAATTTGATGCTATATCCAAAAATGTGTCTTCGATCTGAACTGAAAACTATATTTTGATTTTTATCCTCGTTTAGTTTTAGTTTATTATGTGTAAACCAGTTTTTAATTTTAAGCACATCGTTTCCTATTTTGTTATTTAAATTATATTGATTCTGGTCGGTACTAATAACGGTTGTATCATCTGCAAAACATATACACCTTAAGGGGTGGGTATAATGAAATATATCGTTGAGATATAGAAGAAAAAATGTAGGTCCTAATATAGACCCTTGCGGAACTTCATGTTCAACATTGTGAAAATTGGAGTAGTTATTATTTAAAAAAAACGGCCTGTTTTCTGTTTATTAAATACGATCGAAATAAATTAAGAGCATTTCCCCTTATGCCATATTTGTGCATTTTGTTTAAAAGTAAAGTGTGTGAGACACAATCAAAAGCCTTAGATAAGTCACACAATGTTAAGGACACGAAGTGATCTCTCTCTAGGCCATCAACTACTTCCCTTACAATTTCCTGAATTGCTTGAGTAGTGCTGCATTTTTTTCTGAAACCATCTTGATTACAATGAAGTATTTTGTACTTTTCTATGTACTCTATTAAACGGTTATTCAAAATACTTTCAAAAATTTTACCAAGAATGGGAATAATAGAAATAGGGCGATAATTTTCAATTTCTTCTGAAGATCCTTTTTTGAGTAGCGGTAACACTTTTGTTACTTTTAATACATCGGGAAAGATTCCTTCGATAAGGCAAAGATTATAGAGTATGACCAGTTTATCAATAATAATATCCAGAGTTTCTATCACTAATTGTTTGTTTAAGAAGTAAAAATCAGTGCATTTTGAGTTTTTCAAGCTGTATAATGTATTCCTAACTTCAGTATCACTAACAGGTGTTAAAAACAACGAGTGGCAAGGGGAGTATATTCCCTCCAAAAAATTCATGGCATCATTTTCATCTGTCTCATCTAACGAGTTCAATATATTTCCCGCTACCGAAGTAAAGTAATTATTAAACTCGTTTGATGAAATATTACATGAAGTTACTTTTTTATTTTGAGTTTTATTCCTATGATAATTGATGACTTTCCAAGAATCTCGAGATATATTATCAGATTTTAAGAAAAACTGCTCATATGCCAGTTTTTTCTTTACTGATATTGTTAATTGATAGTGTTTTTTGAATTGATTATACAGAGTGTAATCACTAGTAAGGTTAGCAGTAATTTTTATCTTCGAAAGGTTTACTCGCATTTTCCTTAGTTCATCGTCAAACCAAGAAACAGGTGCCTCAAAATGAATTCTTGACTTTTTTACTGGAAAGCAAACCTCAGTTAATTTTGCATATGTGTCAATTATGAACTCAGCTAATTCCGTTGCTGTTATTGAATTATATATCCCCATCTCAAGGAGTTTAGTCTTCTACTCGTTTCTCCATTTGGTCCATAATAAATTTCACAATAAGGTCACTACAGACGTAACATTTAGTCAATCATTTTGAGACAAATGTCAAATCTCTGCCATAAAGAACATTTTTTATTTCTACAAAATTAGAACGTGCTGTTTCAATTTGTACCTCTTATTTTGGCAGTATCGTGATTTTTAGTGTACCCAATATCGTCAATTAAAATATCTTATCACATATCTTACATCCCTGCTCTTTCTCATTAAGTATCGTCGAGTACTAATTTCTTAGCGTAAGTGATAAATAATAGAGGTGGACGTATACATCCTTGTCTATCTATCTTCATAATATTGACTCTGGATATTCCATGCCCAATTTTTACTACAGCTAGTAAATATAAGAGCAAGAGCGTAACAAAATTTCTTATATTTCTTCACTTTGGGAAGCTACTGTAACCAATAGTAGCTAGATCACTTGGACAAGGTCCCTGATGTTATAAGATCGGTAAAGTAGTGTGAAGAAGTTGGAAACCAAATTAAAATGAAAGTTGAAACTGAATGCAGTTCGGCTAGCTGGGTATGCTTGAGACTGGCCAGTTGATACTCAAGGTAGGGTTAGGCCTATTTGCATGCCCTTAGAAAACAGTAAGGAATAGAAAGGATGTATATTATCTAAGAAAATATAAGAAAACCAAAACGAACTAAGAGTAAGTACTGAAAACCGGAATAGAGGAAAGAAGAATGATTTGGGCGCCAGGGAAGATGTTGACTGGACTCTTAGTCTAACAAACACTTCACCTAGTGACTTTATTGCTGTTGTTAAATATGTTTTCTATAACTAGATATAACCTTATAAAAAAAAGGAAAAAAAAATAGGTGGTTTGATAAAACAGAGTATTACCGATAATCCAATTTAATAACTATAAAATAGAAACTTATAAACCCCGTAATGTACAAATTAACTTAATACCCTATATAAAAATCCCCGTAACAAAGTTCTATATACCTTTTCTAACTTTGAATACCCTTATAATATACAATATATTTACATTCAATAGTTTACTAGGAAAGTATCAACTTATTTTGTTAAGTTTTATTTATTAATTAACGCCAAATCTGATGACAACCAATGTTTCTATATATTTGAACAACTATAACCCCTCCCTATATTTATTACAATTTATCAGTTTGACAGAGATATATCTAAATTGGTCTGTCCAGAAAGGAACAGATCCAATATGAATTGGTGATATTACCAGTAGGATTGTAGAAATACAAAATGGACCTTTGTGCACAAATGACCTTACAAAATTGTATTAAAATCCACCCCTACCATGTTATAACTAATACATATGTATATATATTTAAAATATTTGATGACAAAAAATGAGCAAATGATATTGAGAAAAAAAATTAAATGTTATGAAAATATTAATTAAGAAAATTGACTAAAATGATTATTAAGGTTTTTTTTTTCGTTCACTGATTAAAGTTTACACAAAATTTAAGGTAAATTATTTTAAAAAAATAGTCTGAAACAATTAAAAAAAAACCTGACTACTTCCCAACAGAGAAGATTCTTCTTCTGGACGCCTTTCGTCACTGGGACTCGTAAAGGTGAAAGCTATATAAGCACACTCTCCTAGTAGTTAAACTAAACAGCTATTCCAGTAATCGGGAAAAACCAAAAACTTCAACCAAACTATATGGACTTCATTATCTCAAATTCAAAATAATCTTGAATTGACTTTATATTCGTTTTTACTCCAGCGACTAAAAATAAAATCAAAGAAAGCTCTCATTAGCTTTATTCTGAGTTGATAAACAAAAAGGCGGTTAGGACAAGAAAAACTAGCCCGAATAATGATAATTAGTGAAGGTTTGTACACTTTTTGTGACCTTGGAAAATTAATTGAAAACTATGTATTTATAAAAATAATGTTGGGATTAACTATGAAGATTTCAAAAAAAAATTAAAATTTAACATATCTTAACGAATATATTATAGGCCAAGAGTAATGGAGGATCTCCTTACATTACCGAATTGCTTGGATATTGATGAGAACGTGTACTTAGGAGAATTTCTAACAGAAAGAATTCTGAACGTGATTTACTGATATAATTAGGGTAAAATTATTGTATAAATGATATTAATATGAAATTAAGAATGGTTTAAAAAAATGATTTAGTTTAATTAAAATGAAACTCACCCAACGCAACACTATTTCACTATTTAAACTAAAATCTTCTTATCCCAAAAATTCTAATATTAAAACAAAAAACGCCTTCTGTAACTTAAATAGTGGATCTCTGAATAAATTAAAATGTTGTCCTGTTAACTTAAAAACCACGTGCGTTGGTCGCTGGAACTAATCAATCCTCTGTCCCGATCAAAGGCTGGATATAAAGTGAGTTATTATACTTTAAAAATCGTTGGCTTCCGTCAGCTTCAAGGTAAACGGAAGCGGTAGGTAAGCAGTTTGACCAATGGATAAAAATTGATAATACCATTATGTATAGTTGGTTGCATACCTTACAGGCAGAATTAAGTTGTTTTAAAGTTTTCAGTAACGATAAAGTACTCTTATCGTTACAAGAGCTATAAAGGATATATAGCAGTATTCGTATGCCTAGTCACAAAAACTGTACACCACGAAGTATTAAGTGATATTACAACACATGCATTTGTAGCTGCGTTTAAAAGATTTACTTCAAGAAGAGGACAGTGCCGCCACATATACAGTGACAGTGGAAAATACTTTATAGGAGCAGCAAACGTGGATAATAATAACGTAAAGGCATCATTAACAAACACCTTAACAATATTAGGAACTCATTGGCACTTTATATCAGCGAAGACGCCACATTTCGGAGGTTTATAAGAAGGTGCTGTGAAAATTATGAAATATCATTTGAAGGGAGCAATTGGGATAGCGCGTTAATATATGAAGAGCTAAGAACAGTCCTTGCTCAAATAGAGGCATGCGTGTACTCCCGACCTTTATGCATTGATACAGAGAACAGAATAATAATAACTCAAGGACACTTCCTAATTGGGAGAGAACTAATTTCACAAAATAGGAAGGAAGAGATAAGCACATATACGAATTTACCACAAAGGTAGAGGCAGTTACAAAAAGTGGAAGGAGAAAGAGATTTTTGGAACAGTTGGACACATGGCTTTGTCATTGTCAAACCTATAACAGCAATATGAATGACAAAACCCGGCACAGACCTAGAAAGAGAAGAACTGGTGATAAAAGAAGAAGCACGATACTTCGCCAGGGAAATGGCCACCAGCGAAGATAACCAAAACATCCCGGAGCTGAAGGTTTTTCAAGAGTTGTAACAGTTTAAAGTTCCGTTCAGTTCCGTTCCGGCGGGCGGAAAGATAAGTACTCGTCCTATATACAAGTTGATACCAATACTACGAGGGCCCACCTCACGGAAAACAAATAGAGCACGTAGTTTGTGAAAAAAATTTATGTTTTGAATACCATATTTAAAATTTTTGAAACCGTCAAATGCAGACTTGTACAAGATTAATGCTCCATCTCACGGATTATTTCCATTCAAAGCATTTGAGCAATGTATATATAGATCGAGGGATATTTAGAATAAAAACTCATCTAAAAAAGAAAAGAATTTTAGATGGTGAACGGATAATAGATTCAGTGGTAAAATATCTGGTAAAAAAAGGTATGTGTAAGGCAAGCAATATAATAAATTGTGAATCAATATCACTATAAATAAGTAGAGCATTGGATCAATAAGTTGAAAGAAGGCCGAAAAGGGACTTCTAGGAACAGTCTTTACATCATTATTTGGAGTAAATGATGTTTACAGGGACATCGATTCCTTGGACGAAAATTATACCGAAATTGTAAAAATTTTTAAACATCAGACGAATATGATGGTACAAAGAAAAAGCTTCGAACTTTTCTATAAAAAAAGAATAAATGGACATTTAAATAGTTACGGAGAAGCACTGATAAAAGGAACCAACGAAATGTCTAAAGGCCCAAGTGATGTCTCATATATAGCTGACACGTTAGAAAATGAGTACATAAAACTAAAATTGGAAGCGGCCTATGACTGTGCAATGGAATATGCAAGAGAATATCTCTCTCTCTCTCTCTCTCTCTTCAATCCTGACCCCCAGGGGGAGTGTAGTGGTCAACGTGATGTCGTGTATTGTCCGTCTCCAGAGATCTCTGTCTCTGGTCATTTCTTTTAATTCATGCATAGGTCTTTGGCATATTCCTGTAATTTGATCTATCCATCTTGTTGGGGATCTTCCTCGTGATCTTCGGCCTTCTACCTTTCCTTGTATTATGAGTCTTTCTATGTTTTCTGTGTTTGCTTTCATAACATGCCCAAAATATTTTAATTGTTGGAGATGTACTTTACTAGAGAGTCGTTGGCTAACTTTTAGCTCTCTTAAAATTAAATTATTTGTTCTACGTCGGTCCAAGGAATTCGTAACATTCGTCTCCAACAGAACATTTCAGTGGCGTCTATCTTTCTTCTCTCCGATTGTCTCAGAGTCCAAGATTCACATCCGTAGGTCAGTATTGGGAATATTAAGCAGTTGATCAACCTCATCTTTATCGCTCTTGAAATTTGACAGTCCTTCCATATTTTGGTCATTTTTGCTGTGGCAACTTTTGCTAGATCACATCTACGTTTAATCTCTTCTTGTAATGAACCTACGTTTGTGATTAATGATCCCAGATATAAGTATGAGCTCACGACCTCGAACCGGTCAATTGTGGTTATGTGTGGATGATTGTTGTGTAGTCTATCCACTATCATGATCTTTGTCTTTGATATGTTTAATTGCAGACCAAATATTTGACTTTCGTTTTCGATCAGTCCTATAAGTTCTATCAGCTCTGCTTGACTATTTGCAAGAAGGGCTGTGTCATCTGCGAAACGTAGGTTGTTTAGTTTATGGCCATTTATTGAGATGCCCTTTTCCCATCCTTCAAGTGCTCTTCGCATAATATACTCCCCATATATGTTGAATAAGTGTGGAGATAGTATACATCCTTGTCTGACACCCCTTTCTGGATGAAATTCGTTCGAAAGTGTGTCAAGTACTTTAACTGATCCAGTAGTGTGTTCATATAGTTCGGTTATAAGCGTAATTAGATGTTGTGGTACGCCTACTTCTTTTAGTATTCGCCATAAGTGTCTTCACTTGACCCTGTCGAACGCTTTACGGTAATCTATGAAACATATGTATAGTGGGATGTTGAATTCCCTAGATTTCTCGATTATCTGTCTTATATTCAGCAGGTGTTCTCGAGTGCCTCTACCTTTGGTAAATCCAGTTTGCTCTTGTGGAAATTCTCTTTGAAGGAATTTTTTCAGTCTCTCATTGATTATATGTAGCATTATCTTGCTGGCATGGGATATAAGAGAGATAGTTATATAATTGTCGCATTTATGGAAGCTGCCTTTTTTATGTATGGTCGTTATTGTAGATTTTGTCCAGTCTTCAGGCCATTGTTTGGAATGCCATATTTGGTTACAGAGTAGATGAAGTAACTTTACGCCGGTTTCTTCTGTTCAAGAGAATATAAGCCCGGACAATTATAGACAATTATAAAAAGGAATAGACAGTTTTTATGATAGAACTCCCAACACCACCTGCTATATAGTAGAGTAAATGATAAAGGAAGCAAGTTAGTTGAAATTGAGCACACCAAACCTCTGGCTAGTAATTCCACCATACGCTATAAATTTGAGCGATTTGCGATTGTTCTCGATCTGAGCATATACTAAATCAAACTAGTTTTATAAAGTTGTCACTAAAATGCTTTGCTCAAACCAGGATCATAACATTACTCACATCCAGTAATAGATTAGAAACATCAGTTGTACGTTACTTAAAGATTTATGTCAGCCCCATTGAAGAGCTTAGGCAGAGGCCAATAATAAAACAGATCAGCATTCCCAGACATATTATAGACATTCGGGGAGCTTAGTTGCCAAATACAGTACTTGAGGTAGAGTAGTTGGACCAAGACATATATCCAAATACACGTGGAAAACCATTGCCAACCATTAGTAAATTCCTCATTTAACCACAGGACTAGTTACTATATTCATTTTTATGTTGATTGTCGTTATGTGGAAGGTAGTCAGATATCTTCGAAATGCCAAGAGAGCCAAAAAATAAGGCATTAAAGTTTCTGCATCTAACCTTATCCAGCTCCTCAAAGACATACATAACAACATAAGAATATCACAACAAAATTTACGTAGAACATTCGGGAGAGTCCCATCTAGATCAGTTTTACTTAATAAACTTAAATTTAAATTAGTATAATTTAATCATAAATTCTAAATATTCAAGTTATAGGTAGCACTAGTCGGGTGAGATAATAATTTAAGAACCGTGTAAATTATTATTTTGATGTTACGAAATGTTGCGATTATTTGGAACCTTAATTCAAGTTTGTTCAACTTCCTGCAAACTATAGATTGCCTAATAAGTATTGAGGAAATGCCTACAATCATTTGCTTGATTCAAATCATATTTGCCAGCTTTTAAAAATTAAAGGTTTTGTTCTATGCAGAGGGCAATACACTTATTTGATAAATTGTAGCATTTTAGTGAGATTATAAAAATATCTTCCGGGCTAGTTTGGGAGACAGTCTATTATGAATTTTTGCCTCAATATCACCTATAATGTAATAATTCAGTAGCTGTCAACATATATATATATATATATATATATATATATATATATATATATATATATATATATATATATATATATATATATATATATATATATATATATATATATATATAGTTTAATAAAACTATATTTTACTACGGATGAAGTCCACAACGGCAGACACGGCGGAGAAGCGGAGCTTCTCGCCGGTGTGGATGGCGAAAATGGCAACCCTCGATTTTAGGGTTGATATAAAATCAAAACAGTAGCGTCTGATCCAGAATGGACGGCTGCGAACAGCGTCTGACCCAGAATGGGTGGCTGATATAAAACTCACCAACCCGTCTAGCCAGCGTGGTGTTTCAAGGCTACTTATCCTTCCAAATACAGAAATGGCGAATACTAAAACGAAACGGAACGGTCCCCAGGTGGGTGGAGTATGTTATGCCAAATCCCACACCCAGAAAAGGGTCTGCCTCGTGGAATATGGGGGAGGCAAGAACGATGAGGACAGAAGATAAACTAGAAGAGTTGCAAGAAGAACTTAAGACCATCAAATGGGACATAGTAGGCCTATGCGAGACAAGGCTTAAAGGCGAAGAATCGACTCTACTAAAATCAGGGCACACTTTGTACCAATACAATTCAGGAAATAACCAAGGTATAGGAGGCGTAGGCTTTTTAGTACATAAGAGAATTGAAAACATGGTAACCAAATTCCAAGCGATTTCTAATAGAGTTATCTATATGGTAATAAAACTAAATCGTAGATACAGCATTCAAATAATCCACTGTTATGCACCAACTTCTTCTGCAGATGATGAAGAGGTAGAACAACTTTATGAAGACATTACAAGAGCCAGAAACCTAGAGAAAACATATTACGTAATAATTACGGAAAATTTCAACGCTAAAATAGGAAAGAACGAAAATAACAACGACAACGAATATATTGGAAATTTTGAACTGGGAAGTAGAAATCACAGGGGAGATATGCTCGTAAATTTCCTCAGCAAAGAAAAACTATTCTGCTTAAATACCTTCTACAAGAAAAAGATGCAGAGAAAATGGACGTGGTTAAGCCCAGATGGCAAAGTAAAAAATGAAATTGACTTTACACTCTCTATACTATATAGTATAAATAGAATAGAAATAAATACGAAATTAGATAGAAGAAAATTATTAACACAGGATAAATTGCCAAACATAGAAGCACTCGAAATGAATCAAGAGGAATATCAAAGTGAACTAAAAAAGAAACTAGGACCTCTACCAGTATTCAACACGAAAGATATAAATGAAATAACACAAAAATTAACGAATGACATAACGTCAACTGCAAAAAAGATCTGTGATAAAAATAAAAATCCCAGCAAAACGAAACTGAAACAAACAACACTTAATTTAATGGTGAGCTTTAATGGGATAGAAGAACATCGAAAGAATTACCAGAGTATAAAGCTATCAACAATAAAGTTAAAAAGACCATAAGGTCAGACTTGCGGGCTTATAAAACAAAACAAATATTGCAAACCATGGAAAACAATAGAAACATGAGAGTATTGAAATCAAATTTAACTAAAGGAAAATCAAAGATAAGTAAAATCAAAAATCACCAGGGGAATACGATGACCAAAAAAACTCAAATAGTCAAGGAAATACAAACGTTCTATAAGAATCTTTATACATCTACTATACAGAACCCCGAAACAGACCACAGAACAATTCTAAACGTCGGCTCGAAAACCCTCCCTGAAATAACCTCTTCGGAAATTAAACATGCCTTACAGCAAATGAAAAACAAAAAAGCTCCTGGCGAGGATCGTATAACGTCTAAAATGTTAAAAATGGGCGGCAACATCGTTGTAGAAGTTGTGGAAGTCTTACTGAATGTGTCTAACAGAAAAAAGAATACCGAGCCTATGGGAAAACGCCGAAATAATACTTTTACACAAGAAAGGAGACACTACTAATATTGAAAACTACAGACCTATAAGTTTGTTGTCACACTTATACAAATTGTTAACAAGAATAATAACCAACCGCATAACACAAAAACTTGATTTATATCAACCGGTCGAACAGGCGGGATTTAGAAAAGGGTTTGGTACTAATGATCACTTACAAACCATCAGAACACTAGTAGAAAAAACCACAGAATATAATGTACCTTTACATATGGCATTTATCGACTTTCACAAGGCTTTCAATAGTATTGAGACTTGGTCCTTTTTGTCAGCCCTGAAGGATGCTCGAATAGACTCACGGTACACTACACTCATTAAAAACATTTATGAACAGGCCACATTCCACATCAAAATCAATGAAGACGAAAAAACTAAAAAAATGCGTCTTGATAAAGGTATTAGACAAGGTGATACTATTTCACCAAAGCTTTTTACCTTAGCATTGGAAAATGTATTCAAACAGCTTGACTGGAAGGAAAAAGGTCTAAACATTGATGGTGTACGTTTGAGTCATTTGAGGTTTGCGGATGACATAGTATTATTTAGTACAGATATCAAGGAACTGGAGCAAATTTTGAAGAAATTAAACCAGCAGTAAAATAAAATAGGTCTCAAAATGAACCTTCAGAAAACAAAAATAATGAGTAATTTACAAACTAATCTTGTTATTGACAACGTCAGTCTTGAAAATGTAGACCACTATATATATCTTGGATATACCATTAAAATCGGCAAAGAAAATCAAATAGCCGAAATAAAAAGACGCATACAACTGTCTTGGGGAGCTTTCGGCAAATTAAGCTTTATTTTGAAGAATAAAGATATACCAATGTGTCTAAAACGTAGAGTTTATGACAAATGTATCTTGCCTGTAACTACATATGGAACTGGAGACCATGGCCTTCACAAAGAAAACCTTAGAGCAGCTCAGCACAACCCAAAGAGCAATGGAGAGGGCCATGCTAGGGATTAGTTTGAGAGACAGGATTCGAAATAACGTCATTCGTGAAAGAACAAAAATTACTGATGTCTCAGAACGTATTGCAAGGCTCAAGTGGCAATGGGTCGGACACGTTTCCCGAGATAATCCCGAAAAATGGACACAAAGATTAACAAACTGGAGACCAAGAGAGAACAGGCGAGGAGTAGGCAGACCGCAGAAGAGGTGAACAGACGATATCAAACAAGTCGCGGGCAAGCAGTGGATGAGAATTGCCAAAAGTAGAAATCGATGGAAGCAAATGGAAGAGACCTATGTCCAGCAGTGGACGAACACAGGCTGAAGAAGAAGAAGAAGATATTTTACTACACGACTTCAGTATTTTATTTTATCATCATCTATCGAGAAGAATCGGACAAAGGGAATTAGCAACAATTCTAAATTATAATTACATTCGAATTTGTCAACAGACTTCATATTAAAAAAAAGACCATCTACAACCTGTATACAGTGAATTCTTCAGTCCTTTGCAGGTAGAAAATACTTTAGAAAGATTTAATTGTCTCCGGAAACGTTCTAGCATGGAGAGCAAGGAGATGCTCACCTACTCGGTGGAATGAACAAACTCGGAATTCAGCGGGCCCTTCATTCTGCAAAACACTTGAAGGTAGAAGCCAATGGAAGCATCTAGCTAACTGTATTGGAGGAAATCGCTTTTCTCAGTAGTGGGATAATGACATAAAAGTAAGAGCATAATAGATCTACCTCCTCTCACTATTTTTTTAATTTTTTTTTTAGTGGAATAGTGGTAGTTGTATATTTTTCATAGTGGTGTAATGAGATTATACTATTATTTTTACGATAATAATCACTCTTGTTTTTAGTTACTTATATACATATAGTTTTTAGTTACTTTACTTCAGTGGCTAAACATATTAGAAGTTCTTTTAATTCTACAAATGAAAATGTAGCCATAGATTTTTTGAAAGATGTACACTCTCCTTGCAACTCTTTATTTTTATTACCTGTTAGTGATACTGAAATCAGGAATGTTTTGCATAGATTGAAAAATTCACACTGCACGGATTTTTATTTCTTAAACAAAAAAATAATTGTAGAAACAATCAATATTATTATTGACAAATTAATTATACTTTATAATAATTGTCTTACTGAGGGGATTTTCCCAGATGTTTTTAAAAGTAACAAAAGTGCTACCAGTGTTCAAAAAGGGAGCTTTAGATGAAATTGGAAATTACCGTCCCATCTCAATCATTCCCATTTTCGGCAAAATTTTTGAGAGTATTCTAAATGTTCGTTTGGTAGAATATCTAGAAAAACACAAAATACTTCACTGTAACCAATATGGCTTTAGAAAAAAGTGAGCACTACACTAGCTATACATAAAATTGTGAGAGATATAGTTGATGGCTTGGAGGAAGGTCATTTTGTGTCTTTGACATTGTGTGACTTATCCAAAGCTTTTGACTTTGTTTCGCATGAATTACTGTTGGAAAAAATGCATAAGTACGGTAATAAGGGAAACACTCTTAATCTATTTAGAGCATACCTAACAAATAGAAAACAGGCAGTTTTTCTTAATAACAGCTATTCTGAGTTTAACACTGTCGAATATGGTGTACCTCAAGGTTCGATATTAGGACCCACTTTGTTTCTTATTTATCTGAACGATTTATTTCACTACACTTTTCCTATAAAATGTGTTTGCTTCGCAGATGATACAACTCTCATAAATACTGATATTAATCAGAATAATTTAAAAATTAAAATAGATAGTGATACCAAGAAAGCAAAAAACTGGTTCTCACATAATGGGCTAAAGCTAAATGAAGAGAAAAATCAGAATTTGACTTTTAGTTCTGATTGGAAGTATATCTTAAGAAATAGTGTTAAACTATTAGGAATCTTTATAGACGATAATTTGGATTGGAGTGCTCATATAGATTACTTAAGTTCTAGACTTGCTACAAGTATATTTTTAATACGCAACTTAGTTTATCATGATTCCTAAAAATACCCTTAGAATGTGCTACTTTGCATTATTTCATAGCCATTTACAGTACGGAATAACTGTTTGGGGTAATTCTTCTTACGCAGATCGAATTTTTAAATTACAAAAAAGAGTAGTGAGGATACTTGCAAGAGCAGAGTATAGGGAACACTGTAAACCTTTATTTCTGGATTTAGGTATTATGCCACTACCTTCACTCTATATATATATATATATATATATATATATATATATATATATATATATATATATATGTATATATATATATGTATATATATATATATATATATATATAATATATATATATGTATATATATATATATATGTATAATATATATATATATATATATATATATATATATATATATATGAGACGCTGATTGAAATTCATGCCAACAAAGGTAAGTTTAACGTAAACTCCAACGTCCATGATCACGATACAAGATCTAGAGATGCTATTAGAGCACAACGTTTTAGGTTGACAAAGAGCGTAAAAAATTCGACTGACGTTAGTTTGTATAACTTTTTGCCAGATGAAGTAAAAAGTCTTCACTTGTTATCATTTAAGCATAAAATCAAATCACACTTTTTGAAACATTGTTTCTATTCAAAAACGGAGTACTTAAGTACAGCTTTTACACAATAGTACTAGTTTGGTCAGGGCAGTTGCCTATTATAATTATATTTCATGTTTTTTTATAATTCCACAAAGTGTGTTTGTCGTTTTTTTTTAACTGTTAATATTAAACACATACATGTTTGTAATGTTTAAATTATCCAAAAAAATTTTATATGTTTTATAAGTATTGTCACTATTCCTTTGACTTGTCAAAAACAAAACTATTTTTGTATATTGATTAAATAAATTCTATTCTATTCTATTCTATTCTATTCTATTCTATTCTATCTATTCTATTCTATTCTAATTTCTGATAGAATCTTTATCTCTAAACAGATATTTCAATTTTGTTCAGCTTATTAATGTTTTACAAAGCCTTATGTACAATGTTTTAGTTATTATGTTAAAAATAAACGAATACTTTCTATAGTATATGATCATAAGTTACTTGGTTTACCTTCATTATTTTATGCGTATCATCTATTAATAATTTACTATTAAACATATTAGAAACTAAACGTTAAAAGCAGGATACAGTGTAGGAGTCACAGTGTTTAAATTTAAATGAATTTTACTTTCTAAGGTACCTTCTTCACAAGTAGTACCGGAGTTGTGAGAAACGATACTCATTAATTAGTCTAATATAATTTTTATTATAACCAATCATTGTCATCTTATTGAAATAAACTGCCTCATTAACGTTCCTTATAAGTCAGGCAAAAATTCATTTCTAGGCCTACACAATCTTGTGTTTACTATTAAATTAATAGTTGAATTAAAAAAAGGAAAATTAAAAATTCAAAACAGAATTTGGTACATCGACGTTTACGTGTATTTCACTATAAAGTGAATGTTGTTTTATTAATAAAATACGTATGTTTGTTTTAAGTGTCGGCTTGATGGCTCAATTAGCTAATAGACATATACTCGAAGTGCGTATTAGAAAATACAGTTGTTTATAATCCAACTAGAGCATTGCGTCTATGAAACGCCTTCTGTTTTCTTCGGGACAGCTCCATTCGAGGTTTATGTGTTTGAATCTTTTGTGTTTCTTTTTACTGCTTGTAGTCCCATAGTGTTTTTCTTGTTATTTTCATTGCTGTTGATTGTTCCTGTGATGTAGTTTTTTTTCTTTGGTTATGTATGTTGGCACATACTGAATGTTTTGTTTCTGTTTTCATGTAGATAACTGCTGTATTAGGAAACTGTTATCGTCACCTATTTCAATAGGGGTCCAGCGAATGCATCTATTTTTTACAAGCATCTTAAAAAAAAAAGAAAAATCCCTTTACTTACTCATTTTCCTAGTGAGGCATTTCTTCTGATATTGACCGAACTTTAAATTTAACTTTTTCTCTTTTTTAAGTGGCTTTGACTTGAAACCTTTAGCCACGTAATTACATATGAATTAGTATTCATTCATAAAGGATTGTACAAGGAGGACTCTTTTCACGCTCAGGGATTCATCAGAGCGGCTTTATTATAACAAACAAGACATAAACCACGGTTAGGTAAGTGGGCAACATATATGGTAAACATACAAAGGAAATGTTCAAGCATACGATCAATTTTACACTCATACCTTTAATTTAATTTTACAAGAAATATCATAATGATTTTAAAATTTTTTATATTGTCTTCACTTAATAGAAGATTTACGTTTAATGGTGTACTTAAATCCTCTTTTATCAATTATTTTAGCAGCCACGTGCTTGTATTACGATGTACTGGGCAGATGAAAAATATGTGATTTAAATCATCTATACTAGTTCCACATTCACATCGGTCTGTTGGGAGAACTCCTATTTTGTGTAGATGTTTCGGAAAAGATACATGATCTACTTTTAATCTTAAGACAGTTGACACTGTATTTCTGCTTAGTGTAATACTTTTGTAAAATTGTTTTACATCTACTGTTGGCTGTAATTTGTATAAATCAGTGCCTCTGCTTTCACCAAACTGAATCCATTGTCTGTCCCATTTAAATTTATTATGTCGTTTGATATAGACAAGTAGGTCACATCTGTTGAATTCTTCTATCACCATATGTGGGTGCTGTAATGGATTTTTAGCTATAGAATCAGCAATAGTATTGCCAAAAATATCTCAGTGTCCCTTAACCCATAGAAATTTAGCACCATATGGATCTGATAGTTTTAGAAACTGTTGAAAAATTTGTAATATAAATATATTGCTATTAATTGTGAATTTAAAGTTTTGTAAGGCGTGTAATACTGACAGTGAATCACTGCATATGACAATTTTTTTCCACTGGTTTTCACAGCACAATTCAAGGGCTTTGTATATAGCACATGCTTCAGCAGAAAAGATGCTGGATCGATTATTTAAAATAAATGATTTTTTAATCTTCATTTTTGGTACAAAATAAGCACTGGTTGTACATGTTGGTGATTTTGACCCGTCTGTTTAGATCACAATATGATCTGAATAGCCATTTAAGATTTCTTTAAGAGTAGTGTAACAAAATTCGTTTTGGTATTTAGAAATAATAATATTTGTAGCTAGAACATTTGTTAGATGTGACATATCCAACGATTCCCAGATAAGATTACAAGGGGAATTTATTAACTTCAGTTCGTTGCAAGTTATAATTGCTCTTTCAAGTGATGGAGAGTTTTTTTAATGAAGTATGTAGATGTTAAATCAGCTGTATTTAATTCATTAATTATTTTTGCATTATAAGTGCCACGATAATGTTGGTTTAGGAAATATTTGCTTGCCAGATATTCTTTGCGCAATGACAGTGGGTTTTCAGATGCTAGAACTAGGTTAGCTTCATTTGGAATGCTTTTCATTAATCCTCACACAATCCTTAGAGCTTTAAATTGGATTCTATCACATTTACGTAAATTGGTTATGCTAGATGACCCATATACCAAACAGCAGTAATCTATTATAGATCTTATATAGGCTCGATAAAAATTCAATGTAATGTTTTGATCTACACCCACCGATCTCTTACATACCATTTTAAGAAATTAATACCTTTTTCGCAGCGACCAATTGCATAATTAATATGTGAGTCCAAAGCAATTTTCTGTTAAGTACGACACCAGATATCTGAATTCCGAAACAATTGAAATATCATTGCATTGTAAGGTTACAGCGTGATGTTAATAGGGGAATCTCTTGAAAAAAAAAATACTCCGGCAAATTTTTGGTACGAAATATTGAATCCATTTAACCAAGTCCAATTATCCAAGTTGTACATAACATGTTTAAGTTCAGTAGTGCTTTCACTGTACGTTTTCTTATGTGAGTAGATGACAATATCATGAGCATATTGTAAGCAAACAATATTAGGAGACCATAAATTGTGCAAATCGTATGTGTACAAATTAAAATGAAGTGGACTTAAAACAGCTCCCTGTGGAATACCTTTTGATGTGATCTTGGGTCCAATAATATTGTGACCTACTCTTATCGATACACTTCTATATTATTTGTATAGATTTGATAGTAAATGTGCTATCGATTTTGGAATACCAAGAAACACAAGTTTACCACAGAGTAAATTTAAAATTAATATTGTTATATGCACTTTTTATGTCAATAAACAATGCTGGGTGGAAATTTTCGTTTAAAAAAAAAAAATAATAAATGAAAATAATTTCTATCCTTGTGTGATCGGTACACACCGGAGGGACCGCAGACGTTCGGATACAATTAGCGTCTCTTAGTAAAGACAATGACGTCGACTTTGCAAAGTATCAAGACAATTACTCTACACACACAAACACACACACACACACACACTACATTAATAAACTTATCTTGATTGAGACTGGCTGAATGACAATTGTAAAAGCCAAAACACACAAAAAAAAAACAATGCACCTGTTGTCATGGAATTAGAAAAACCAATTTGAACATCTGTTTTATCATTTAACTTTTCTGGTGAGTCATTGTGCGTCTGCCTTCCTTGCTTTGATCCATATGGGACTTTACTTTAATGTTGGCAATGTGGTTTTCGGCATATTTCACTCATTGCAGTCTGTAGAAACACAAAGATCTTGTATCTAAGCCTGATCCGTCCAGTAATTATATATAGAAGCTAGGTATAGACATTCTCCAGTAAAAATGAAGATGCGCTTAGAAGGTAGAAGAGAAAAATTATGAGAAAAATTGATGGACAGTAAAGTTGTAGTTTAATTAAATAATAGAAACTACAGCTGCTTTTTTAGAAAACCAGGGAGAAAGGTTAAATGAAGACCTCGACTCGAAGATAGACAGCGGGCAGGATAATCCGACATGTAGGAAATCCGACGGTGATGGCAGCAAGCCAAGAAAAGTCACGAATAGAGAGAACTCGTGGGAAAAGCCAAGGTCGTCCAAGGGCTCTAGCGCCACGTAGAAAGCTAATCAATAGAACAGATCAATATATCAGAAGTCTCTAAAGAGATACACGTACAAGAAAGTCATACAGTAGTTTTAAGAACTAGCAAAAAGAACTTTATAATTGCAAATGAAATACACTCAAAAGTTTATCCTTTTTTAATTGAAAGTTCAATAACTTTAAGCAGCTAAAAATAAAGAGTAGTTAATATTAACGCAAACGCTGTTTCTCTTTGTTTTTTTTCCAAATTTTATTTTACATTGAAATTTGTTTAGACGTTCAATTTTAAAAAATTCAAAAAAAAATATTTTTATTATTTAGAAAAGTTAATCAAGTACTTTTTACTCTTTTCCACGGCCATAAATATATTATTTTTAAATATTTGCTTCAAATTTAAGATATCAAATTCAACCGATGAGAAGATTATATTATTTCCATGTTCCTCTCTAGCTTTTTTAGTTTACGGCTGGGAAACAAAAGTACCCATAACAAAAACCACATTTGAAATTGAAGCATTATAGGAATCCGAGCGGAGATTTCATAATTTATAGTATCAGATATCGTATTATGTATAAGAAAGTCTCGCATAATGAAATACGTTCAACGGAAACTTTTTTATAGGAATAAAATTTCAAATCCTGACATGACGTCGAGCGACAGAAATGCCTATAAATATTGAAATATCCTAAAGGCAGAATTGTGGACTTGGGATCTATCGTGTTTTGTCAATATCATAAAATCTTAGTGGAATGGAAGAATGTCTCTTAAGCGGTATATTTGCTATATCATTATTTTTTTGCAAATAGCTATTTACATAGTAGTAAAATTTAAAAATGTCTGAAGGAGTTTGGTCATGTAAAGCTGGTCATAAATCCATAAAAAATTTTATCAAACAGTCTTTATGACAAAAATGATCTTATCTTATATATCAAATAAACTGACTAAAATTCTTGATTAACAAATAATTTAGCTTTTAATTATAACTTTGCCTTGCCCCTTATTTATCTTTCATATAATCATTATTTACACTTTCTTCTTGTTCTTCTATTGATAGAACGAACTGTGCTTAATCCATTACATTTAGCCTTCTTATTAGCTCTTGGTGTAATGCTGAGATCTATTACTTGTAGGATATTTTGAGTGGTATACTAACTGGTATTCACATGTTTAGTTTCTGAGGTTTTTTGATGTTAACATCTCTTCAACGTCAAAAGCCAACTTCTTAGTAGTTTAGTTCACTAAGTATGGTATAGTATTAATCTTTTAAACAGTGTTGAACATAATTTGCATACACTCTATTCTTTATAAGTAAAAAGCTAGCAAGTTTAACATCGATACTTTTTAGCGGTCCAGTTTTTTGATTTCCCTCAAAGCCAGTCCTCTCCACAACTGACTTAAAAGCACTCATCTCACAAATACCTATGCCCAGGCTAATATTACGAGATTTCAATAGTCACAACCCAATGTGGGGCTCAACAATTTTATTACCAAAGACAGACTAATCAAAGACCTATTAACAACAGAAATCTTAAACATTCTTAATAATGGACGACCAACCAGATATGATGTACATCGGTAATCGATCTATTGATTTGTGAAGTCTTTCAATCGCACTTAACTGGGATCCTCTGCCATTTTTATAAAGAAGCGACTATTACACATTACAAGTATCTGTATTTTCTGATATTATTACCTCTGAGTACCAACCAGTCAGAAAATTGAACCTAAAAAACGCCAATTGGAATAAATACGCTGATGTCGTAGAAATAAACATAGAATTACTAGACACCAGTTTTGACAACATATATAAATAAAACTTTAATAATTTTTTCTAATATTATTATATACGCGGCAGAAATACATAAATGAAAAACAAAAATATTAAGGAAATATAGACC